>OZ005742.1:13918542-14518542 GCA_963930735.1 Dioctria linearis | reverse complement strand
CCTTTTCTGGGTAGTAAAAAACCAAAAAACTATTTTCCAGTTGACCAAAATATTCTGATTCAAGTTCTTTCGCTAAGATTTTCGAATCAATGTTTGTCAACGTAAAGTATTAGAGATTTTTTATTTTTTATTAGGTTGATCTGAGCTGAACTATGCAGCAAACTTCAAATACGCAGAACAAAATTACATAAATCTTCAAGCACTGATTGTTCGTATGTTTTCTGAATGCTTAAATATGGCAAAAAAATTCAATATCGTCGTTAAAATTTAAATATTTTTGAAAAGAAAGCATACGCTATTCATTAAAAATTGCTTTCCGATTTGTAGTAATGTTTAAAGGAAGAATCTTTTTTGCTGCACGCAAATTGTTTCAGGGTTCAAAATTCAAGTTAAATGAACATTTAATAAATATTGAATTGAGAATATAATAATATGCTTAAAAATTATTTTAAAATAAAAAAATGTATCCATCTCTAAAAAAGGTATCAAAGTATCCATTTCAAGAATTTCAAGTAAAATGTATTCAAAATGATACAATTGTATCCAAGTGGCATCACTGAGTACAAGTGGCTGAGAGATAGAATCGGTCCCTCCATAATCCTCGTTAATCGATTCAAAACGATTTGTAAATGTATTTGATCGCGAGCCGCAGGTTGCCGACCCCTGGCCTAGGTGCATCCAAAAGTTCCGATAGTTCGATACGCCCAGAACCTATCAATATCCAGCTCTAAGTCGAAGCGAAGCTTGACTACCGTTGTCCGGAACTTAGCTGAAACAAAGCTTGCATTCCGTTGACCAATACTAGCGAAGCAAAGCTAATATTTTAGGGTGCAGTTCTAGGCCGATTTCACAGCTGATAATACTTACTCCAGCCTGATAGACACAGGGTCGATTTGATTAACTCTCACCTCGAAATCTGCAACTTACAACGATTCTACCTGGACGCTCATCAAAGGACAATCATAGGGACAGTTTGGGTTTGGAAGCATTGTCTATTATCCAACCATCACAGGAGGACAAGAATTCGATTTGGTCGAGACCCTCAGCAAGGGACCTCAGCAAGACTCTCTCGAGATTGTGCTTCTATGAGTCTATTCCTTTGGCGGAAGACAATCGACTACGTTGACTACTTATCCATCACGAATAGATTTTTGCTGCCAGTCCATTGCAGATAGAAGTGATATATTCCTTCTGTTCAGGAGTCTCGGCATTTCTAGAAATTCAGTCAAAATTAGCATATACAGCTAAAAAGATACTTGATAGAATGCATGCTGAGACAGATAGTCGTCGCAGTTGTTCAATATAAATCTTGTCAAAGTTGCTTTTTTTTATGATCGAAATACTTCATGCCATGTCTCAATACAATTCTAATGGTAGGCATTGATAACGAGAGCCCGCATTCAATGTTACATTTAGAATGTTGGTTGCAATAAAATTAGTACCGTTAAAGGTAATTATTTCGATTTTTAAGGGTTTAAAAGCAACACATTATCATATGAAGGGCACTGGGCAACAATGCACTAAGTCACATTTTTTATGGAAATGAGTTAACGATGCAGTTTTGTGGAGTATCGGAAGCAGATTCAGGTGAAGAGATTATATTTACGGAAAACGCATCGGGTCTATGGAAAATTATGAGAAGAAAAAACTTAATTAAAGGGAAAAACGAGTTTAGTCCACACGTTTTGAGGGAATAATGACATAAGTCCATTTTTACTGTACTGTAACGGTTTGTACGACAGAACATTTAACCGCAGTGTGCGCTTTTAGTTTTGTTTCAAGATAAGCCGATCTAGCCCCAAAGGTGGTTTCGATGTCATTGAGTACTTAACCCTGCATAGAAATCATGGAGATTAGTGGGACTGATTCAAATGACGAAACCTTAACTGATAAGTACGCCAAACGAAAAGCACTAGGTCGTCTAACCGAAGTAAAGAAGAAATTTGCTTGCCAGTAGTCACGAAATGGGAGAGGACTGTAAGTGTAGGCACAACTAATGTTTTAAAAAATGGCATCGAGACGTAAGGTCTTGCGTATATTGGAAAATTATAGCAATAAAGGAAGTAGCAGAATGATAAAAACCCATGAAAAAATTAAGAGGAAGGTATTGGTAAATGATGTAATGCAAATGATCCCAGAAAATCTCATTTTCCCAGAATAAATTTATCAAATTCTCTCAAGCACTTCTTTTCCGCCATTTTGAAAACTGTATAAATGTCAAATTACTATCTCCCAGCTGCCATGGTTTTTCATCATGCAAGTTCGCTGAAAGCTGAGCTGCCAGCATGGCAGTAGAGGTTACACGTGCAAGAAGTATGACAGTGCAAGTTGCATGCAATCTGTACTTGCAGGTGTAACCTCCGGGTTAGCTAACTACAATGAGCAAAATAAGTACCTTAGTGGGCTCGTAACCATTACTCCGGAGTAACGCCGGCGAAATCGCAAAAATGAAGAAGAAGCTAATTTTCGGAAAGCCTCGTTCCAATATCGTATTCGAATATTAAATCCGCCGGGTGACGTACAAGTATGTACGAAAGCCTTCGTGGCTATTCATGGAATTACAGAGAGACGTGTTAATACAATTCGTGAGGCAGTCATAATAAATGGCTCGCCGCCATCTGACGGGAGAGGAAAACATAGTAACCGGCCGCATAAATTACCAGACAGTACAAAACATACTATTCACGCATTTATAAAGACGATCAAAGGAAGAAAGTCACATTACTGTCTAAAAGATTCGCAGAAGTTGTACTTCTCGGAAGACTTAAATATTTCGAAACTTCACGCTATGTATAATAAGGAAAATAATAATTCCAAAGTATCGTGTCGGTACTTTTCGGCATATTTTTTCGGAAGATTTCAATATATCCTTCGGATACCCGCGTAAAGACACGTGTAGCACTTGCGACAGCAAATCGGCTGAAATATCAGTCCTGCAGACGAAAATTATTGAGCTTGAAGGATTAAAGAAAAGAGCCGAACCCGAATTGGAAAAGTTACGCGAAGAGAAACAAACGATACAAACCGAATTGACTGTACACAAAGCTAGGGGTGGGAAATTTTATGAAATAAAACGAAAATGCAGAATAGAATCGAGTAAGAAAAGCAACGTAGAAAGCATCGCTATGGACTACCAGAAGAATCTTCCGACACCAAACATTACAACGAATGACGTATACTATCGCAGACAGCTAAATTTTGTATCCTTCAACATTCATGTTCTGGCGACCAATGCGTCATATTTTTACACATATGATGAAAGCGTTGCAAAAAAAGGAAGTGATGTTCCATGTAGTACGATTTTGTTACTAACAAGTTGTCTTTAGACATACGACAGCTGGACATATTCTGTGACTCATGTGCGGGCCAAAATATATATACGTTTTTTACACTTCCTGACTACAAAGTTGAAGAGGTTCGATTGCGTTCGTTGCATATTCCCTATTCGCGGTCATTCGTACCTAGAATGCGATAGAGATATATCGAACGTTAACCAGAAAAGCTATGTTGAAGTCCCTGATGAATGGTGGATGTTATAAGGAACAGCAGGACGAAACCGGACCCGTACAACGTCATCGACTGCAAATCAAATTTATTCGACAAATGGTCGGAATTCCTCGCGCCTTTCTATAAAAAGAAATGCCCTAGACCGATCCGTGAAATTAAATTTCAGCATGATCATCCAAAACTGGTCTACCATCGAGACACGTATTCAACAAATTGCCGAATACGAATGCTCGACGAACAAAACTTTACAGGGGTAAGATTTTCCATTTATTTTTTTACGTAATATTAATATCTCATATCTTCCACAAAGATCCGGTACAGGGTTGCCCCCCTACTACAATTGTAGTAGATTTACTACTTTTTTGCAACTATAAAAACCTACTACTCTTGAGCAGACTTTTACTACTCTTTGGCAAGGATCTGATCTGATGTCTGAATTTCTGAAATTAAATTCCCCAACGTACACGCTGCTGATGCAACTTTTCCTAATTTATCCTCTCCCCGACTGCCTTTCATCGACGAAAAGTTGCATCACAGTGATGCATGCTAGTAGCGTGTACACCGGGGGAATCACTCTACTTACTTCTTCCATTCCATTTAAGAAGTTTAGCAGTTCGTAACTAAGAAAAGAATTGCCAGAAGAAGAAGAAGAAGTACAACTTTGTTGCATTTGCATCATTTCGTCAACGTCATTCCGATTTTGAGAAATGCGAATTGTGATGATAATTGTTGTTTGTGATTGTGATATCAGTATCTTCGTATTTTTCTAGTGCGTTGTTTTGTTATTTTTTAATTGTTAGAAAAATGAAAAGATATTTTGAGGTGGTGAACAAAAAAGCCAATGATGACTGTGACGAAGGCGTGGAAAAGAATGACATGATTGGAAATGAAGAATGGTTACCTAAATGAATAAATTCCGCAAATTCAATTTAAATATCTGTATTTCTAGTAATCTAAAAATTCCTGATGAGGATGAGGACGAGGAGACAGACAACTTGGAGTTGGGGAATAATAAAAAGAAAAGATACAGCCAGAAATACCGAATTGAATGGTCGGAAACATTCAAATGGGCAAAAAATTGTGAAGGACTTGCTTACTGCAAGCTTTGTAATAAAAGCTTAGTAAACAACATTACATTGCTTAAAAGGCATGAAGAAAGGGAGCAGCACAAACGTAAAGTACTCACCGCAAAAATTTTGCAAACTCTGGATGACTGCTACAATGGAAATGCCTTTTTGGATATTAATTGCAAGGTAAAATCTGAATTAGTGTGCGTTATGTACTGTGTGCAGTACAACTTGCCATTCACGCAAATGGATACATTACCAGCACTTATTAAAGCAATATCTGGTAAATTATCTATTGCCTGTAATATGCAGTGTGGAAGAACTAAGGCCACATCTATTATTAACCATATTTTGGGACCATATGCTAAGCTTCAACTTGGCAAAAAACTAAGATTAAATAAATTTTCTATCATAATTGATGAGACAACTGATGTTGGAACGAAGAAGTGCTTAGTAATTATTGCAAGATATTTTGATTGGGATAATTTTAAAATAATGGAAAAACTTATAGGCCTAATTGAGCTAAACAAATCAACGGCAGAAGAGATTTTTCATGCGATAATTAATCGCCTTAGTGAGCTTGATATTCCTCATTCCAACATCATCGGGTTCGCATCTGATAATGCATCAGTTATGAGTGGTGAGCTTAATGGTGTCAAAACTAAATTAAAATCAATAAATAGCAATATTTTTACTATTGGCTGTAGCTGTCATTCCTTACACCTTTGTGCGGCTGCAGCGAGCAAAGTTTTACCTGCAATAATTGAAAGAAATTTGAGAAATATTTATTTCCATTTTGCTCATAGCTCAAAGCGCCATGTTGAATTTCGTGATTTTCAAGAATATTTTGGTTTGAAACAGCATAAGATTTTAAAGTATTGTCCAACACGATGGCTTTGTTTCGAGGATGTAGTTAACCGAACAATTGAGCAATGGCAGGCACTGCACAATTACTTCAGATTATATTGTTTCGAGCAAACTAAAGATGAATACACAAACGGTGACACTGTGCTTGACTTTTTAAGTAACCCTTATAACAAGCTTTATTTATATTTCCTATCATATATTTTGGGAATTTTAAATATTGTAAATAAATATTTTCAATCCGAAAAAACCAGAGTTCACCTCATATATGAAAAAATTAAAGACGTTTTCATTGAAATTTTAAAAAATTTTACAAACCAAGCCGTCTTGGATTTTTCTGTGGATTTTGAAAACACAAATTTTCATTTACCATTAAAAATGATGTTCTTTGGCATCAAATTTGAAGTGTTTGAAAATTGTTCAGATTTAAATGAAGCTGATAAACTAAATGAAGTTAAGAAAAACTGTCTAAACTTTTATAGATTACTATGTTCACAACTTAAAAAAAGATTTGATGTAAAAGATAATAAACTGTTATTATTGCAATTCCTCGACCCAATGAAAATATCTGAAGGTAATATGCCTTCTATCTTAAAATTATACTCAGAGTTTCCGTACAGTCATGACGACATTGAAAGTCTAAGCATTCAATGGCGAAACTTAATTGGTAAAACGGATATCCTTACTAGATACTATGACGAAGACATTGTAAAATTTTGGATTAATTTGAAAAACATTGTAAATAATTTAGAACAATGCGCTTTTGACCAATTGTCAAATTATATGTTAAAGCTAGCCTGCCTTCCTCATAGCAGTGCGTCTGCAGAACGTGCATTCTCGAATCTTAATTTGATAAAAGATGTAAAGCGCAACAAGTTAGATTGTCGAACAGTTGAAAATATTTTATTCTCTAAAGATTTGATAACTGATAGTAAAAATAAAATATTCGAGCCCACTAAGGAATTAATTAATTTTGCAAGAAATTTCAAATACCATAGTGGTAAACATATTGAAAAGTAGTAGTAACAGTTTTAAAGAAGTTTACAAAAACCAATATGCGTAAAATAACTGAACTTGTGTGCTATTTGTCTTCTTACAAATCCCGTAGTTTATCTCCGTTTATTACATGTTTTTTTTAATTGATTTTTCAAACTATATCTCTGAAGTATGTATTCACGCTATTGAAAATGTATAAATGTTATATTTTATGTTTGTTATTTCGATGTTATAAGACTTGAAAGTCAATTTTTGTTTTTGTTTTCTAATAAATATCGTTTGGAAAATTCTACTACTATTTTTTCTTATTTACTACCGTTTTTCTTCCTAATATACTACTAAACATATTTTGTGGGGGGCATCCCTGATCCGGTACCTTTAAATCCAGCGAAGAGCGCAGACTTGCTGCATCTCATACAATATCTAACAAAAATTGAGTCAAGGAAGTTCTACTAAAATTTGACGCCGGCAGTCGTCGCCAGCCTTGATGTCGTTCAAGGTGACGATATCTTATCGTCGTGTACCGACGAAGATGACTAATGCGCAGTTACATAATATAACCCATTTTGCTTATTCAAATCAATTAAAATTCCGGCATTTGAAAATTTACAGTGTTTTTTTTGGGAAAATATGATTTAAGTCCAACTTCCTCTAATATTTGTTTGGGAACAATGTATTAAGTCCACAGATGTTCACATTAATTATCACAGGTGAACCAAAGTAGTTAATAATATTACAACTTTTTTCATAATCTGCAAACTAGGATATACAAAGAACACATTTCATATTCAGAACTTTGATTTGCGATTTCTCAACATTTTGTCTTGTAGGATTTAGTGCATTGTTCCCCGGCGCCCTTCATATGGTTTCTGTCCAATTTTTCTATTAATATGTTATAGCTGTATAACGTCAGTATATAAATGGATCCACTTATCGCGCGCACTAAGTTCCGTATATCATTAATATACAAACTAAAAAGCAACGGGTCTAGTATGGTACCTGAAGATACCTCACGCTTTAGGAATAGAAGGAAGACTTTTTTTCAATGGGTAGATCATATACAATTATTACTCACCTGAGAGTTTTTGTTTGGGGAATCGTAGTCATTTGGTTAAGTTAAATTTTTTTAAATAATTTTCTTAGGAAATGTATAAAAATGTTATTTCGGTTGGAAAGATAAAAAAGTAAGCTTAAGATAATCAGAACACAATTTTTCTGTATGAATAGCAGTTTAGGGCGCAGGAGCTATTAAAATTAAACTTTTGTCAGTTTTATATAAGAACACTGCAAATTTTTTAGAATGTTAGGACTCAGTTGGGGCTCTCATGTGGTAGTGAGGGAGTCTGTTTCATGGCTTGTGAAGTATTCTCGAGGGTTTTGCCTATATCCATCATCCATTTTTCAGGGGCGTCCTCTGGATGCTTCTTTAAATGTAACTATGAAGTCTAGATGAATGGCAGCTACCCTCCAATTAAGTTTGGGATGAGGACTAGAAATTCACAATCTTGGAAGTAAACCAAAGATGACAACTTTTATTTTTCATTCGAAGACAGGAATCATATGAAGTGTAGTAGATAAAGTCCTACGAGATATTAACTCTGGAACATCATTGTGCTATGCATCTCATCGATGGCGACCAATTAAATCAAACTATTGCTCAGATTTACAGTCTAGAGCAATACAACTATCTTTCGTGTGAACGGAAATAATCTCCTAAAAGTGAAAGATATTGATTGATGAGATTTTGACATGTTTAACGCTCTGCGGATTAAGAATTAAGACAAGATCATGAAAATGCACTTAAAAAATTGACCCGAAAATTTCTTTCTAATAACCACCTTTCAACAGTATCAGTTCAAGCAAACCTGTGAATTTCTGATTGCTATTTTCCTATGTACAATAAAAAATGTTATACAACTAGCAATTTACAGCTGAGCAGTTGTGTAGTACAACAACAATTTATTGTGCAGTGCAAACTAATAACAACCGTTTCTAATCTGATCTATCCTAACAGTATACGCAGCGTAAATTTATGAGATCAAGCTTAATTCGCGTGCATCAAATCGGTTAGGGTTTGCCATATACCTACAGATCTATCTGTGCGATTCGTTGCTGTCAAGCATACATATTTCTTGAAATTTAACGATAATAACAATAATTTCCTGTTAAATTGTTGAGTATAGTTGTTGCTGTTGTTACCGGTACTTACTATTATATGCGCAGAAGACTTGCGCATGCTCGAGGGAAGACATTACATTTTTTTCCTTTCCTTATATTTTTTTTTCAGGTAAATTCTTTAACACGTTCAGTTTACGGTGCAGCAGCGGCGCCGATCGTGGACTTTTGATGTTCAATCAGACTAAGATTAATTGAATTGTGTCCAGCGAGTAAACGTGGACATGCAGTTCAGAGAGTTGTTTATATGGGGGGACGCGAATATTTATCTGCAAAATTGATTGTGTTGCATTGCAAGACATATATGTACCTATGTAGGTACTGTACCGCTATATAAGAAAAGTCTACAACAGTAGAGTCGAATGAAATCCAATCCATACTTGGTATAAAGGTGTGGAGTTATACGTTTTTTGTTGCTTTTTTTTTTTTTTTGAATTTATATTTAATGACAGTCGCGCGTATAAAATGCATTGGGTAAGGCCGTATAGACTTGAAATTTTGAAGTGATTTATGCTTGAAGCATATTTTCTTGTTTTTAGATGAAGGAACTATATTTTTAACTTTCATATGGGTTTCTTTCTTATCTTCCTCTGATGATGTTCGTGCTGCTATATAATGCTAGTAGCTATATAATAATTGGAAAGAAAGATAGATGATGATGATGATGATGATAAACTGTTCCACATCTGCACAATTCAAATTGCAAAGATTTCATGAAATTTCACAGTTCGGACGAATTTGATTTAAAGGGAATTCAACAAGAAAAATCAAACGCAAGTTCGTTCAATACATGCACAAATATAGAAATTGTATTCCAATCTACGCCTGAAATGAGATTTGCAAATTTTCGGTAAGTCAGATGGAGTAAAATACTTTCGTGTGTCTGCGCAAGGAGATTAGAAATTTTAACTATGTTTTTGGACGAAAATAAATATTTATATTATCTGATCAAGCAAGATGTTAAGGAACGATATTTACTCCCTGAACGGAAATAGGTTGTGATATTAGACAGAGTTTGATATCAGATATCATTAAATAAGACACTAGATTTCTATTGCTTGAGGAAAATATCATTGTAAGGCCATTGTTTAGTGAACTAATCACCATGACAATGATTCTCACCTATAGTGTTCCCAAGATAGTCCACTATAGAATCGCATGCATGAATACATTAAATCAAAAATTCTATTGTCTCTGAAGCTACAAATAGTATATTGATAAAAATAAAAGAGAGTAGGATGGAGAATTGAACCTTGTGGTACACCAGCGTTGATTACAATATCAGTTACAAGCATGCAACACCTTCGAATATGAATTGATCGTTTGTGAATCTTCGAAGAGCTCAAATTTCCTGGATACTCGATTTTTTTTTTTTTTTTTTTTTTTTTTTTTTTTTTTTTTCAATTGAAATGTTGAGGACTCGAAGCTGACAGTTTTAAGATTTTCTGGAATTCATTGAAGGTAGATTCGAAATGGGTTTCTGGAGATTCATTAATTCGCAGGTTAATTCTAAAAGTTTTAGAATTTTTTGTAGATATTAATGGCTTTGAAGGGTTAAAATTTTCTGAACGTGTTATGGTCGCAGCCACACACGATGCAGTATGCTACATCGTGTGTGGCACTGTTATCAAGTGGCAAATTATGTTGCGCCCATACAGTGAATGTGTTGCCACTTTTCACGTTTGCTGGCAGACGAGAAGAAAATTTCGAAAAAGGAGAAAAGATTCTGTCAAGGAGTCGAGGAACGTTGACAAGCGAAGAGGAAGAAAAGAAACGAAGAGTGCGGGATTAATGATCCAAGTGTACAACAAAAGGAGAGATTTCAAAATCAGACGGCAGCGTTCGCGTTAATAATTTTTGACTACTTTAAACGTGTAGTGTAGATAATGCATTCATTTTATTAAAGTGCAATCGTGATCGATATTTTCAGAATGAGTCCAGCAACAGGATTCGAACTGCAAATCATCGGGCGTCATTAAAAGCCTTTATTATCGTTTCAATTGGTGAAAATAGCCAGCTCGACACCAGTACTGTAGGTATATTTTCCCCATGAAAGAGGACTGTATTTTTTCAGGACATTGCAACACCTCTAGGGAGCTCCTTCGAAGGATTAAGTGGCATATGAGTAACTCTTGTAAATTTTTTTTATATTTGTGAAATTTTTAAGTGTATTAAAATCATATTGACTCTTGTGGATAATTGGATCTGACCAACGGTTTATGTTATGCTGATGAAGGCGAGTAGAATAAATAACGACAATGAAAGCCGGTAAGTGAACATTTCATTTCGAGAGTCCAGGGCTTCTCTACCACTCTTCCAAAGCTCTCTTTCTGGACCTGATGAGTTGCTATAGGTCCACTTCGCCTTCAGTTACACAGGTTCAAAGGGACATTGCACATCACATGTGTCCGCAGTGTTGCAGGGAGGATGGGACGAAGACAAGAGCCTATAACATTGGGGCTATATCAGTAAGCTAAGGTAAGTGGCGTAAAAGTTCCATCAGGACTGGATGTGGTATTTCATTTTTTTGAAGGCACGATATCTTTTTGTGTATATGCGGTGCGGCAGGTATTTGGGTTACCTCTCGTTATTGCCGAGGTTCTAGCATGCCGCCCTGTAGTCAAAGCTGTTCACGAAGTGAGCTGCCAGCTCAGGCCGACAGTCTGAACTTCACGCCTGCAATGGTATACTCACTCATATGCTAAAATAACAAACAGTGGGAAATTCGAGGCTTCAAACGATTCAAATTTCCTGGTGAATCGAGTGTTTATTAGCCTACTTTTTACTGCTAGAACAGTTCTTAAAGTTTTGCTCAATCTAGCCCCCAATTCTTCTTATTAGGTAAAAGTTAAATAAGATATTTTCAAAATGTTTGAGTGCATGTTTGTATTCTCTGTGATAATTTCATTTATGTCAGAAATTCTCTCTCTCACGGTATAGAACAAGAAAAAATTGCACAACAGCGGAATAACGGCGCCACAAAAATTATTGATATTGTTACGAGCCTTGGTTCGTTATTTTAAACACAATTTTCAGATATAATTGAAAAGTTCTTTCTTTATTTAACTTTACTGTTTACTCTCACAATTCACAAACAATTATCAAACCAATTCTTTAGTTATCGCTAGTACTGTACTTCTAATAATCACAATCCAAATAGTTTACTTCGTTCACTTCGCTGGCTGAAATAAGACTCGCCTCCTGGGATGTGAAATTGTCTTAGAACCTTCCTGAATATTCCGTTCTCCAAACCCAGTTTACTAGGATGTCACTAACCTAAGGTTGTTTCCATTTCCAATAGATGTCGCTTGCATCACTTTATGGCGCGTAACAATATTTTCGACCTTCATATGATTTTTAATTATTTCTCCAAGGCTTAGATATTCAGTACCGAACAGAACAGAATAGTCTAATATTCGTAGAATACTATTTATGTGTCGGTTTAAGGCGAAACCTTTACTTGAGCTGATGCGTATAGTCACTATTGTGCAGATTATTATTAATGCGATTCCCTCGCAGATAAGGACGCTGGAGATGCTGGAGTGTTTTTTTATAAAAGTCTTGAAGGAGGACTACTATACTTAGGGCTGCGGTCTTTACTATTGCTATTAAAAGCACTAGATAGGTAGGTAGGTCCTGTTTTACCAACACAATGCAAGTAAGCTAAAAAGCACCTTTAATTGCACTTTTCAGAGAAAATAGAACAATTCCATTCTATATATGTATGTACAGGGTGGGCCAACTTGGACTGACTGATTTGAAATGCTTATAATTATTTTATTTTTAAAGTTTTTTATTATATTTTTTTTGCAGATAATAAAGAATTTTATAAAATTTTATAATGTCATCATACTCAGTGCAAGAACGTGTAAAAATTGTTGAATTTTATTATGCTTCCGGATGATCAATTGTTACAGCACAAAGAAAATACCGTCAGTATTTTAATACTGCGGCGGCCCCCACTGTAAACATGATAAGAAGCTTAATGACCCGTTTTTTGAGAATTGGGGTTCAGTAGGTGATGAACCACGAAGATATGTTGTTCGACCTGTTCGCACTGAACAAGCTGTAGATGCTGTACGAGAAAGTGTTAACACGGATCCAACTGTGTCTACTCGTCGACGTGCTACTCAATTGGGCATCTCCAGAACATCGCTACGTCGTATTCTAAAAGTTGATCTGAAGATTTTTCCCTATAAAATTCAATTGGCCCAAGAATTATTGCCGAGGGATGCACCATAACGGCTACAATATACCAATAGATTGATTTTGCTTGCGACAGAAAATGCCAATTTTTTGAATAAGCTGATTATGAGCGATGAAGCACATTTTCATTTGAATGGATTAAACAGAACTGCCGAATTTGGGGCACGGAGAATCCATCCGAGAGCATTGCAGCAGCGACAATTACACCCTGTCAAATGCACTGTTTGGTGTGGAATCATGGCTGATAGAGTTATCGGTCCATATTTTTTCGAAAATGAAAATCAGGAGCCTGAAACCGTCTCTGGGGCGGCATACCGGACCATGTTGGAACATTTTTTACGTCCAGTTGTTCTCAATAATCCTGACAAATTGTTCCAGCAAGATGGAGCTACACCTCATACCGCAGGAGCCACAATGGCGATTCTTCGAGAACTTTTCGATGACCGAATAATTTCAAAAAATGCTGATTTCACGTGGCCACCTGTTCTCCAGATTTGACGGCCCCAGATTTTTTTTTTGTGGGGTTTCTTGAAGGAACGAGTTTACGTCAACAAACCACAAAATATTCAGGAGCTAAAGCAGAATATTCGCACAGAAATTGCTCAATTGGAGCCAGAAACATTGGGCAACGTAATGCAAAATGTCTTAAATAGAGCCATTAACTGCCAACGGGAGAATGGACGCCATCTAAAGGATGGCTTAAAAAATTTTATAATTTATACTTTCATTTAAAAAAAAAATAAAATAAAAAACTTTAAAAAAAAAAAATTACAAGCATTTCAAATCAGTCAGTCCAAGTTGGCCCACCCTGTACAATGGACGGACTATGGCTACTTTAATTTCCACTTTCCTTATAAAAAAAAACACACATCTCTGTTGTACTTAAAAAAAAAAAAAAAGTACTAAATTTTCCCAGCGCGATGTACGAATTTTCTTTAACGTTCACAAACCACCAAGCCAACATTTAAAATTTTGCATACTTTCGCAATCACAGCTGTAATTAATTTGTTTTTTATGCCCAAATTTCCTAATCGTAAAAACTCTCAAACATTCGCTCCAACAAGAAACTGCAGACAATCTCCGTAGGATACCCATTTACACATTTCAGTCGAACTAAAGGCACGGCTAATTAGGTTCGTTAACTTATCAATTTTTAGTGAAAAGCAGAAGTAAATTAAAATTGCTAATTCCTTGAACAGTTAAAAGAGCAGACAGAATGGTAAAACGTGCATAAGAAAAAAGTGAACACATCTCGGATTCATTACTAAGCAAATTAAAAAAAGAAGAAAAAAAAAACAAAAGAAAAGAAGAAGAAATTTCGCAACTATTTTTCTGTAATCAAAAAAATGGATTGTAAGAAATTAGAAAAACTGAATCACTATTGAAGAAAATTGCGCGGTCGAAGACATTAAACAGGTGATTGGACATCCGTTTTCCATAAAATTGCCAGCCAGTGTGATTGTTAAATTTCTACGCTTTTGTTTTGACATTAAGAGACTTATGAAACTTATACCCCCCCCCTTCCCCTTTTTCATTAAAAAAATATTGCAAAAACTTTCATTCATTTCTATCTGTCTCTGCTGTCTTTTTGATTTGGTAGCCTGAGCGCCGCCGCCTGGTTATTACGATTTATTACAAGTTTAAAACTTTTCTTCTTCATTACCTGCTTCAATCAACAAAAAGTTTCTTTCCATATTTTACCTTTTGTTTGATGGGGGACAAGTAAAAAAGAGTAAAACATAAAAATTATTTTAATTATTCAAAATCACCTCGACAGACCAGACCACAGCCAGCTCAACAATGTTTGAAATTATCTCACAATTATTCGCCTCTGTCTAGCGACGATGTAGTAAACAACTTGTCCCCCCCCCTTCTCGTACTTCCTCCCATTGTCACTTACTACTACGAGTACACAGAGTACAATCCGACTGG
Source organism: Dioctria linearis (assembly GCA_963930735.1). NCBI lineage: Eukaryota > Metazoa > Arthropoda > Insecta > Diptera > Asilidae > Dioctria > Dioctria linearis. The sequence goes on along the minus strand of OZ005742.1, from coordinate 14,503,795 downwards.
GAGGGGGGGGCATATTTATGAAAACTTACATAGTTACGTCGCTGTAAACTACTTAATGTATCTGCGCGGCGCAATAGTTGTATGCTCTGTACGCAATCTTTATATTACCTGAAATGAGATCTTTTCTTTTCGACAGGTGAAAACAGCTCGGTTGGAAATTTTTTACACATTTCTTTTACTTTTATAGTTTCTTCGAAGAGAAAAAAGTTCGGGATTTCGATGCATATTTGAAAAATTAATTCATCACTATCGAATGAATCCAGGATTGTACGGAATTTCGTGGTTTATCTGGAGTTTTGAGGCTGTTTTTCAGAAAAACAGGGAAAAAATGTTTTCGGGATTTCGAGGCGATTTAAAAAAAATTATTCAACTCTAATGACTGAATCTAGGGTTGTATGGAATTTCACGGTTTATCTGATCTCTTATTTGACTTTTTGAAAGATGAAAGTCAATGCAATCAAACTGGGTTGTTAGAGAGAGGAGACATTGATGAAATCGGCTCGTGCATGACAAAAATTGATAGTATTTAAGAGCTCAGGAGAGTTTATCATCCTTGTATACACTGAAATCCAAAAACAACTCTGGAAGATTTTCGTTAATTCTTAAGAGAATCCAAGGGAAAGAGTTTAAGCCTGTCAACATATGGAGGTGTAGAATAATAGGGTTATCCCAATGAAGTCCATGTAGGCCAAATCGAACGAATCTCCGCTGAATAGCTTCTATGCGATTTTTGTATACCTACTGCATTGAAGGGAGACCAGACCGGACTGGCATACTCCAAAATGGGTCTAACAAATGTACAGTAAAGGACTTTTGTTTTGAATGGATCATTAAACTCCTTTGACCAATTATTTACAAATCCTAGAGTACATAGCATTAGCCCTAGCAACGATTGTGTTAATATGATCCTTGAAGGAAAGACGAGAATTAAGGCAGACATCCAAATCTTTGGTTTCGTCAAGTCTAGCTAATAAGCGTCTATCTAAAATATAACTGAAGTTCAAAGGACTACTTTTACCAGAAAAAGACATAGCAGTACATTTGCTGATATTAAGGGAAGACACACCATTTATCAAAGGTGTCTAAGTCCGAGTTGAAAATTCCATACTAGTTTTCATTATAAACAATGCGGAAGATTTTGGCATCGTTAGCATTGCAAAGTATTCTTGAATTAGCAAAAATCAGAGATACATCATTGATGTAAATTATAATAAGATAAGTAAAAAACGAGTTTTCAAACAAAACTGAGGCCAAGCCGCATGAAAAAGTAGAAAATAAACTTTTCTTCACACACAGAGGTGGACTCAGATTTTTTGATTGGGGGGACATTTCTCTTAAATATTCTTTCTCTTCATGTATCAAATCACTTATTACCTCTGATTGATCATACCAAAATATATCGGTGATTGTCAGCGAATAAAATCTGAGTCCACCTCTGGGTGTGATGAAAAGTTTATTTTCTACTTTTTCATGCGGCTTGGCTTCAGTTTTGTTTGAAAACTCCTTTTTTTACTTATTGTATTTACTGCCTTTTTCACGTTAACTAAATTGTTATTACGTGCTGCATGGAGATATTTTAAAACAATTTTTAAGTCATGTTTGGTGCCGATCCGAAAACAAAACTTTTTCGAGTATCAAATCGTTGAAGGACTGCAACGGTTTTCTGAAATTAAAATTATGTTTTAAACAGCGCTTTTTAGCTGTATTCCAACTTGATCCCATATAACATGAATTTTCCCGATTTTCCATGTTTTCCACAGACTTTTCCTATTACTGTGAATTTTTTTTAAAAATTTACATGAATTTTCCTCGATTTTTCATGCAAGTTTTCATGATTGTTGAAGAGAAAGTATTGATGACAGTAGGACGGAAAAAATGATTCCGCATAGCTTATAAAACTTTTTTGTTGGAAAATTTTCCGAAAAAGTCGGAAAATTTTCCAGAAAAATTGGAAAATTCTGCATTTTTCCTGAAACAGATTTATCACTAATCATATCTATGAAAAATTTTCCGATGATTTTCCCGCTTTTCCGGGTTTTCCACAAAAGCAACTTTATGCAACTCATTTCGCTCTACAAATTTGTATTAGGTTGCAAAACGCTCAAACGCTTCCTTGGGCTGAAAAACTCCGGAGAAGCGTTTTACATGAATTTTCCTCAATTTTCACCCTTGTCGGAGAGAAAGTAATGATGCCAGTTGATAGGGAACTTGATCCTGCATAATTTAGAAAACTTTCTTACCGGAAAATTTTCCGGAAAAGTCGGAAAATTTCGGATTTTTTTTTCGGAAAAATCGGAAAACTCTGCATTTTACCTGAAACAGATTTATCACTAATCAAATTTGGACGAAATTTTCAAATGATTTTTCTCGATTTTCCGGGTTTTCTATGGAAATCTCCGGTTCAAATTTTGATAGATTCAATTGTCACGCGACATGAACCTGTATGCCAAATTTCAGCTCGCTGTGATGACGAAAAGTGGGTCTACGAGAGTGTCGAAAAAAGTAAAAAAGAAATATACAGACAGACAAATTCGTGTACGAGTTTAAGGTACGGCCTGGCCTCAAAAATGAGTGGTACAAGACCGAAACCCGCCTTTAGGAACGCCAAAAATATTATATATTTCGTCAGAAAGAGCTGCGCGGAATATAACTAGCTGCGTACGATCAGATAAATAAGAACGAAGCCAAATTGACAAAGACAGTCGGAATATCAGGAACAGTCCACTTATGATTTATTGATCCGGCGAAAGCTTTACTAAAATCCGTCAAAATTCAATCGACCAAGCCATGCTGAAAAAAGCAAAGGAAGGGCTTGCAATGGAAATATAAAACATCCCAAAACAGGGCTTCAAAAAAATCTTACCAATACAAATTAAATTCGCGACAGGTCTGTAGTTAGAAATGTCGCACTTGTTGCACTTCTTGTACAAAGGAATAATGAAAGAAAGCTTCTACTGTTTCGGAAAGAATACCACAGGTTAAAGATAAATTAAATAAATAACAGAAACGATGACGTAGCACAATGTTTTATGAGCGTGGAGGAACGGTATCCAGACCGCTAGAAAACCTATCAGCTATATGCTTGTGGTTATCACAGAAGGAAGTTTTAAAGAAGCCTCCAAAAATATTGCCAGTCTCTAATGACCGGCTTCACAGTCCAGGCTTAAGCCAGAACTTAGCTAAGCCACGGGTGTGGCTTAAGCCCAGAGATTAAGCCTACTCGGTTTCACAGTACTCGGTAAGCTGAGGCTTAGTTAAGCCGCAGATGAAAATTTTTAAATTTTTGTAAAGGAAAATTGCCATTGTGGATTAAAAACCAAGCGAAAGAAGAACTTTTTATTTACCAGTTTATTGTGGTTTTTATCTGGAAGGATATCAAACCCAAAAACCATTGTTGTAGAATGCTTCGACAACGTAAACCATCATAACCGAATGTGTCTACAGTCGGAACTGAGAATAAATGCCTAATCTACAATGCGTGGTAAAATGACATGGATTTTTGTGTTTGCTTCCCACTCTTGCATTTGAAAATTCATGCTTGCAAAAATATTTCATTTGACGACATGAGCACGAGCTTATGTGTAGTAGTTAATCAGCAAAAACGATGTAGTAATGCCTCAAGTGTATTCAGCATAATTTAGAATCATGTAGGAAGGAATTTAGAGCAAAACAGCTGTAAACTGGAACTTGCACTTTCAGTCTTAAAAACAAAGTTTTTTATTAATTGTCTTGTCAGACTGCACTCTGCATAACTTTTTAGTTTGATATAATCTTATATTTGTTCAAGAAGGAATTTATTTGAATTCTGCGGTATATAGCAAAAGCTAAAAAATATTTTTAATTTGTTATTTCATCACACAACTCATTATATTTTGGGTGACAAGTTTCAAGTCTTGGTTTGACTCATCAACAGGTCCCAAATAGCGAAATTGAGTGACTTGAAAAACAAATGAAAAATAGAACAAAGAAAAGAAATTGAAAAATGTAAAAAATTGAGAAAAATAGAAAAAATTTAAAAAATTTTAATTTTTAGACGAAATATGTAAGTAGTGGTAAGCTGCCAAATTAAACAGCTGTTGACCTGTCAAAAAATGAGTGACTTAAAAAACAAATGAAAAATAGAACAAAGAAAAGAAAAAATGCAAAAAATTGAGAAAAATAGAAAAAATTTGAAAAGAAATGAAAAAATGCAAAAAATTGAGAAAAATAGAAAAAAATTTAAAAAATATATCTTTTCTCGTTGCTTATATTCTCTGCATCAGATAAATAACCCATTTTTGTCTTAAACTTTTTGGTTTCTTCCTAAAACGTCAAATGGGATGCTGACACTAGCTGCCAGACAGTACTCAGAACTGCTAACTATAGATAACTATTTTTCGCTTGGAAAATTTCAATTTAGTTTTAAAGTATAACTTTAATAACAGAAATTATAATATTTAGGCAAAATACATATTTAGCAATAATTTCCTATGTGTTTCACAGCAACATCTGACGCATTAAGCCTTCAAGATGACGGGCTTAAGTTAAGCTTGCCTTAAGCCAGTGATATCACTTAAGCCTTGACTGTGAAACCGGAATATATTTTAAGCCTTGGGTTCAGCCATTGCTGTGGCTTAATCCTTAACTGTGAAACCGGCCATAAGGGATCAACACTGTCTATGTTTCCGAGTCCCAACGATAAAAGGTATCCATCACAGTTGAGCTTAGAGTTTACAAGGGTTCAGCACGCAAAGCCGATCTCATTCTATATTACCTAGATAATCGTTGTACGAGTCAGTCAAATATGAAATGTGCTGATCACGCGAATTATAATAAATTCCGTAATCAGCATCACTTTTTGAGGAACAGAACCTCCTCCAAGCTTTATTCTTCAAATTTTTAAGATGCTTCAAAGACCCATTGAATCACCGTTGACAATTCGAAGCACGATTCGAACGAACTAGTGGGACACAGTGAGTAAAACTGTCATAAAATGGGTTTACAGCTTTACCAATGTCACGTTCACCCAGCACACGGGTCCAATCACAAGTGGATAACCATCAAAATCATCTTTTTTAAAGTTATAACAATAGTTACCAGAAGCATTAAATGATGAAGTTACAGGATCAAAAAAATAAAACTATATGTAATGCTGGATGATAGCTTGTTTCGGGAACCATAGGAGTTAAACAACGCTTAACGAGAGCCTCATTGGGATCGGAAGAAAATACCAGGTAAAGAGATTTTCCAGAATCATTACTTATGCCACCAGACTGCTTTAGGCCCGAAGAAATAATGCTGTCAATGTAAGATATGGCATATTGAGAAGTCGCCGAAAATGAAGGCAACAAGGCCTCATCGTCCAGAGAGTGTTCCCAGTGTTAAGCAAGTTTAAGTCACCAAAAAGCAATAATTCGTCGACGGGCAGCAAAACGTCAGTAAGCCAATCGATACATGAAGCTAGCAAGTCAAATATCTCAGCTAATGAGCATGGTAGCCTATATCCGTTTTTGTATGAAAGCCTGAGAGTCACCACATATATAAACTCCAGATCGTCGGACAAAAGAGAATCGATGAACATGCATGGAAGGTTGCGAGGAACGTCGTAAAGCACTCCACCTCCAAACAGGAGCATCCAGAGAAAAATCATGGCGGTCACGGCGAAACACCAAGAACTCGGGTCTAAAAAGCTCTACATCTGCAATCTTTCGACACAGGCTAGTGTCGGTCAAGCAGACTACGTCAAAACAGGAATTCGGCGACCTTGTAAAAAGGCGAGTGGTCTTGAAGCGAATACCAGTTTACATTGCCTACTATAGACGGGGATTTCGCTAACAAGTTCGAGGTAATTTTTCTCTAAAACAAAATCTTTGGAATTCGAGTAGATTTCAAAAAATTAATTTAGCTCTATCGAATGAGTCCAGAGTTGTACAGAATTTCACGGCTAATCCTGGCTTTTGAGGTAATTTTTCTTGAAAACACAGTTTCCCAGCTGTTTCGAATGATTCTAGGATCGTCCGAAATTTCGCGATCTATCCAGGCTTTTGGAGGCCATTTTCCTCGGAAACACAATTTCGAAGCTGTTTGAATGATTCGAGGATCGTGCGGAATTTCGCGGTTTATCCAGGCTTTTGAGGCCATTTTTCTCGAAAACACAGTTTCGCAGCTCTTTCGAATGAGTCTAGGATCGTGCGGAGTTTCGCCATCTATCCGAACTCTTCATGCCATTTTTCCCGAAAACACAATATCGAAGCTGTTTCGAATGATTCTAGGATCGTCATGAATATCGCGGTCTATTCAGACTTTTCAGACAATTTTTCTCGAAAACACAGTTTTGCAGCTGTTTCGAATGAGTCTGGGATCGTGCGGAATTTTGCGGTCTAGCCATGCTTTTGAGGCCATTTTTCTCGAAAACACAGTTTTGCAGCTGTTCCGAATGATTCTAGATTCTTGCGGAATTTCGCGGTCTATCCAGGCTTTTGAGGCCATTTTTCGAATGAGTCTAGGATCGTGTGGAGTTTCGCCATCTATCCAAACCCTTCAGACCATTTTTCTCGAAAACACAGTTTTGCAGCTGTTCCGAATGATTCTAGGATCGTCCGGAATTTCTCAGCATTTCCAAACTTTTGAGACAATTTTTCTCGAAAATACAGTTTTGCAGCTGTTCCGAATGATTCTAGATTCTTGAGGAATTTCGCGGTCTATCCAGGCTTTTGAGGCCATTTTTCGAATGATTCTAGGATCGTGCGGAGTTTCGCCATCTATCCAAACTCTTCAGACCATTTTTCTCGAAAACACAATTTCGAATCTATTTCGAATGATTCTCGGATCGTCAGGAATATCGCGGTCTATCCAGACTTTTGAGACAATTTTTCTCGAAAACACAGTTTTGCAGCTGTTTCGAATGAGTCTAGAATCGTGCGGAATTTCGCGGTCTACCCAGACTTTTGAGACAATTTTTCTCGAAAACATAGTTTCGCAGCTGTTTCGAATGAGTCTAGGATCGTGTGGAATTCGCTTTTGAAAATATTTTTCTTCAAAACACAGTTTTTCTCAGTTGTATCGAATGAATCATCCAAGATCAAGTAAAATTTCCTGGTTTATCTGGATTAATCAAGACTTAGCGAAACTTTTCTATCACAAAATAAAATTTCCTTTTAAATGTAATCAATCTCCCTCCTCATTACATTTATTTATGCGACAGAGGTCGTAAAATAATTCTGTAAGTGATACGATAAAATACAAGCGGCGTATTTTGTTTTTATTTTTTCAATTTGAAAACATGTTTTTTATGCCCGCACCTTCCTCTTCACTAACACTCTATGGATCTTTGCTTATAAATAAGACAAGTCGTGCTAGGCATGCCGCCAAGCTTTATAGTGGGTATAACAACAAAATTTACGAAGAATTTATTTCCAACACCTTTAAAAAAAATATTCTTAAATGCTGAGAAATTACTCATCCAAACCAAACAACGAGAATTGTACGGCAATAAATTTTCATCTTTGTTACGACGATCGATGGATGGCTGTTTCGAAAGCGAAATTGTTTATCAAAGTCGACGCAAAAGATGATAGTGTGTGCAAGAGTGTTTGCCATAAGTACACACGTACGTAAACGTAAACAATGCCAATCAATTGATTTATTTTACTAACTTTATACTAAAACGTGTGCATCTCTCGCAACTCTCAGGTGATGATGTACAGTTGTTGGAGAGTGTGATGTAACAACAGCATAGCCATAGGTCGGCAGCAACACGTCTTATAGCAAATTATTGTGAAACTTTTGTCGAAATCAATTCATTCGAAAATTGCAACGTTTCAGATTTTTGTAATTTCGTGTAATTCTCCTCATTTTTCTACGAAAGCAGAATAATCTGAACTTTTGTGTTGTTATTTATACTCGTGAGGTGCTTGCAAGATAACGACGTGAATAATCATCATCACACTCCTCTCAACTAAGATACATATCTCTCTTGATGTTGTCAAGTCACGCTATCATAATTACTTTATGGTGGTTGTGGTTGCTATATTTAATAAGACTCTTAATCAAAAAGCAGATAAAAGTGGTGATCATTTCGTCTAACCAAACAATGCGCTAAGATAAAAGTTTTAAATAGTCTCACACTTCCAGTGACGTGCGGTGTAATTTAATATTTTCAAAATTAGAAGGTTGAATTTTGCTGAGATAATTTATTGCAAATTGAAATCAGTAAAAGTGCAGATCATTGAAGTTGGAGCGTGGAAAGAACGACATTTATTAAAAATTACTCCTAATCCGCAAGAAGAATGTTATCGATTTGTTGCGGTGTCCTAATCAACATTTGTCCTGACATCGTCCTCCCTCCCTCTTCGTTTGGAAGTTTAGGATAAGGTTAAAAATTTTAGGTTTATTCGATGAAAACACCGGGTAAACCTAGGGATACACCGGGCTACACTATCTTGTTTTTTTTTTTTATACCTAGGACTGCCCTGAACACAACTTCTCGGGGTAATGGTTTGACAGCTGTCACTTGAGAACTGTCAAATTTCAAATTCAAATAAAAGTTTATTTCAACGCTACACAAGTAAGACAAATCTTATAATTATGTGTAGGTAGGATAATGAAAAAAAAATTAAACATAAAAATTACTGAACTAAACTAAACGTACAAAATAAGATATCTAATATCTAAATTAATAAAGATAAATACAATTTGCTTTATTACTACGAAACCAGATCAAATGTACCGTCATGCAGATCTTAAATATTCCATTAAATTGTTCCGAAAACTATGATTGTCCCTGCTCCTTCTAAGGTGCAGAGGAAGAGAATTCCAGAGTCGTGTGGATTAAAAAAAAAAAATTGACGACCACTTGAAAGACAGGTGGAGCGAGGAGAGTTTAGAGAAAAAGTTCTTACGGATTGAGAAAAATCCAGTCTAGTATACAGGTAGTCAGGTTGCTCGGTAATCATCAAATTACGAAGGAATAGTATCGCACCATATTTAAAGTAAGTTTCCAACGTGCATTCCAAGATTGAATTTAAATATCCCGAGACATGGTCGTATCGCCTCAAGCAGAACACATACCGCATGGTAGAGTTGAATCAGAACCACGAAAAACTTCACATCCATAAGTCATGAGGGGAACAATTAACGATTTAACTAACATAATCCGCGTGTCAACAGGAGTAAAGGACGCAGTGACAGAAAGTTTACGCAGCGTTCCCCATAAACTTTGCAGACAAGCGCGTTAATGTGATTGGACCAATTTAACGTACGATCCAAAATTATTCCAAGATTCTTTACGGTACTACTGTAAGGAATAATTACATTGTTTAGGATAACATTCGGAAAGCAGGAAGTGTCTAATTCACGTTTATAGATCACAATAGATTTGGATTTAGAGGCATTTAAGCTCAAACTATTACTAACAGCCCAATCAAGCACATCAGCGAGGTCTTCGTTCATACGGCATATGGCATCCTCCAGAAATCCCAACGGCCTAGAAATGTAAAGCTGTATATCATCAGAATACATGTGGTAATCACAATTTCTCAGAACCATCATTAATAAAGATAGTAAATAATAAGGGACCCAGAATGGAGCCTTGAGGGACTCCACTCCACAAAAGTAGGAAGCCTGAAGCAGAATTAGAACAGACCACACTCTGATGACGCCCGCAAAGGTAAGACCAAACCAACGTTCATGCAGAATTAGAAAATTGAAATTAAAAGCCAGCTTACGTAATAATAATAGTCAACTGTGTCAAAGGCCTTGGAAAAATCAAGGAGGACTAGTGCCGTAAATTTATCACTATCAAATGATTTCCTAATATCATCTGTTATATTTAGCAACGCTGAAGTGCAGCTACGCTTGGTTCTAAAACCCAATTGAAGATTAGACAGGAGGTTCTCCTCATCTAAATAACTGCGGTGATTTGGGTGTGCAGGATTTTTTCAAAGGCTTTAGAGAGAAAAGACAGTATGGAAATAGGACGATACTCCGTTGAACTACGAGACCTCTTGGGAATGGGAATAATTTTAGAATACTTCCAAATAGAAGGGATCGTATATCTTAAAATAATGTTGTTGAAAAAGTAGGTGAGATTTGGGAGTATAACAGGCAAACGAATTTTTATAAATTTTGGGTGAAGGTCACCCAATCCAACAGCGTTAGATTTCACCGCCATAATAGCAGAATAAACATCTGGCTCGCTAACTTCACTAAAAGCAAGCCCATCAAAAGGATCAAGTGTATATTTAAATCACTAGCATAATCACTGACAGTAGAGCCCGGGACATTTAAGTTATTTGAAGCAGAAACAAACATCTGGTTTAACTCACAAGGGGTTTACATATACGGTTGAACTCCTAGATCGCCCAACCCCAATACTTCTAAGATTCTGCCAGAGTTTTTTGGATGGAATATTGCTTTTAAATTTTGAACTATAATATTGAAACTTGGCACGGGATATTTCATTATTAACTGTATTACGAGCGGACCGAAAAAGCTTCCAGCAGTCAGGTGTACGGAAGCGATGCCATCTACGATATGCATTATTTCTTCGCAATATCAATTGCCTGATTCTTAGCGTAAATCAAGGTATTTGGGTATTGATAATGCAACGATGTTTCAGTGGGACATATTTATCGAAAAGGTGTTTAATAAGCCTCATAATATAATCAAGCTGTTCATCAGCTGATGTTAATGAAATTGCAATTTGTTGGCGATTGCAACATATAAATTACTTCTTGAGCAAAAATAAGCAAAAATTAGAAGAAAAGAAATAGAAAAAGTAGTTAGAGCATATTTTATTTGTCTTCACCCATTTTATAAATAACTTTTTAGAATTAATTATACTCAGGAGAACTGTCAGAGAAATGTCATTTTACATTAGGTTTACCCGCTGTTTTAAAAACTTGTTCGATGAGTGCACAAAAACCCCGGGTAAATTTGGGGAAAATTGTAGGGAAAATTTAAACGGTGTTTCAATCGAACAAAACCTGTTTATCTTCCATATTTTATCAATACTGCAAGACACGCCCTATGATGATGCCTTCAAATTTGTTACAATACATATTCGTTGGAGCCTTGAATCCATCCATAGCATTGATCCATTGTCATTATATCGTTCACTAGTTACAGGGTGATTCATAAAAAAAAACAAAATTGAAGTATAAATATATAACATCGTACAAACGTAGAATTTCAGGGGAGGGATGAGGAACCTACAGTAAAATAGAAATAAATAGAAGATGTCAAGAGATAGTTTAGTTAATCACCGCCACACAAATAATCATAAGCAAAAGCCGGTCTAAAGTTATTCCATATCGTTTCGACTGTGTCTGGAAGGCTCTAGGGGAAATTATGTGAATCTACATTGGACTGTTTCTATCTGTTGGAGGATACCAAACTAAGCTGGCATAGGTCTGGCAAATGAAAATAAAGAACTCTGGATAATGTACAGATTGCTGATTTTTTTTAGACCAGCGATTGTAAAAGAAAAAACTCAAAAATAGAATCATACACCCAAGTCTTGGGTCCAACCAAGCTTGGGAGTAGAGAGCAAACATAACAATCCGTATAGTGTGAAGGACATTGTAGTGTACTTAATTGATATTCAACGGAAGGTAGTTAATAGAACTTCAGTTGTAAAAGGTGTCTTAAATCAGTCAAACTATGCAGAACGAAGTAATTTGTTTTTTCTTTCTTCGTTTTTCACATTTTGGTTCTGTTCATGGTGGTCTAATTTCTTTAAAATCATGTTCCACTTCTGTATAGTAGGATTGACTTCGTACAGGAGTTGAATATTCTAGATTAGGTTAGGATAGAGCGGTACTGCCAAATATATAGGTACACATAAGCCCACTTTGCTTAGATCATCATTTGGTCTATTGTGACCCCATCAATTTTGGAGATCTATCTACTTGTGTTACCATATAGAAGATACTTCATGCTTCCGTAAGGAAGATCTCGAGATAGACCACTCTCTCTCTCTCTGTCAGTCCCAGACAGAAGTAGCTATAGCTTGATCGCTAGGGTGAGGTGAGGACATTCGCAAAGTGCAGGGTAAACTGATTCCACTTCTTTAAAATTTTTACAATTTCGGTAGAAGCATTTCCAGTTCGAGCCAGTCTCCTTGCATGGTTTTCTACATATACCTCAATGGTCCTTAGAAAACCCCTACTAGATTCTTTATATCGGCTTTGTTATTATCAAGGAATTCCCATGTTCTTTTCATTTTGTTACCAGGCCACAGTTGCCTTCGAAAATAAGAGCATAGATGGCACAAGAACTAGATGTCGCATGGCAACTAGAGCAGAGTATACAAATTGTGAAATGGGTAGTGCATTCTGGAATGGGTCACAACACGTTTTAGAGTATGCCGAGAGCAAATGTGTTTTTTAACAGCAGTTTTGTATTCGTTTGATCGACCTCCTCAACACACTTCAGATACGAAATAAAATAAGTAAAAAACGAGTTTTCAAACAAAACTGAGGCCAAGCCGCATGAAAAAGTAGAAAATAAACTTTTCTTCACACACAGAGGTGGACTCAGATTTTTGATTGGGACATTTCTCTTGAAAATTATTTCTCTTCATGAATCAAATCACTTATTACCTCTGATTGATCATACTGAAATATATCGGTGATTGTCAGCGAATAAAATCTGAGTCCACCTCTGTGTGTGAAGAAAAGTTTATTTTCTACTTTTTCATGCGGCTTGGCTTCAGTTTTGATTGAAAACTGGTTTTTTACTTATTTTATTTTCTACCTTTTTCACGTTAATTGTTATTACGTGCTGCATGGAGATATTTTAAAACAATTTTATGACGGCTGAAAAGACACTGATTTAGTGAATTTTCCCGATTTTCCATGTTTTCCACAGACTTTTCCTATTACTATGATTTTTTTTTAAAAATTTACATGAATTTTCCTCGATTTTTCATGCAAGTTTTCATGATTGTTGAAGAGAAAGTATTGATGTCAGTAGGACGGAAACAAATGATTCCGCATAGCTTATAAAACTTTTTTGTCGGAAAATTTTCCGGAAAAGTCGGAAATTTTCGGAAAATTTTCCGGAAAAGTCGGAAATTTTCAGAAAATTTTCTAGAAAAATTGGAGAATTCTGCATTTTTCCTGAAACAGATTTAACACTAATCATATCGATGAAAATTTTTCCAATGATTTTCCCACTTTTCTTGGTTTTCCACAAAAGCAAATTTATGCAACTCATTTCGCTCTACAACTTTGTCTTAGGTTGCAAAACGCTCAAACGCTTCCTTGGTCAGAAAAACTCCGGAAAAGCGTTTTACATGAATTTTCCTCGATGTTTTCTGCAAGTTTTCACCATTGTCAGAGAGAAAGTAATGATGCCAGTTGATAGGGAACTTGATCCTGCATAATTTAGAAAACTTTATTACCGGAAAATTTTCCGGAAAAGTCGGAAAACTCCGGAAATTTTTTTCGGAAAAATCGGAAAACTCTGCATTTTGCCTGAAACGGATTTATCACTAATCAAATTTGTACCAAATATTCAAATAATTTTTCGCGATTTTTCGGGCGTTCCATGGAAATTTGCAGTTCAAATTTCAATAGATTCAATTGTCACGCGACATGAACCTGTGTGCCAAATTTCAGCTCGAGAGTCGAAAATAGAAAAAAAGAAATATATAAATAAATAGACAGACAAATTCGTGTACGAGTTAAAGGGAATGGCCTTAAAAATATGAATCACTCGACGTACACATCATTTCAAATGTTGTGGTCCATTCCGGAATGGACCACTCAGCCATATAAATTTTGTAACTTTTTTGGTACTGCATGCGACATCTAGTTCATGTGGCATCTATGCTAACAGTCATCATAGGGATTCTAATGTACGGCACTGCTTGGAGTTATATACCTTTCAGTACCACTGGATTTTTCTGCAGCACGGCAACCAGCATATGGTCACCTTGTGACGTCTGGGTAGCTCCGCCAGACTGAGTTTGAATAGCTGAATATTTTATGTTTTGTACCAATCTCAAAATATGGGTCCTTTCAAGCTGTCCAAAATGTTTTCGAAAGACAGTTTTTACTTTTTTTTAGCCTTTCACCTAATTTTCGTTGTGCTCCTCTAATGACACTATCAAGGTAGCTGAATTGTGATACTTTTGCTTGCTTGACTCGATCTCATAATCTTGTATCGATTGTTAATTGATTTTGTTTTAATTATCGAAATATATTTGTGCAGCAACGAAAGAGTTAACAAAACTTCTGCGTCTGTCCTATAGTCGGCTTATTAGTGCCCACCTAATTCCTGCAGGTGCTGAGTTCACGTTCCACTTTACTTCATCTCGTATGACGATAATAAACAGAAGAGGGTGAGAGAGTATCATTGTTGCTTTACAACCAACTTGAGCGCTAGTTACCCAAGCCATTGAGAAGTATTAATGTTTCGGCATCGTTGTAGAGTGCTCTGATCGTAAATAGTATTATCTTTTCAATTCGATGAATCAAGAGGTACACACTGATAAAAGCTAAGGAAAAGAGTTTGTATCAAAAAAATGGTTAATAGCTTTACAATGTTCGCCAAGAACATGAATCCAGTCGCAATTGGAAAGTCAATTATTGAGTAGAACGTTACCTACTTAGCTTATCGACACATGATGCCAGCAGAAATATAAACTCCAGATCTTCAGGATCAATTAACACGGACGGAAAGTTGCAACGAACAACGTCAAGTACTTCTCCACCAACACAAGGTCATCTAAACAGACCATGTCGAAACAAGTATTCATCACATTGGTAAACAGATACTTGGAGCAAAATAGAAGATCTAGGGATGAACTCAAGGACAATGGAGTTTTTGGGCTGAATTCTAAATGGACTGACTACCTGGCATATAGGTCTGACTGGTAATTTCATCTACAATATAGTTTCAGGATAAACTGAAGAAACAAAAAGGCAATTTATGACATCCAATGACGTAGTCACATTCGTGAAAGTACCATCTATCTACGTCCGTAGCTTGACCTTATATGACTATCTTGGAGGTTTCATCATGACAATCACCATTTCCAGTAACTTTTTGTTAAAGCACAAAATGACTACAGTCCTGCAGGCTACTTGCTCTCCAGCCTTAAACAAGTGGTGGCTCCAGCGGGTAGGCCGGGTAGGCCCAGGCTTACCTAACTGTTTTAGATTTATATGTTAAAATTATTGTTCATTGTGTATTTATATACGTTCAACATTTTCATGTGCGTTTTAGTGATACGAGTGATTAGTTGAAACCATGTGAAGTTGCAAAACACACTATCAGATAAAAGAAAGACGTTTTGGGTTTGTTGAATTGCAAGAACTCATTTCCTTATCTTTAGCTATCATGATAAAACAGTTCTTGGAATGAATTGGTCTAGAAATTAAGAATTGTGTAAGCGAGTCGTTTGTCGTTGGTGCGTCTGTAACGTCGAGAAGATTTAATGAGTTGTAGTCATTAATCAGAGAAATGGCTACTAATAATCCTTTTCCGTACATGCATTGACAGGCACATAGACTGAACTTGGTCTTGGTTGACGTAGCTAAGAATGTACAAATAGCTAGGGAAACTATGGGTCTTTTAGAAGCAATTTATGAGCTGTTCATTTTTCCAAAGAGAATAAAACGGAGAGAAAAGTCACATCACAGTACCTCAACACAGCGGTACTAGATCGGTAGCAAAGTATAAAGGAGCCAAGAGAGGGTAGAGGCCTTTCAATGCAAATAAAATCTCTTTACGTGGCTTTCACTCTAGTAAGACTTGAGGGTATCCTACAGATTGTTAATATCCTATCAAAACAACTGCAGTCCTCGACCATAGATTTAGGCAAATGTCTTAAGCTCGTAAGAGCAATAATAGATAAATTAGGTCAGTTACAAACGGATACAAAATTTTAAGAATTTATCCAAGAAACAGTACAATTATGAAAACTGTGAGATTGATTATGAAAGAGGGACTAGCCGCTCCGGAAACAAAAGTCAACGGCAAACCTTGATAATTATTTCGTCATGGAGACTACTCTGGCAAAGGAAGATCTGATTCAGAGAGAGTGAAAGTGATCACCAGACAAAATTGAAAGCAGGTTAGTTTAATGTTCTTGATAACATATTATGTGAAATAGACAAAAGGTTTACCGATAATGACATCCAAATGGCTTTTAGGCTTTTATCTCAGCCTGTGACCCAAAATCAAGAGATTTCTTAAATCTAGAAGTTTTGTGTCATTTTGCAGAACTTCATGGCAAAGATAGTGATGACCTTACATCTACCTTAAAAGTGCAGTGTGGTTTAGGTAAACCAATGTTTAGCGATTCTGAAAGTAGTATAGATAAAAAAAAAAATGATTTTAATGATTTTCGATTGTAAGAGTTTTTCCAGCAAACTCAGTCAATTTCATATTGAATAAATTCGCTATGAATTTATTTCATGGCAAAACTCTCTAGTACGGGGATATGTTGAAAGATTTAGCCGATTTCCCATCATTTGAAGAATTGCAATATCAATGTAGAGAATAGAAGAATTCTTAAGAACTTTTATTTAATGATTCTAAATTAAATCACAAATACAAGAAGAAAAACCAACCGCCTCGTCCGGGGTTTGAAACCGGGACCTTCCGCTTGCCGGGCGACTGCTCTTACCACTGAGCTAACGCGAGATGTGTTTCCCTCTTGTACTTATCAATTTTATAATTAGCCTACTAAGCCACGTAATTGCAATATCAATGCCCGTCTGTATAGCGACTGCTGAAACTACATTCTCTACAATGAGTAGGATAAAATCAAACCTGCGGACTACAATGACTGGGAGGAGACTGAATAGCTTGGCAGTATGTATTATCCATTGAAAAGGAAGTAAGCTATGAACTTCTCAAGCACCCTGATCTTGTCGCTGATGAATTCGCTTCCCAGAAGGATAGAAGATTGCAGTTTGTCATGAAATAACTAAAGGGTTTTCCAATAAGAGGTGTTATTTTGATATTCAAAGCAAAATGCCATTTTTTGAGATAAATGATCGAATCTTTATTTCATTACAAAGAGGAAGGTATGCCGTTAATAATGGAAAATAATATCAGCCAAATGACCACCACGACCACGTCTACATATCCTTTTCATGAAATTTTGCATAACCAAATCGCAAAGTGGCTGCCCTATGTCCTCGATAGCCTCACGAATTCCATCTTTGAGGTTTTGAATCGACGATGGGCTGTTGCCGTAGACCTTCTCTTTCACGTGGCCCCAAAGGAAGAAGTCGCTAGGTGTTAAGTCACAAGATCTCGGTGGCCAATTGTGATCACCTCTTCGAGAGATAACACGGTCCGGAAACTTTTCCCGGTTTCGTTGCTTGTATGGCACGTAGCGCCGTCTTGTTGAAAGTAAACGTTGTCCGGATCAATACCATCCAATTCCGGCCATAAAAAATCATTAATCATCTGTCGATAGCGCAATCCATTCACCGTAACTGTTGCTCCAGCCGCATTTTCGAAAAAGTAAGGTCCAATGACTCCGCGGGACCATAAACCGCACCAAACAGTCACACGTTGAGGATAGAGAGGCTTTTCAACAATAACTCTTGGGTTTTCCGAGCCCCAGATGCGACAATTTTGCTTGTTGACGAAGCCATCGAGGTGGAAATGGGCCTCATCACTCAAGATGAGTTTTCGATGGAATTCCGGATCATTTTCATGCATTTCAAGGACCCAATCAGCAAAGACTCGACGTTGTTGATGATCGGCCGGCGTGAGTTCTTGTGTTAACTGAACTTTATAAGCCTTTAGACCCAAATCTTTATGCAAATTACAGTGTAATGTCGTTTGTGGAATGCCTAATTCCAAAGAACGACGAGAAATGGACAAACCTGGGTTTTCTTCAACACTTTCGGCTACAGCAGCAATATTCTCGGCTGTTCTTGAGCGACGTGCACGGGTTTTATTCTTCACATCACCAACTTGTCCCGACAGCTCGAATTTTTCTACCAATTTCTGTATTGCGGTCCGACAAGGTGCTTCAAGACAACCCAAAAATTTTCGAGTTTTACGAAACGTCTCTACCACATTTTCACCATTTTTATAGTGAATTTTAATAATTTCAATGCGTTGTTGAATCGTGTATCGTTCCATTTTTATTAATGACGTAGTTTCTACTTGTCAAATGTCAAAAAATGACAGCTCCAAAAGTGACATCTACCGAAATACCGGGCTAATTAAAATAACACCTCTTATTGGAAAACCCTTTACTATCATACGTGTACATATTACTGAATTAAATTGTATTTCTTAAGAACTAGTTTTGTGACACTTATGGGCAATAAAATGTATTCTCTTGAAATCAAAAAAATATTTCTTAATTTTCATAGTATAAGCCTGGCCCCAAACTTTTAAAACTAGCAGTGTGATATGCTTTTATGTTAAATGTTGTATATATGCTCGTAATATTATAACGAATTTGAGAATGCACCAAGCAACAATAAAATATCAAATTATTACTATTTTGTTTAGCTTATTATACCTATTTGCCTTGAGAGTAAAAATGCCCTCAAAAAACCTTAAAACTCACCATTTTGGATTTCAATTTAAAAATATTTCCGGGGCCTCCCTTTTACTGGAGGTATTCTATACAACCCAGGCCCCCCCGGTAGTCACCACTCCCCTAAACTGTGCCTACCCAAAAAATAAATCTTGGTGCCGCACCTTACACTCTGCAAAACCTTTCTTTTTATTTATATGTATTCCAAAATGCACCCTGAATAGTCTCCAATTTCGAACGATAGGAGATGGAACAGAAAATTCGATATAAGAACTAAAAGTGACATTCCATTTCGTAAATATAAAAAAAAAGTGAGTGCTGTGTAATTAGAGAAAGGGGAATGCTTAGAATGCGACAAATAATGTCATCAAATTGTGTAAGCATTTCCTTTTTACAAAAAGAAAATTTCGAATTCTTTTTGGACAGACGAGTGTTTTGACAGAAATTGATATAAACTCTTGCGAGAAATTCATCAACTACAGCTGATGTGGCGCAGCAGCTGTAAGAAAAGAACAAACAATAACACGAGAAGTGATCAAAAACAAAACCAAGGATCAAAAAGAAGAAAAGAGAAAACAACTAATCGAACTGAGGGCCAAAGATAAGCCTCAACGCCCTAATCAAAACAACAAAAAGGGTGTGAAAAATCATCAGATAAAATCCAAAGAAGGAAGACAATGAAGAAATTGGAAAGCGCAAAAGCACTTGACTTGGACTTGACTTGACAGCAATTGATAAAATGTTCCACATACGCATTGTTCGGGATAAGACATCATCTTCGAATTTAATTGTACGGCCGAAAACATTTTAAAGATTTGAGCAAGGTAACACAGCACTGTGAGTATTTTGCGCAGGAAAGAAATTCGATATTGAAATGTCTGTCTGCGCTTTGTCTATGCAATATGAGCTGATGTCTAATGTAGCCAATCAAAATAAGTCTGATGAAGGTCATTTATAGATGAGGAGCATCATGTTCATTGAGACATTCGAGAATCCGCAAATTATGAAATTTGATTGTGTAGAAAAGGCAATTGCTGAGCGACATACTGACAATCTAGAGAAAGCAGCTCAAATACCATATGGATGGATCCTGCAGTATTCGTTTTGCTTCATTTTTCAAATATGTTTGATGATGTCTCTGATGATGTCAATTTATAAAATATAAAAAAAAAAAGCATTTTTCTTTTTTATTAAAATATTTCGCTACTCTAAAAAAACGTTGACAGCTTTCTATAAGCAAAAACGATAAATAAGCAGTTCAGTTCAGCTTTTTTTGTTTTGTTTATTTTTATTTATTTTTTTTTTTTTGCTCAACCTCATTAATTTAATGTTTTTGTGGTCTTTTTTCATATCAGCCCACTGCATTTAATGTATATACGCTCAGCACACTGTTTGCAAAATAATCAAAAAGTAAGCAAACAATATGAAAATATTAAACAAGTCACAGATATAGCTACAAACACACATGCATACATGGCACACAGTTGTGAGGAAAATATTAAAATTTTTGTTATCTTAATTGAGTCATTTCTCTGATGAAGACAGTAGGTAAAAGGGTAAAAGAGATATTACGAATCCGGAATGGCGTTGAAATTTTGTTATTTCGATAATTTTGATGTTGAATAATAAATAAAAAGCGAACTATGAGCATTGGTTGTATGGTGAAATTGGCGGATTTAATCGGTAGTGAATTACTCCTTTAAATGTAAAAAAAAAAAAAACTTTGAATATAGCTAGTAGAAGTGCAGTCTAATATTTTACTGGTATACAGGGTGTTTCCTTCATGGTGGTCAATAGAGCAGGAGGTGATAGTACTCACCTAGATAAACCAAAAATTGTATGGCAGCAGGGGGACCATATCAATAAAAAAAGCTAGTTTTTCACAAAACACCCTGTATCTTAAAAAGTACTGGGCGTATACGGTGGTCAAATTAAAGAGGAGAGTCCACAGTTTAAATTTTTTATAAAATAAAAGTTATGTTAACTACTGTTTTGCAAAAAAAAATAGAGGTCAAAGTAAAAAAAGAGGAGGAGAACAAAGGAAAGAAAAAGCTAAAAGCATATAATAACAATAATAAAACTAAAAACTTAAAAATATACAAACTAAGTATAGAAATTGATGGAGATAGTAGTCCCATTAACCCATTCACCCTCAAAATATTAAATTATTAATTAACCTTGAAAAAGCTTTGCTGGAGGCTTCACGTTGAATATTACTTGGAAGAGAATTCCACTTACGAGCAGCCTGGACAAAATAAGAACGCTCACCATACTGTGAGATGTGCCTTGAGATAAGAAGCTGAGGATTTCTGGTAGAATGCAAGAACTGTAGTTTCGCATACAAGCTGGGCTTTTATGAATTATTAATTTTTGTAAGAAAATAAGTTGACGTCTAGCTAGATATGTCTCAAGGGATGTGCCCAGAATCGATGATACATACGCTGATATGTGAGCGCTACGAGATAGCTTGTAAATGTATCGAGTAACATCATTGAACGCAACTTTCAATTTCCTTTGACAAACAGAATCAAGTTTGCCGAATATTAAACTGCCTTATGTAAAATGTGGTACAATTACTGACTTAGCCAACTTCAGTTTAAAATCCACTGACATGGAGCTTGACCTAATCCACAATTGCCGCAAAGCACCATATACCTTTCTCATCGTTTCCGCAATGTAGGTGCAGCAGCTGAACTTGAAATTAAATTTGATTCCCAAATTTTTGACTGAGTCAACATATTCCAAGACTGTGTTGTTCAAGATCACAGCTGGAAGCTCGGATTTCTCTAATGCACGCCTATAAATTGCTAAGCAGATTGATTTGGACGGATTCAGTGACAGCTCATTAATTGCAAACCACTTATGTAGTACAGCACCTCATTGATCCGATAGATACAATCCTCTATTAGTCCTATAGGTCTACTAAGGTACATCTGTACATCATCAGCGTATAGAGCAATTTTTAATAGCACTTGGTAGATACGCCGGATTAGAGAGAGTTTCTCCTACTTTCACCATTTGACTGCGATTCATTAGGAAACAGGCAATCAGCTTAACAGCTGTAGATGAAAAGTTAAGCCCATTACCAAGTTTAGAGAGTAGTTTTAAATGATTAACAGAGTCAAATTCTTTACTATAGTCAAGCTAAACTAATATTGTCAAATGATCACTATCAAGAGTATCATAAATATTTGTGGCAACTTTTAAAAGAGCAGTCTCACAGCTGTACCCCGATCGAAAGCCAGACTTCCAAACTGACAATATTTTATTTACCTCTACATAATTCATAATTTGCTTATATAAGATCTTTTCCAATCCCTTGGCCAGAAAATTAAGCGGACTAATGGGACGATAATCGCTAGCTAGAGACACTTTCTTAGGAATAGGGACAACTGTAGCTTGTTTCCATTGGGTAGGAAACTTAGATCTGATGAGACAGCAACTCCTGAGGGGAGAGGATTATGCGACTGGTTGATGGAATGTTGGAAAGGCCATGACGTTCTGCATACAATGAGTACTTGAGGATGACCGTACGACCTGTACTTTTTAAGGAACAGGGTATAACTCCGAAACGATTGATATGCCCCCTCCCTAGATGAGTACTGTCATCTCCTGCTCTATTGTCCACCATGGAGGAAAGACCCTGTATACCATTAAAAATAGTAGACTGCACGTCTACTAGCTACCTACGCGGTAGTTCCTTTTTCATACGTCAAAAGAAATAAGTCAAAAGTAACCAGGAAGTGGGGGACAACACGGACTGTTGAGGCAAAACGGACTACCGACCACGTATATTTCGAGATCGACTAGAGTCACTTTCGTCACATCTTGAAGAAGATAGGCAAATCCGACAGCGCACTGTGTCGACTGTGCAAAGAGAAAGATGAAACCTCGATGTATGTTATTTGTGCCCAGCGCTATAGCAAGTTTAAGGATGCAAATCACTGAAGGAACACTTATTTCTCCAAATAAAGTTTGCAATCTCACCCCAAGAGAAATAATCGAGCTCGTCAAAAGACTCGATTTTGCCTGACCACCGTAGGGGAAGGCACCTGCTCTCAACATTAACATACAGGGCGTTCCGTCTGTGGCTATGGATAGGTCATGCTTAAACCAGCAAAAAGTTGTATGGGTGGGAGGAATCTTAACAGTTTTCGAGATAACGGAATTTAAAGATATTTGGGTAGGTACGTTTTTTTTAAATTTGTCCACTACCCAATTTGCGTCCAGCTCATTTTATAACATGCCATAAAACGACGTATTTTCCATAAAATGAAGATTTTTCTATATCCTCATGTTCGTGTATATGTCCTGCTATCCCTAAAGTGAGCAAATTAAAAGTTCAATTATCAGAGTTTAAAACGTGCAGTCCCTTACCTTTTTTATTTAATTTTTAAACAACTTTTATCTACTGAAAAACCCCTGACTAAATATCTTAATAGCTTTGTGCGTAAGGGCGACGTTCGTGACGAAAGTGTGAAATTTTAGGAATAGTTTTAGGTTAGTTAACGTAGATGGATTTACATGAAGTTTTTTGCATCAAATAAAATATTCCAAAAATATCATTGCAGAATAAATTGTCTGCCTGGAAGACATCCTGAAGGCGTAGAGAAGTCTGGACCACAAAGTATTTTAACGGAAATCGAAAAAAAAAACAAACTTTAACTGGTGTGCGTCGTTAGCCAAATGTATAGGTTTCCATTAAGTCCTGATAGCTTTTAAAACACAGTTAAAAAAATTTAGCATGACGATGGCACGACTACATCCTTTAAAAATGAGCGACCAGGGCGAAACTGGTATAACCTTTTCCTGACATCCAACCGGGAGCACATCGAATTCTCGAAGGCTAACTGAAGCCAGAGATACGGTTTCGGAAGAGTTTATTCGAAAATAATTTGATGAGCAGCAAAATTATATATAAGAGATGAATGCAGGGGACATATTTGAAGAAACAGTTGTTTTCCCCTACATGCGGCCACCTAGGGATTTAATCAATAGCCATGTCAGAAAACTGGTTTTCAGTTCGTTCTGAGTCACACTGGATGATAATATATCGCGAATATGTCATCATATTCTACATAAAGGATAAAAACCGGGCATCCGTTTCGTAGATAGACACAAGTCGCACTTGTGAGTGAAAAATACAATGAAAAAAGAATAATTTTAAATGCATTGCCACCAAATACCAGTTATATGATGCAATCAGCTGACAGTTTGAAGAAAAAACCATTCGAGAAAGGCAGTCAAGAATGTTGGCTAAATTATAGCAAAAAATAAAACTTTCTATCCTTTGCAACTTCAATCCTGCGAAATTTAAATATGGCAATAATCACCGTAAAAAATAACTTCAGGAAATGTTGGGGAGGATGTGAGGGAGGATGAATTCGATGCTGTAAAGAGAAAACTAATGAAAAAGGAACAAAGTCTAAAAAAAGGAAGGAGCAATGTTTTAATTGAATTACAAAGCGATGTTGAAGACGACGATTTAAAAACAAGTGGTTCTTACCCTAACTAAAGGCACTCCAATGCTTTTATTACTTTACGAAGTACATGTAAGGACTTCCTGTACTAGAAATATGTATTAACAACAAAAATAATATGCGAAAAAATTTTTAAGGCTATTATCACTGTTCTTTTCTTCAGTTATTTACTTTATAATATATTTAAAGTCACATAGGTAATTTTGTTTTCATTATTACCAAGTTTGAGGTAATAATTTGTTTAGTTTTTTTTATGAGAGAAGTGTCTTAAAATGTGTTCATAATTCTTTCAATTAATAAAATATATATATTTTTATGAAAAAAATTAATTTTTGTTTTTATTTCTAACACAAGTTTCTTCCAAAAAGGCTGTGTAGCCACCCGAAATTTTTCTACCGTAGCCCAAAAGTGATTTGAGTAGAAAAAATTATAGAAAATTTTATAAATATCTATAATCCTTAGAGTAATCAACTGAAAATTTCTCTTAAAACAAGTAAAAAAAGCTAGAATTGTTGTAAGACCAATTCTTATGATAACCTTAGATCATAGGTCGGCAAAGTGTGGCTGACGAGTCGTATGCGGCTATTTCGCCCAATAAGTGCGGCTCTGGCACAAATATCCACGGGCAGGCGTGAAAGACGCGCCCAGAGTATCGGTCGGAAGATAACTGCGTTGTACGCGAGGTGGGGAAAACTCGTGCGTTTCAACCAAAGAGGCTAATAAGAAGATAGGAAGAAGGCCGAACAAAATAGGACATTTTTCGTGTTTTCTAGAAAGAAACAACTAATATCATATATATCTACTTATGTCTTTTGCATGAATGGGGAAAAGAATTGGCTATGCATTATTGCAGTGCGACTAATACAACGAGTTACAAACAAAAATTGAGAGAACGTAGAATTACCCGAAGGACAAAATCTAATTGAATCCCTCAAAATCGTTTCAAACTATTCATAAAAATGCACATCGGGATATACTACCTAAATTTTTCAAGAAAAAGATAAATTTCGCATTGAACAACGCACTAAAAGGAGTTGTAAAATTTCTAACTAATAAAATTCATCGAGTCCCCCATTCAATCTCTTTCGAGCAAACCGAATGTAAACAGAAGCACGTACTGTTCAAATATCAGGATTACAGCTACAACTTTGGGACATATGTATAACATATACGATTACAACAACAACGTCGGAACAAACTCTCAATATTTCAGAAAAATCTGTGCTGGAGCATTTTATGAGCGTAAAATCTGAAAACTTCTTCCCTTGGCATTTATTTTCTAAAATTAATTATTTGCCATTCCGTTTCGTTGCATATAATCTGCAGTCGTATGCGATTATCGTGTCTGAAGCTGGCAAGCGTGTTACAATGATACTTTCTTGAAGAATAAAATTGCTGTTGCTGTACATCCTACAGGTATTTTTGTCAACAATTTAAAAATAATAATAATTTTGTATTGGTGGATTTTGAAAAAAATTATATTTTGGAATATTTTTATATTTGACATAGCGACCAAAGAGAAGCACAGAAAAACGGAAGATGAAAACGATAAATTTAGCCATCCGACATTTCTTATTTGTAAGGAAGAATTGCAAATAACAAAAGGTCAAATTCGGAGAGACACTTTACAAAAACACATGCAGCATTTAGCACTAAATATCCTGTTGGTGATGCAAGAAAGAAAGTTAGTTGAAATGGAGAGAGTAAGTATGCTGATCTTCTGCTTCATAACAAGGTATGTTGGTTATCAAGAAGAAACATTTTAAAACGTTTCACATCCCTATTACCAGATATCAAAGCAGTGGATCCAAAACTTTTATTTCATGGTAGACGTTAGATCTCATCTAAATCAGCTTAGTCATAAACTACAAGAAAAAAAAACACAATTTTTCGATGTTAGAAGAAGTCATATCTCCTCTATTGATAAATACTTTTTCAAAACAACAATTTTAAATACATATGAGGGAAGAATTTCTCAGCAGGTTTCAGGAATTTCGAAACAGCAGAGCGACTTTAGCATTTGTCATAAACCTTCTTAATGCTTCGATAACAGATTTGAAATTTTCTCCTTTTGTTGAAAAACAATTACTGGATTTAAAAAAAAAACAAGGAAATATGGAGATCTAAATGTGAACGGCTTTGTGTTGATTTAGAAATATTGGAGAAGAACATATGTGAGCTTAGTTTACAATGCAAGTGGCCTGTTTTGAAAGACCTGGAGAAGGAAAACATGGAATAGTATTCCTGATTCTTTCTTATGATCAGCTGAAAAAACTCGCGTTTACTGTTCTTTCCCTTTTCGGTTCATGCGAACATTTTTTTTTTAAACATGAACCTTATCACGAGTAAGCTGAAAAGTCGTATTATTGATGAGAAGCTGGAATCGTGCCTAAAATTAAGAATAACAACATACAAATCTGATTTACTCAAACTTTTCAAGGAGATGCAAGGACATTGTTCGCATTGAATGTTTGTCAGTCACTGTCATGATTTATGATTTTATGGATTCCTTAATTACCAATTATTTTTTATCAATGAATAAAATCTTTATGAAGTATATGAAATGAATTTTCATTCAGTGTTTATTTAATGAAGTCCTAAATTATAACAAAGGTTTATCAATAAACAGACTTGGCTCTCAAAAGTTATTTAATCGTTGTACTGAACTTGTTTGGCTCTTTGGCTAATAAGTTTGCCGACCTCTGCCTTAGATGAATGCCCGTGTATGTAATTTCTGTGAAAGTCTGATTTTTGAAGTGGTTTTTCACATATTACATATTTCTAGAACGGTTCGTCGGACAGTAAAAATTATTAGAACCAATTTCATAGGATTTTATGGGTGTATTTGCGAAGCGCACAAGCCATAAAAAAACACTTCTCCTAGCGCACAAGCAGGAGTTTGCGAAGCGCACACCTATTGTTAAGGGATTACGCATTGTTTTGGAAACGCGCGGCTATGTTTAAGGTCAACGCATTGTTATAGCACGTATCTTTACCTGATCTATGATCTTTACCTGATCTATGTAAGTTAAATTAAGTTTTTTACACCACTAATATCTTAATGAAGAGTACGCTCCGCGCCCAGTTCAAAGAAACACACGAACAGGCAGGCAAACACACACACACACACACACACACACACACACACACACACACACACACACACACACACACACAGCCTGCCTGCCTGCCTGGATGAGTGTTTCTTTGCGCTTGGCAAATACACCCTACGTGGGTATATTACTTAGGGCAGGTAAAGATACGACCTAAATCGCGTAATCCCTTAACAATAGCTGTGCGCTTCGCAAACTATTTTTGACTAGATTAATTTTGGGTTGTGCGCTTCGCATATATACCTGATTTTATATTCTGAAGAACTTTTCAGTACAATAAAAACATTTAGGACTGATCATTTTTACCATATATACGTAAAAAACCTATGTTTTTATATGGCAACACCAAGAAGGAGTGTCCTGATTTAGTTGATTTTTGAAGCTTTACTTACTATTACTATGAAAACACTGGCAATGTTCAAATATATGTATATATGAAAAAGGAAATTCTTGTATGGCAACCCTACGAAGGAGTTGCCCGATTCGTTCCATTTTCGAACTTAAATTTCCATTTAATTTCAGCTCCCCAATTGAACGCGTTCTGGAGTTATCGTGAGGACGGACGGACGGACATGCAAAAATCAAAATAAATTTTAATATTATGCGTGGATGTCCAGGCAAAGCATCTACGACACAGGACATAAAAAAAATGTTATTTACTTTATTTCTCCTGCATACAGGGACGGATTTACCAATAGGCAGGGCGGCAAATTCTCAAATTGATGAAATAAAAGGAAACTAGATCGAAGTCGCACTATCCGACAGTGTCGCATTTCGAGTTACCGTTTTCAATAACGTTGACAGGTTGATTGCAGAACTACAAAGACGAGGTTCTGCTTGCGAGAGCTAGAGTAAAAATTTCAACTTTCTCATGAAGCTACATATCTATCGGAACTTAAAAGCCTTCTATCTGGGGAGATTTATACCCTAGACACACAGCACGAACTAATGAATCATTTGTACTAACCATTCATTAAAATGCCGTGTGTCACATAGTATACGTCATTATGGCTCGAAAATCAGATGATAATGAAGTACACTAATGAAGTGTTTTCCTCCTTCATTATAGCTATAATGAGGAAAAATGTGCTAGATTTGGCATATAATGTAAATCTGGAGCTCCGCTGTGCATCTGCCGATTTGAAAAATAAGAAGAAGAAATGCAAATCACAAATTATATTATTTAATATTTTTTAAATAAAATGTGTTTCTCATTTGGAAATTGTTAAATTTAAAATAAAATAAATGAAAACAAAGTTTATCGCGTTAATTCGATCCATATTGCTTCTTTAAGGTGATAAGTTCATCAAAACCAGTTTGACAGCACAACTTAATTAAAGAAATGTCTGTGTGCCCGCAGTTTTAGACGGGACTTTTGGAAACGAATGTCTGCATCTGTGGGCTTATTAATTGTCGTCCACTGAATCTATACGGGGAAAGCAATTATCGACATGGAGCTATAAAACTGCCTAAATCCTCGTAAAAGGCTTTTTGAATATTTATCCAAATATGAAAATAACGCTGCTGTTGTTCTTGTGTACACCAGGATAAAACTGTTCGGCGGAACGGTCGTTTTTATCGCTAAAACGATTGAAAAACTATTAAAGCTTTACCACAGAGGATATCAGGCTCAATTCACTCTCTCTGCTGTATATATAGAGTCAGAAATATTCCAGTCTGTAGACTATAGTGAGGT
Source organism: Dioctria linearis (assembly GCA_963930735.1). Taxonomy (NCBI): domain Eukaryota; kingdom Metazoa; phylum Arthropoda; class Insecta; order Diptera; family Asilidae; genus Dioctria; species Dioctria linearis. The sequence continues at coordinate 14,475,004 of OZ005742.1, read as the reverse complement.
GATCCGTTCCTTAGCAGAGAAGAAAGTTCGTCGCATGGCAAACTAAGCGTTTACACACAACGAACTTTCTTTGCGTATAATTGTGTATACTTATTTTTTTTAAAGGTCGGTGTACGTTAAATAGGTAAATGAAAAATAACGCAAATACAACGAAAACATCACGTACCAAATTTCAGCTCTCTGCGTAGACGCGTTCTCAGGCAGTGTTCAAATATATAGCGGAAAACGAAATTTCTGTATGGCAACCCCAAGAAGGAGTTGTCCGATTGGTCTCATTTTCGAACTTAATTTTACTTTTTTTTGTGTACACGGAGTACAAAATTTTAGCTCCTTAAGTGTACGCGCTCTCGAATTATCATGCGAACAACGGGACATGCAAAAATCAAAATAACTTTTAATATTATGCGTGGGTGTCCAATCCATTTTGCTCTACCATCATTATTTCGAGGTGTTACAAACGGAATGACAAACTTAGTATACTCTATAGATTTCATCTAGGGTATAAAGGGGGGGGGGTTGATCCTGTTAACTGCCTAGGGGCCTACAGTGTTGGGTATAAAAATAAATGAAAATTATTTGGAGAAATATTTTGGTCACGTATTCAAAAATTCTCTAGCGTATCCAAAATGTTGTGGAGGTATCCCTGTAACCAAACATACCCTAAGGTGGCCATTTGCTACGATTATAGCCAACGTGGCAGCTGCTACCCGCATGGTACACTTATGACTCTTTCAAAATATCTACACGATTCAATGATTTGAAATAAAATCTAAATAAAATTAACAAAACATTTTTTTTATAGAAAAAAACAAAAGTTCGAAAATTTCTACCTTAGAATTTACAACATTCACTGAAAAAAAAACACGCACTTTATAAATAAAAAAAAAAAATATTTTTCTTAACCATAGTAACTACGGACAGTAACAACTTTCTGCGCAGGTATCTAGAAAAAAGGATGAGCAGAGCATATGTGAAGACAGACAACACATAAAGGACGCACCTTTCATAAAGTATGAATTAAGTCAGACAAAATTCCATGGGAAATTACCTAAATAGTTAGTTGAAGAGATTCCAAAAATTTTCCCACACCATATGTCAAGAAGTGATGATAAATTCAGGTAAAAAGGAAAATAGATAACGTCCGCTGACTAAGAAAACAATTAAACTTATTTTACAGGGTGTCATTAAAATGTCATTGTGTGTCAGTCATTGTGTACCTACTATCTAAAGAAAGATATAAAATCAATTGATTTACAGAAGTTGGTGTAATTTTCAAGGATATCTAGGAATTTTCCTTTATGATTTTTTTTTTTTTTTTTTTTTTTTGTATAAATTTTTTAATTAGAAGCCTCTAAATTCACAATCGTTGGTAGGTATAAATCCTGAGATCGAAAATACACTCTAAATCCAGAGTGTTTCGTAAATTCTCCTTTAAAAGTTGTGCACTATAAAAAAATAGCGCTCTTGAACTAATTTTTTTTTTTCAAGCACCAAACAATTTGTTCATTTTCACTGCAATTTCATTTATTTTTTTTTTAGCCACAAACTATTTTTATTTGTTGCACTCAAACTGAACTATATATGTTAAAACAAAAAACACACACAAACAAAAACTTCATTTGCATAATTATTTTAATTATTTTATTGCTGAGCAACACAACGCCAAAGTTAAAAACAATTGTGTTAATTAAAGAGGTACCTTGGCGGTGGCGCAAGTAAATTTTATTTCCAGCGACGCGATACCTACATACAACACGGATGGAAATTCGTTTCTTTTGTAACCGACTCCGAACGATCGAAGCAAAACGAACGGGTTTGTAACTGCCGCCGATCTGAACAAATCTGCGTCTCTAGGTAAACTAAGGTGAGGAAATGAGAAAAGTTTGTTTCTGCTTGCTTGCCGTGCTCAAGTCAAATCAAATGTTGTGTTCTGGTGTGGTGAATTGTAATGACTGCGGGTTGTCGTTGTGGTTGTGGTGGTGGTGGAATGAAAGATCGATTGTGAAAAAAAATGAGAGCCACTGGAATCAGATTCGGCGGGCATACAAGAAAATTATGAAAATTTGCTTTATTTGCAGAAAATTGAGAAACAAAAATGTGTGGAGGATGAGGGTGGATGGAATTTTGTTTTGGAAAATTGTTATAGGTAGGTAAATAAATCCAATACACGAGTATAATGGCGTTTTTTGTTTCATACAGAAATGGTATTTGAAAAAGATTTGTCATTTGTTATTATTGGAGCAAAGTGAATTTACAAAATACCTAGCTTGCAAAATAGAAGACCGCACACAGCACGTCTGCCAAGGTTAATCGTACACAAGTATAGGGTAAACTTGGCATGTTATACAGGAATTAAATAAACAAAATACCTATGACCTTTAAACGAACTGTCAATTGGCAGGAAGGTAGGTACGTCAAATGGTTGACAATTAATTTTAATCCTTCTAACCAAAGTGCAATAATTGGAAATATCTTTGCTTTACCATCACTTTTTCTGAAATAAACCGGATGTTGCTTTTCCAACAAAAATGGAGCTAGATTAGAACCGGATGTTGCTTTTCCAACAAAGATGGAGTTAGATTAGAATTTTCTATGCAATACTAGTGACGAGTTGTCAGATTGAACGCGTTAACATTTGAGATAATAATTTTTATTCTGGCTTCAAAGTTTTGACACAGATTCGACAGTTTTTTACCCATAATATCTATGTTAAGTTCTTGGACTAGAAAAATTTTACAGTTGAATATATATTTCCAAGTTGTCTGTTAACTTTTTCCATTATCATCAAGTATTATCCTCTCCAACGAAAGAAAGTTTTTACTTGAACTTTACTCAGGTATTTTTACACAAAAGTAAACATACAGATCTAATATGTGAAATTCAATTTTATAAACTAGTTCGCATTTTTCCACTATGTACTTCAAACAACATTTTAACCAAAAAATAAAATTCCATTTTTGTCTTCCTTTGGAAATAAAAAAAATTAGAAAAAATAAATAAAACACTACTAAAAATTCATCGATAAAACAGAAAAATCTTTCAGGTAACTTCTTCGAGCAGGAAATTAATGGAGTATAGGCATTGTGTATAAAATCACGAAAGTTTTATCGATAAAAAAATGCAATATAAGACTGAAATACCTATGATTAGCACTCTTAATTGATTAATTGATCTTTTTATTATTTCTATAGTGAAATTAGTTAGTGATAATGATAATTTTCTCAAATGGAAGGCAAATTTGCAATGCATCATAACGAAGTGTAAAAAGTGGGGTTAGTGGCAAATTAAAATGTGGAATACAAATTTAATAATCTTCCTTAAATTTATCTTTACATTTAGAAATTAAAATGGTACTTATTTTAAAGTTGTGAATGGGTCCAGTAGAAGAAATTTACATAAATATTAAACTATACATTTTTCACTTTTTACAAAACGCGTCATGCGAATTGACTAACACAGAAAATGGCGAATCTATGGTGCCGGATGTCGGGTGATTAAGAAAATTCGGTAATCTTTCACAAAATACCCTGTATTTTAAAAAGTACAGAGTGTAGGGCCATTTACAGAGCTCATTGTATGCAGAACTACGTGATCTGTCCCACGACTCCTCTCCCCTCAGGAGAGCTAAACTAAGTATTTCGGATTTTCTTACCTTTTTTTTTACTTTGACAAAGGTGGTTAACATAATTTTTTTTATAAAAACTGTAAATTGTGAACTCTCGTCTTTAATTTGATCTTTATACCCATGTGCAGACTGTAGCTGTTTATTAGCTCATAACCTACCTATTCAGGTCAGATCGAAATTAGACATATTTTTTTAAAATGAAGGGTTTTCAGTCACTAAGGGAATAAATTATCTCTAGTTTAGGCCATCATAACTCCTGAGGAAACAGGCTGGTCGAGTAGTCGTTGGATAGGCCATGAAGCTCTGTATACAATGAGTTCTGTAAGTGACCGTACAATCTGTACTTTTTAAAATACAGGATATTTTGTGAAGGACTAGCAAATTTTCTTAATTACCCTGTAACTCCGAAATGGTTAAGATGCTGGCCGCTCTTGCCATACAAATTTTTTTGTTTGACTAATTGACTACTATCACCTCCTGTCTTATGGACCACCATGGACCTTGTATAAATGGTACTATATGTATGCATCTTTTTGGAAGAATGTTCACGTTTCCACCGCTGTAACTCGTTACACATCAGACTCACAAAAAAAGTGATTTTACAAAAAATGTAGGGAATTTAGTCTTCTTCACATTTATATTTTTTCTAAATTTTTGTCATAGGATCAACCGTTGAGGAATAATATTGAAAAAAAATTTTTTTGAAAAAACCAATTTTAGGTAATTTTTTCTAAGATGGCGGACGCCTTAAAACTTTATGAATAAAGATAAAAAATATGAAAGCGCAAATTGCATGCAACGAAACAGAATGGCAAATGTTTCATTTTCGTAAATAAATGAAAAGGGGCGGAGTTTTCACGTTTTACTCTCATAAAATTTTCCCGCGCTTTTGTGAAAACCGGTTTTTGCTGAAAATTGAGAGAATCGGCCCATGTTTGTTAGTGTAATTTCTATGCTATTTGAGCAGCACGTGCTTCTGTTTACAATCATTTTGCTCTGAAGAGATTAAGTGGTAGAAACTCATGCTGGATTCTCTGATATTTTCAGGAAAAATGAGAATTTTATTTGAGAGGAATTTTATATCTACATCTTGGCCAAAGCGAAATTTATCTTTTTCTTAAAAAATAGAGGTAGTTTGTACTGATGTACATTATTATGAATAGTTTGATAAGATTTTGAGCGATTCAATAAAATTTTGTCGTTCGGGTAATCCTACGTTCTCTCGATTTTTGTTTTTAACTCGTTGTCTCAGTTGCACTACAATAATGAATAGCCACCCTGGTAGCCAACCAACGCTCATCAGTTTACAAAATTTTAGACCCGTGCGGGCAGGGGCTTTTATGTTCACTAAGTCCCGTGACACACGATGATACACACTCGAGACTAGACACGACGTAAAACCGGTTTTTGTATCGAGCGTGTATCAGCCCATGGTACACGCAGTTTAAAAACGGTTGATACACGTTCTTGAGGCAGTAAAGAAAATTCGTCATTTCCATATGTTCTATACGCACACAAACCGAGTACACGCATACATATGTAATAAAACACTCGTGTATCATCCGAGTCTAACCCTCTGCTCTAAATTGAGGTATACACGAAAATGTTCTAAACTAGTGCTAAGAAAACCAGTTTTTAGTACGGTGTATCGCGTGTGTACATCGTGTGTCACTGGACTAACACAACTTTTTAGTCACGTGATTTATACAGAGCGCCTCGATGAGTTTCTTCGCCAACTCATCTATCAGCTCATCTATAAATTGATATGGATACTGATCTGTATGTCTAGTGCATCTAATGTACGAGTGAAAGGGAGACAAATGGTGTTGAGCAATCATAGAATTGCGAAGTATATAAGTGAGTTTAGTCGTTCCGGTGCTAGAAGAAAAATCAGCATTACCTTCATCCAACCAATGACCATGAGCTCATCAGTGCGCTCTGGATGATTGGGCAAGTTCTTTTCCCCCCTTTCAAGCAAAAGACGAAGGTACGTACCTGCATATATGACATTGCCTGTTTCGGTATAAAAAAGTTTCTACGACCATAAAGGTGATTACTATCGCGGGTAATCACATTTCAGCCGCGTTTACTCAGGGAGTGTCTCTGAAGAAAACCAATGCCTTAGGAACCATTGATTCCTAAACAATCCCAAAAATCCATATCCTATCTTCTCATATCTCCTTCCCCCGCCCTCCTATTAACAACTAACTCCATAAGGAGAACGATATGAGGTACAACTGATAAGGCGCATCAGCTGTAATTGAAGAATTTTGTTCGGTAATGTCCTATCCTTTGAGGAGAGAACTAAAGGAGGTGACATCCGTAGCTAAAAATTTTCGCCATCTTGATTTTGGCGAGGTGTTTGACTGTCACTTTTATGTAAACAAAGAGCCGCGAAGTGTGTTTCGCACAGAGACGTAGTTTCAAATGGATAATTTACTTTTTATAGGAAATGGTTAATGACTATTGGACTAAATGTTAGTAATATAAAAAAAGAGTTATATGTGCTCGAAGATTTAGATATGTACTACAAGCCGTGTTGAGGAAAATGCTTTAAAAATACTTTTGTGGTAAATTCGGTAAATTCCACTGACATGCATATGCAAGTAAATTCGCAAATAATTTAAATATATCGTCAGTGAGAGCATACTTTCTGAAATCAAAACTGGTGCCACATGAAATAGGAGAACAGTCAGTCCATTTATATACTTGTCAGTGGGTGGTGCGGAAGATTGTGCGAAGTTTCTAAGAAATGTGTTTGAATTTTCGCGCCATTAATTTGTTGTGATATTTAAGGTATCAATAATTTTTAACGCCGCATCTGAGACCTCACAAAAACAAGAAGAAGAACGAAAGTTGCTACGCTTTTTTTCATCACATGTCGCCTCCTTTAGTTCTCTCCTCGAAGGTCCTATCTTCTTAATATTAGGTTATCTTTGGTTTCAGAGCTTCGTCCTGAAATGGAAGAGTATTTCTGTCTCTGTCTCTCTATGATTAAGCATTTTTTTCTGTAAACTGTTTACTTTTTGGTCTGTTCCATATATAGGTGCCACTCTTATGTTGCTGACATTTGACATTTTTGCCTTATGAAATTACTTATCCTTAGTTTTCATACATACATATATAGATACATACCACTATTAAATTCTAAAAGATCTTGGTCCAAAGTTTACCTGAAATGAGAAAAAATAAAAAATAAATTCACAAAAAATTACTTCATTAAATTTGAAATCTATGTAGGTACACCACAAAAGATTTAAAAAAAGAGAAAAAACCCCAGTTCAATTCATTAAAACACTTTGAGAGATATTGGAAAATAGAAAACATTCGACTGGACAGGAAATTTAGTTACAATCAACATGAAATCGCGAGCTGAATCAGCGCGCAGCGCAGCTCTAATAGTAGCGCAGGGAAGACATTGAAAATGTAAACAAAGGTATGTAACACACCTGAGCGTGAACATTGACGTTCAACAGAATACCGCGATATTTCGTGAACAGGTAAATTTACAAATTCTCTTCATACATATGTCGTGGAAGCTCATGATATCTCTCCCCCCCCCCCCCCCCCCTTCCGTTCGAGACTCACATTCATACAAAAACAACAACAAATCAATCACGGCTGACTGCTTCACGTCATTCTCACTCACATTGATTTTTTTTCTAAGCTCTCGGCTCTCGGCTCTCGGCCTTCTTAAGAGGAGCGCATTTACTCCCGAGATTTTCACTTATTATTAATAAAAAAAAAATGTTTTTTTTGTTTTCTTCATTAACAACAGACGAAGTTCGTTTCGCCGCCACCTTTCAATTGAATTTTCTAAGAGAAATGAATTAATTAAAAACGAAGAAATTTATGCGGCTAATTTCATCTTTTGTGATAGCAATTTCGTTCAGAAATGTGTGAAATGAGTCCAAACATAGGTTGGAGAGTAGTTAGTTGGCCAATTGGGTTGACTAGAAAAAAAAAAAAAAAAAAAAACAGATCGTCGATCGTGGAGTTTGAATTTGAGAGATTTTCTATAAGCCCGCATTCCGTATTTGGATATTTCTTCGGATATTATAATACGCCTGCGTGAAAAGCTTAAATATGGCTTTGAAATTTTTACTGGTCACACGAGATCACTTCAAAAATTTCTTAATAAATTTTGTAGGACAAAGTAGGTAAACAATCGAAATTTCATTTAAATGTTGCGTTTACACGTGATAAAAAGGTCGGTTGATAGCGCTGATAGTAGGATGTAGGTGAAATGCTACCTACGTAGGTAGTGTAGGTGGGGAAAATGATATTAACTGAATAAGGAGGTTGCTGCTACTAAAGTTTTATTGGATGAAATTGGAAATTTCGTTTTTTGAAATATTTTCCCTTATGTTGTACGTACGCACATTTGCATACGCTTGAACTAATCTTAAAAGCATGCAGCCCACAATGTTCCACAGTAACCTAAACAACAAAATTTTGATATGATTTCGCTACTGAGAGAAGATAAAATGCATGGATCCGATGCATTTTATCCTTTACGAAAAGGAATAAAAAATAATCACAAGGTTATAAAAACTGGACAAGCAAGTCGGGGGAGGGTAAATAGATTGTCTGATGCATTGGCGTGATAGAGAAGAATTGGTCATATATTTGATATACTTCTTGAAAAAATCCGAAAAACAAACTTCTTGGAACGTTGCCAGAAATAATCTGTGACTCTACCGTAGGTTTGCTAAAAAATTACATTGTTTAGAACGTTTTTACCATAGGAGTAATACAATATCATATATCTGAAAGAAACATTTTTTTTATTTTGAATAAATTATGAATGAACCCTTAAATGAATACAGAAGTGGAAATATATATGATATCTAATTATAAATATAGTTTTTAAATACATTTTTATGCATTATTTACTCTATGTGCTCTTGGACATTCTAATTGGTTAATTGAAAAAACTTCTTCCAAATCTACACAAATGCTGTCTTCATTTTCTTGTGCGATCAGCTGGCTCAAAATCAACGCATACACTGAACTTGTTACCATTCCAGAAGCTAAAACAGTTCCATTTATACTGGTAGTATCTATAATTAATTTCGAAATTTAGTTTTTAGCAGAAATATTTTAGAAAATATACTTCGCAATTTACATTCGAGTGGGATAGTGAAAATTATTTTAAAGCGAATTGCAGAATTGCAAAAGCATTTAAAATAAAATTTAATAAAGCGGTACTTGGATCCAATTAATCAGTTTGAACAAGTACTTTTAATAATTCCGGAGTCCGCGTCAAATTATCATACAACTATAAAGTTTTCTTCTCACTGGACATACATATCAGTTGCTTCGTCTACTAAACATAAAAATTAATTTACGTTTTTTTAACTTTTCAACGAGAGTTTCTTTCTAACTAGAACCTGTGACATTTATTATTATTGCATTTGTTTCTTTTCTTTTTAATTTTTATTTAAACGCTAAATTCCAGACAGGAAAGCTACTTTTAACTAAATCTGACAAATGATCCTATGCTAAAAAGGATATGTTATGTTCAGCAAAAAAAGAACATAGTTCAATGTCTGCTTCATCAACACTTACATTAAGTTTTTTCTCTTCAACATTTTCCCTTGAATGATAATAATTCAAAATTGTTTTTGATGAGCTCACACCACATTTTGTTTTATGTTTTTTTGAAGACCCGTGCCGTTTTATCATGGTTATTCCGCAATAAAATCTACGTTACACAATTTGTACCTAGCTTTGTACTTATTATTTGGAACATAGCTTAGCCAATCTTTAATTTCGTGCTGCTCAAGCCACTCTTTCCGAAAACGCTGCATCCATCTATTTTTTTTTCTTCGGCGTGTTTCATCTTCATTCCCAGACATTTTATAGATTTCTTAAAATTAAATTAAGTTTTTTTTATAACTAAAAAAAGATTTTTTTTTTTTTTATATATTATTAAGCCAAGCTCAGGGGATACCCTATGATGCAAAGCACAGCATGGCAGGAAGGAGATAGGGAAAGGATTAGGGGATGTGAGGAGAGTGGTGGAGGTGCCGATGTGTGTCGCCCTTAAACTTCCGCAGATTGTATGCCGGAAGAAAAACAGAAGATGGTAAGCTGTTCCACATTCGCACTGTTCGGGATAAAAAAGCATCTCGGAATTTTACTGTACGGCCGAAAGTAATTTGAAGGGTTAAGGGATGTGCGCGGTTTGCAGCGCGAGTATTGCGTGCAGGAATCATTCTACAAGGGCTTAGACTAGATATTTCATCAGAACATTGACCATGCATATAGCGATAAAGGAGCGAAAGGCATTCAACATTGCGGCAGTGCTCGAGTGAGTCGATATGACAAGTTATTGCCAAATCGCCAATGAGCTTGAAGGCTCTCTTTTGGACAATATCCAATGAAGCTAAGGCTGTGCGACCAGCCCCGGCCCATATATGGGAGTTGTATTCCATTCTAGGTCTAATGTAGGACTTGTAGAGGAGCGCTAGATTTGACGGGCTGAAATATTTCTTACACCTTTTCAGAAATCCAAGACATTTCGATGCTTCTTTGGCAACACAGAAGATGTGATCTGTCCAGTTTAACTTACTGGAAATATTAATGCCAAGAATGCTTAGTGACGGTGAATCAGAAATTAATGCTCCATCAAAAGAAACGGGTGTGGTTAAGTTATGATCTTGTTTTAATGAGATGAGACAGCTCTGGGTCTTAGATGCATTGAATTCGACGCGATTTGCTTTGCCCCAAGCGAGGATACTGTTAAGATCGTTATTCAATGATCTAGTCATGCAATCTCGTTTAACACATGCGGCATTCCCCCTGGATTCCGCAAGAGTGTCAAAGGAGTAAGCGAAATCAAGAGTACTGTCATCTGCGAAACTATGGATGGGATTGAAAGTAAGGGAAAGCAGATCATTAATGAAAATTAAAAAGAGAGTTGGAGAGATAACAGAGCCTTGAGGCACACCGGCATTTATGGGATGCGGTTCAGATGTAACGCCATCTAATAAACACGTATTTAGCGACTAGATAGGAAACTTTCAATCCATAATAGAAGAGGAGGGGAGAGACCAAGTGCTTTAAGTTTGGCTAAAAGGGCTGGATGCCAAAGGCTTTTGAAATATCTAGAGCAACGATTTTAGACTCACCAAAATTGTGAAGACTACGGTTCCAACGTTCCGTAAGAAAGGTCAGCAAGTCTCCAGATGAGCGTCCAGCTCGGAAGCCATATTGGCGATCGTTGATGAGATGATTAGTTTCTAGATACTTCATTAATTTTGAGTTAATGATAGATTCAAAAACCTTTGAAAGAATCGAAGTGATGGCAATTGGTCGATAATTTGAGGGATCGCTACCCTCTCCTTTCTTAGGAATAGGCTGAACGTGAGCTAGCTTCCAAGCAGTTGGAAATTTTCCTGTCGAATAAGACAAGTAGAAGAGTTTGCGAAGAGGTTTAGCCAAGGATGAGGCGCAGCTTTTAATTAACAGGGGCGAAAAACCATCAGGACCTGCGGCTTTGGAGTCGTTGATCCCCTTAAGGACCCTGAACACATCCCTCGTACGAACGTGTATTGGCTCTTGTACACATTCATATGGGCGATGCAAAACAGGTGTTTGTGAAGTTGGAAGACGAGAATTTGAAGCGAATCTAGCAGCTAAAATATTAGCTTTATCCAGGGAGTCAATCTTTTTAAAATTTAGACAAATAACTCACATTTAACACTTTCCACTGATATAAAATTTTCAGTAGGATCGTTTATTGTCTACGTGACAAGATAATAATGAAAAATCGGGCTGCCGTTTATTCCGCTCGTATTAAAGCTTTGACAGTTGTCATATTTGGCAGATCTGTCTACTATGTACATACTTCACGAGGAAAATGAGAAATAATATTTTGAGTTTATCTCATGCATAAGAGAAGAGAATGGAACATAGAAGAAAATTTAAAAATTTTCAAATTTCTAAATTTTTTATCATCCGAAATACTCTCACTAGTTCGCATTTATTTTTTTCTTAATTCAACTAATATTTATTAAAACTAAATGGAAATTTTCTCCATTGATGAATAACATTGAAAGCACTTTCTTATGTGAGATTTATGTCTACGTTTAATACTAATTTTTTAGGTCGATTCCGCTTCAGATACCGGCATATTTAGATCACTGCATATTAGTTCTACGTAAAACTAGTCCTAAATGATCTAAACAGGCTCATTGTTGAATCAATAATTGCTCCAGATCTTTTATAAACATAATTTCAATTTCGAGAAGAGTCCTGAATCATTCCAAGATTTCTGTGCAAACCGTTAACCAACAGTAAATAGAAGTCTTCAATTCTAACGCATCCTCTATAGAGTGCGGTCTTAAAAACAACTTTGCTCTAACTTTAATTCTCTCATTAGATTTTACTCTTTACTAAATACAATAATATAATAATAATAAAGTACGCTACTTTGCGAATTGAATGAAATTTTCTTTGCTTTAAAATGTTGTATTTTGAAATTACCGTAGGTGTCATACAAGGTAATTTCGTTCAACCGTAGGCTAGATTTCTTGTACAATTACCTTGAAACTACGGTAATTACCGTATGTATGGCAACGCTTGCCAATTCTTATCCTGTACGCGTTTCATAGTATTAGTATGCTCAAGATTCGCCACCAGTCACAATATTAAGCTTGGTTGAGCTTCTTGAACATTGTTGTGCTTCAGTCAGCTCGCGCCATCTTTTGAGTCCTACACGGTATCTATCTACCGACCAAAAATCTCTTTAACATTCAGATGTTGAAACAGGATAGTTTTTATTCAGGTCATATGGATATTCCCATGAATGACTTGGTATTTATTGCCTATTTGTGCACCGGTTGTCCTGAAGAAGCATGTTCCATGTATATTTAGCTTCCATGGTTTCTAACTGAGACGACAACAATGGCTCGACACTCTTCTCTTGGCTCGTCCTTAAACGAATTATACCCATATTGAAACTCATTAAACTAGCAGTCTGCCGTGATCATGGATGTTTGTATCTAATTGACCCCAGAGATTGGAACACCAAGCGTCGATACAGACAGCTGATGACTAGGATTTCTTATTCCACAGTTTATAGTGCTCGTAATAACTGGCATGGATCATTCCTGTGGTGTGCTCTCTCAACTTAGCATCTCAGACAGGTAACAGGTTCACAATTTTAATTCAGCGACCCCATTTTTAGTGAGGACATATTTTGGAAGGGTATTCGCTAGACATTCGCTAGACATTCTTTTTATTTTCGAACTCCAAAATAGGGCCCCAGGTGATTTACATAAACACGTCCGCCCCTTCCAATAGATATTTCATGAATAGTTGAGTGCAGTTTTAATGTTAATTAACTGTCCATAGTCCTCGTAGGGCTGAAGTCTGGCAACCTTTTACGAAAAAAGATAAATTTCTATGAACAGGCAAAAAGAGCCTGGAAACAGGACTGATCCAAGGGCGACGACTCTTGTGAGTTGAAAGTTGAAACGACGTAAAAACCAAACGTATAGGAGCCTTCACAAACACATAACAATATTTTGCCACGTCACGTGTATAAATAAATTATAATTATGTGTGAAAATGAAATTTCGATTTTAATCTATAATTAAAGCGCCATACATCAAACATCAGTCAAAATGACGAGCAACAATTACACCAGAATGCACTTTTCTTTGTTGTCATGGCTGTTACTGCGGTTGTTTTCTTTAGATAAAGGTGAAAGTACCTATATGGAAGAGACTTCATAAAACTCTTACCCAAATCGCGATTACTGTGCCCATTAGTCATGCAACTTCTTGCATCACGACATGACAATGCATCACGTATCAGTACCTTTCATGGAATGAATTTTTGCTGAAGCTGACATTCGTAATGTATTCGCCGTCATTTTGTAGGTACTTCCTCATTTCTTTTTTTGCAATTCATTTGTAGTTTCCGCAATATTTAGGTTTAGGGCTATAACAAGAAAAATTTGTTTGTGCTAAGTAAATACAATTATTCCACAGGAGCGCGGCAGGGGAAAACCGAAAAAAAAACATTCTTGCAGGGCACCACACTTTATCTTCGTCTAAATAGAAAATTTGTTATGAAAACTTCCGAAAAATATTTACGAAAATTTCGAAAACAATAAAACAAATAAATGTAATACCCTAGACACACAGCACGATCTAATGAATCATTAGTACTAACTATTCATTAAAATGCCGTGTGTCACATAGTATACGTCATTATGGCTCGAAAATCAGATGATAATGAAGTGTTTTCCTCAGGAAAAATGTGCTAGATTTGGCATATAATGTAAATCTGGAGCTCCGCTGTGCATCTGCCGATTTGAAAAATAAGAAGAAGAAATGCAAAGAAATGCAAATCATAAATTAAATTATCAATATTATTTTTAATATAATGTTTTCTCATTTGGAAATTGTTAAATTGAAAAATAAAATAAACAAAACAAAGTTTATCGCGCTAATTCGATCCATATTGCTTCTTTAATGTGATAAGTTCATCAAAACCAGTTTGACAGCAGAACTTAATTAAAGAAATGGTTGTGTGTCTGCAGTTTATAATGAATCATTATAGACTAATGAGTCGTTAGTTATTTCTTCATTAAGAGCGCTGTGTGCCTAGGGTATAAGAATAATAAAGAATGAGTTCAGGCCATAATTAGTGAGATGTTGTAAAAGAACGAAAGTCTCTGGACCAGAAAAAAGGAGAAAGAGATGGGCTAGGTAGGATGATGGCCAAAGCTTTTCGTACATCTGCTCTTCTCTGTCTCATGAGAAAGCTGCCACGACTGTTCAACTAGGAGGTAAGAAGCAGTGAAATTATTAAGAAGCCATGAGAAATGAATTGTCTGGTGCGCAGAAGAGAAGAAGGAAAAGTGCAAAGGTAGGTAGGAAACGCAATATGCTTGCTTGGTTTGGTCATCTCTTATCCAGCATTATTCAATATTCTACTGGTCCTCAATTAGCGTCTACCAAAAAGCTGAAGGAGACTTCTGCTGAAAAGTAGAAGAAACTTCATTTCATATTTTCTACGCATAGGTACATACCGTATTACCCCTCCTCTTATTACATTTCTAAATCAATCATTGGATTTTACGAAGACAAACTGGCTTGTTATATTGGTTGACTGTCTAGGGAACTAGTCCTGTGAATCCCATGCTTACATATGCCTCCTGTGTATGTTGGCCGCGGACGCTTGTGGGGACTACGATCCGAAAGCTGGCAAGCAAGCCAGGCGAGCCCTTGCCTGCTTGGGTATTACGGGCTCCATTTGATTTACGGCTACTGCTGCTCTAGAGGTCCTACTGAATCTGCCACCCCTGGATCTAGTCATTCAGGCCGATGCCAAAAGGGCTGTGTGCAGGTTGCGCTCATGGGGATGTTAGGGGAACGGCTGGACTGGCTGTTCTCATTGCTCTCTGGCGTACGGGTTGGACTTGGAAAACCCTCTGGCCAGTATGCCACGTGTTACGATGGTACCTTAGCTTCGGTTTGTGCGTCTGTGAGCTTTCCTAGAAGGGAATCGTGGACTGAGTGAAGTGTCTTATCGAGCCTTCCCCGGTACGCTCTAAAAATTTTCACCGACGGCTCTCTCACTAATGAGGGAGCTGGGGCGGGTGTCTACTTTCCTGAGCCTGATATTGGAATGGAGTACTCACTTGGTAGACACACCACTGTCTTCCAGGCTGAATTCTCAGCCATATCGATGATAGCGAAGTTAGCCCTTGACATGCAAATCCTCTCGGATAGTCAGGCAGCCTTGATGGCTCTGAGTGGCCCTCGGATACCATCTAAGTTACTGGGGGATTGCAGGGCTTCTGTCGATAAGGTGTGTATCCACAACAAGGTGTTGCCGTATGCGTTGCCACCTCGAGTATCGGGTCTCTCATCAAAGCGGATGTTCGTAGAAGGCATTAGCAGAGATGGGCGAACCTGAATACTTGCAGGTGTACAAAACTGTTTCTTGATGGGTCCAATGGGAATATCTCCGATTTTCTCATGGGGCTCGAAAGGAAACAATGTAGAACAGTGATTGGCATCATCACCGGCCACAGCTCTCTTCACACTCATCTAACAAGGATGGGAGTTGTTGACAGCCCGGAGTGTCTATCCTGCCTGGAGGAAGAGCCCGAGACGACCGAACACTTTTTGTGTACGTGTCCGTGCTTCGCCCGGTGCAGGCTGGATACTCTAGCGTCTGCCCTTCTATCTATGGATGAGCTGAAAACCTGCCCCACCAACACCTATACGCTTCATTAAGAGAACAAGGAAGGTTTTAGGTGAATGGCCTTCTAGCAGGACAGCACAATGAACCGCTTTGGCCTCCGTGCTTTGGGATAGGGTCACCTGTCCACCTGCCTTACAAAAAAAAAAAAAAAAAATCCTGTGAATAAGAGCATACCGACTATGTCACAATAGCCGTATGCTATTTATTGGTCATTGACGTAACACTACACTGAGAAAAATGTCGTTGTAAATATGGCAAGAATCCCTAGTAGAAATTGCTCATAGTTTTACCTTGTCTCCAGCCCCGCAAGGGGCAGTTATTATGTAAACCAATTCTAATTTGACTGAAAAGTATCAAGGTGTTTGCAATTCATAAAGAAGCATATAGAAAATTAAGTCCCCATGAGCTTCCTGATGAGCATTCATTTAATCTCATCGAAGCGCTCATTGGATAGCATTAAACTGCTCCTATTTACTAAACCAGCAATAAATAAATATTTATTATTGTCATCAGATGACATTTTTCTACTAGGAAAATTTGAATTGATTTTTGTGATTTATTTATTTAAGTTTTTAAAAATTATTTTTTTAAAATTTTTTAATTTTTTTTTCTGCGGAAAGACTGTCCCCCATATGCTAAACAAGATGTTATGCCCAAATCCTTACGTCTCAGCGTCTTAGAGTTTGATTTGCAACCGAAGTTTGAATTCGAAAAAATATATGAAATCAATCATAAATGCAGCTTATCATTTATGAATTCATCATGAGACTCATTGACGTACTCATTAATAAAGTCATCGTGACACACATTGCTATGCTCATTAATAAGCTCAAAGAGAAGCACATTTCGGAATAAATGAAAGAGATGCAATATCTCATGCACACTATCTGTGAATAAGTAAATAAATGATTTTTTCCCGGCTTTGAATCAAACGCGAATAAATTTCATCAGTACGTCCATCTGATTGCTCATGAGGAGCTCATTGATGAGCTCATCTACCAGGGATGTGTTCGATTTTACTATTTTTGTATATAAAATGGCTCCATATAGGTTTTTGTATGATTTCACAGTGACCATAGTAAGCTTTCTCGAGTTGTAATTCCATTATTCCCTTATTATCCCATTTATAAAAAAACAATGGCGTTATAACAACGGCAGAAAACATTATTCCCCTATAGTCCAGTCAGTAGGGTTTTTTTTTTGTGGGGTAGCTGTGATTTTTATAATGTTATTCAGTTCCGGACCCCGATGAAAAATTCAAGTTTAGACCCTTGTGGGGGGGGGGGGGGGGGGGGAGGGTGGTCCGGGCGGTCCGCCATCTCGGATTAAAGATACCAAAAATTTGGTTTTTCTAAATAATTCCTCATACTTGATTTGAAAATTATAAATATTCTCCTCAATTTTAGCAATGGTAGTAGTAAAATTGTAAGAATGGGGTTGTAAATAACACTTCATATTATTATGAAAATATAATGAAAATATGTAAATTTCACAGAACGGTTTGTTGTTGTATTACAAAAATTATTTGTATTAAAATTTAGTTTATTGATTAATTAGTATTATAAACATTTCTGTTTTTGTAATACAAGACATCCTTCATTGCAAATCAAATCTTTTCTTAAGTGCTGAAATACAAAAATATATGAAAGGGTACAGAGAAAGAGCAAGGTAAGAAGTCACATTTACTTGAAAATGAGATATTTGATGTTAAAAGTTTCAAGACCTATTACTCTTACTATTACTATTTTTGGAAGAAAAGAAAAAGTATCTTTAATAAAATAACAAAATAGTTTGTTCACAATAAATAAAACTTTAAGTATTTTAACAAAAGTACATTTCATAAAAGGAAAAAAAACAGAAGAAAAACAATTCAAGTTCTATAATGTTGAAAGTTAAATAGTTAAATTAGGTCTTTTTATTCATTATCTAGAGTGTTGTCAGAATGAGGTAGTCCTTCAAAAAATGCCTGTGCCACACCTCCAAAGTACTTTTTTAAAGCCTGCAAATCGTTGAATTTTGCTGATTATATTAGCATGATTTCCTCATATAAGTTTGCCGGTGTACTACTGACAATATTTGTTAAAGATATTTTATTTCTTACGATAGAAGTCTCCCATGGACCATTTATCGATTTTCTTAGCTGAATCGCAGTAGGATAATCCTTAGAAATTAATTAGTTTCATCAACGAGTTAAGCTGAAAGCAGAGTTGCAAACTTGTAGTGGGAGTTGACACGATATTATAGCCTGTGGACTCGTTGAATGAGTTTGCGATCTGAAGAACCACCTAACTCATTTTGAGTCGATCCATTGAGCCGGCCCTTTTAAAAGAGTCAGGCCCAAAATACATTCACGACCACAAGCCACAGGCCACTGGATGCATGCCTCTGAACCAATGTAAATGTATTGCGAAAGTTACATTCGCGGCCACAGGCCACCAACCACACTGTGGCCGGAGCCAAGTTTGATCAAATCTCAAATACCAACATTGCAGTATAAAAATGGTAGGTGATTCAATATGGCGGGAGGTTTGTAATTTATCAGAATTTTGTTTATCAGTCAGAAAGTTGTTTCCCTGTGAGAACTTTTTCATACTGAGTTGTAATAATTCTGCAAGAAAATAAAATGGAGGAAAAAATTATTAATTACATGAAAACACGTACATGTATGCATAATAAGAAACCTGGCTTCTTGTGGCCATTGGCCGTGAATGTAACTTACTTGGCTTCAGCAATCGGCCACGAGCCTCAAATAGCTTGTGACCGGTGAATGTATCTTGGGCCTCAGATTCAATGTGTCGACTCCTGTGAAAATAGTACTTTGTCCCACCTTTTCAACGGTATCATTATCTTAATTTAGACAAAAACGTGACTTACCTTGTTACCTTGTTCTTTCTCTGTACCTTTCATACGGGGTGTTTCCTCCATGGTGGTCCATGGAGGTGATAGTACTAACATAGACGAACAAAAAATTGTATGACAGGGGGGCGGGTCCACATCAACCGTTTGGGAGATTAAGAAATTATGCTAGGTTTTCACAAAACACCCTTTATCTTAAAAAGTACAGGGTATTATACGGTCACCGTCTAAAGCTGATTGTATGTAAAACTTTATGACCTTTTCAACAACTGCCAAACCAGCCTTGTATTCCTCTCCTCTCAGGAGTTATTGTGGCCTAAACGAACAATTTCGAGTTTTCTTAAATTTTTTTTAGTTTGACCTCTATTTTTTTTTTAGCAAAAAACTCATTAACATAACTTTTTTTTTATAAAAACTAAAAACTGTAGACTCTTCTCTTTAATTTGACCTATTACACCATGTCCTCCTAACTGTAGCCATTAAAGAGTTATTAACTCGTAAACTCTTCAGGTCATACCAAAATCAGACGATATTTTTTTTTAAATTACGTGTTTTCAGTAACTAGGGGAACAAATTATCTTTGGGAATAGGTTAAGAGCTAATAACTCCTTACGGGCTTGTTGAACAATCGTTGGAAAGGCCATGGAGTTCTGTATACAATCAGCTATTGATGGTGAGCTGACACCTTGTATTTTCTAAAACACAGGGTGTTTTGTGAAAGACTAGCATAATTTCTTAATCACCCTGTATCTCCCAAGCGGTTGATGTGGACCCCCCTGCCATACAATTTTTTGTTCATCTAGGTGAGTACGATCATCTTCCGCTCTATGGACCACCATTGAGATCGTCACCCAGTTCTAAGAACATTACAAGGAAACCGCTCGCCAACATCAGCACACTTCTCCAACGCTATTCGAAAAACTTGACAAGAGTACTTTTAAGCATTAAAGGAACTATACATTTCGTCGGTAAGGCAAGTTGATAGCATAATTGTACTGTGATGAAGTTGCGAAGACGCCACGAATTCAAATAAAGGTGAGGAGATGCTCTTGTGGCAGTAAGTTGTAGTTAGAGGTTGTACGCATGTCAGCTGTAGGATGATGAATTTGTATATACATTTCACGACTTTGTCAGACATCAGACTATTTATCGTATATAGAGCGGTGCACTGTATGCTATGTTTCTTAACGTAACCAAAGTCATTATTATCTACGCTTTCCGCCTCTTTTAATCCCACCTTCAGGGAAACGATAATTCTCCAATGGACCTCGTTTTATGTGACAGCTTTTAGCTTACCTTTTCCATGTTCTCTTTGATAATCAGCTTCAATCAAAATGGTTCTTCTTCAAATGGTTGTTTGTGTTCCTTAACAACATTTCGATTGCTGGTTCCAATTCGCAGGCTCTACAGACTACAGTTGTTGCGTCCAAGTGTATAACCAACCGAATTCCATTTTATATTTGTTATTTCTACATCAATCCTGTCTTTAACAGGCAAGTTGCAAAAGTTGCAAAAGCTAATCTAAAATGCAACCTGGGTTATTATACAACTGAGTATGGTTTTAACATCCGGTTGGTGGCCTTCTTCCATCTACTTGGCTATCGCCATAATAATTGTAGAATTTTTTAAATAAAATTATTGGAAGATTTCTACATCACACATGCCGCAAAAGACCCTGAAATATCATCAGCGATAATACGTTGAGGTATAGATATCTCCCCAAAATATTTCTAAAAGATAACACAAAAGACGTTATCAGTTCGCCCAAAAGAGAGATAAATTCATTCATTTATTCAATTAAACATGCGCACTTGAAAGCTATTCAAAAATTGTTTGAATACTAACACAAAACCTGAAACTAATTTGGCATGTCAGCATGCCCATAAAAGCCAAAGGCATTAAGGAAATCCATTGGCAATCAACATTTCTGCAGCAACCTGCGTTTTGTCATAATCACGCTCTCAAGGGTTAACAACGAAAGGTGTGCGTGCGTATCCTCCTCTCTAGAAGAATTTATGTGCATTCCCAGCCCTGCCTTGTTTACATGTTCATTTTTGTTATTTTTAAACGTTAGAAACTGTTTTTACCTCTAATCTCTCATATCTTAGATGAATCTTATAAAAGATGTTTGGAGAGAAAGTCCCGCTCGTTGGGGGTAATTAGCTAACTCTGAAGAATCATCTGCAAAAACTTTTCAGTGCGGCTAGGCTAATGGATGCGATGCGGGATTCACTTTTCATCATCATAAAAATTTCTCACTTCTCTTCTTCGTTTGTATTTAAATTTTTCCTGAGTGCACGAACAACGACGACGACAACAGTTATTGCCAGAGCTTATCTGCTTTGCATAACTTCAGACTCCCACATCAGTCAACAACTGTCAAGTGGTATACCTCGAGCATACGCGGTGGAGTAACCCACCCTGAAATAAATCTCATTACTCAACATATGCATGTCGTCCCTTATCCAAAACAGAAGCAAAAACTTGAAATATGCGCAGAAGTAAGCGGATATTGGCGTATTTCATTTGCTATCGCAACTCGATCTGTTTTTTTGAAATTTAGACAGTGAGAAAAAAACCTTGCACAAAGATTTTTAATTAGATTTGAGAAATTCAATTCAATTCTATAGCGCCGTTGTTTGTATTACTGGGTTTTAGCTATATTTTATACAGGAAGTGGATACATTTCAATATACATATACATACATAGGTACATGTAGGTGACAGGAGTTTTTTGAAATTGTTTTCTTGATAAAGGATTGAGTGTGCGCTTGCTTACTCTAATTAAAAAAAACCAACATTATCCGAGTTATTTTGCAATTTAAAAATTATGCCGGGAGATAAATAGGGAAAAATTTAAAAAGTGATTGTGAAAAACGGGATAAATCTAGCGACAAAAAAAGCATCAATTTTTTTCCATGTGCCACTTACACTTCCATCGCTTACTCTGGCGGCCATTATTCAACTTATAGTGGCCATCTTGAAATATTTTATAGCGGCCATCTTGAATTTTATACCGGCCATTCGGACGGAGCTCAATGCACATATACCGGCCATATTGAAGTTTATAGTGGCCATATTTAATTGTATACCGACCATCTTGAATTTTATAGCAACCATATTGAAATTTAAGAATATTACAAATAATTGGACTAAATCACTTAGGATCATAATTTTGGTGTGTAATTATACATTTTCGGGATCAAGGAATACAGCTAAACAAATTTTAAAGAATTTTAGGGATAAGAAGACGCACAGAGATACATACCAGTTCTTCTTGAGCAACGTCACTGAGCCATTAGTGCAGATGTTGGTTGAAAACCCTGGTGCGTTACAATTTGAAGTTGGATAGGACTAAAAATCAAAGAAATATTGCAGAAAGCTGCACATTTTAGGATAAACGATCTCGACATGACGCGATTAAAGAAATTACCTGTTCATATTTTTTTTATATATTTAACCAAGCTCAGGGGATCCTCTATGATGCAAAGCACAGCATGACAGGCAGGATATACAGAAAGGATTATTGGATATGAGCGGAGTAGCGGAGGTGCTGATGCATGACGGTCTTAAACTTTCGAAGATTGTATACCGGAAGAAAGACAGATTCTGGTAGACTGTTCCACATTTGCACAGTTCGAGATAAAAAAAGCATCACGGAATGTTATCACGGCCGAAAGTAATTTGAAAGGTAAAATAATGTGCGCGTTTGGTAGCGCGAGTATTGCGTTGCGGCGGTGTTCGAACGATTCGATATGACAAGTTACTGCCAAATCTCCAATGAGCTTGAAGGCTCTTTTTTGCACAATATCAAAGGAAGCTAAGCCTATACGACCAGCCCCGGCGTATATATGAGAATTATATTACATTCTATATTTGACGTAGGACTTGTAGAGGAGCGCTTTGACGGGCTGAAATATATCTTAGACCTTTTTAGTAGTCCAAGACAATGTTTCTTAGGCAACAGAGAAGATGTGATCATCAGTTCAGCTTAATTTACTGAAAATATTAATGCTAAGAATGTTTACTGACTGTGAATCGGAAATTAATGCTCTATCACAGCAACGCTTGTGTGGTTAAGTGTTGATCTTGTTTTAAAGAGATGAGACAGCTTTGAGACATAGATTCATTGAATTCGACGCGATTCACTTTGCTCCAAGCGAGGATATTGTGAAGATCGTTATTCAATGATCTAATCAGGAAATCTCCTTTGAAAGACGTCGCATTCCCTCTGGAATCTAAAGAGTGTCAAAGAAGTAGGCGCAATTGAAAGTAAGGGAAAGTAGATCAATAATGAATATCAAGAAGAGAGACGGAGAGATAAAAGAACCCTGAGGCACATCGGCACTTATAGGATGAATGAGGTTCAGATGTAACGCTATCTAATGCAACCCGTATTTGGCGGAGGGAAGAGACCAAATGCTTTAAGTTTGGCTAGAAGGGCAGGATGCCAGACGCTATCAACGGCACATGAAATATTCAGAGCAACGATTTTAGATTCACCAAAATTGTGAAGACTACGGCCAGTTTGGAAACCGTATTGGCGATCGCTGATTGGTTTCTAAATACTTCATTAATTTGGAGTTAATGGTAGATTCAAATACCTTTGAAATAGTCAAAGTGATTGCAATTGGTCGATAATTTAAGGGATCGCTACCCTCTCCTTTCTTGGGAACAGGCTGAATGTGAGCTAGTTTCTAAGCAGTTGGAAATTTTCCTATCGAATACCACAAGTAGAATAGTTTGCGCAGAAGTTTAGCCAAGAATGGAGGCACATCTTTTAATTAACAGGGGCGAGGAACCGTCAGGACCTGCGGCTTTGGTGACGTTGATCCTTTAAAGGACCCTTGCCGCAATACATGTAATGAAATATTGAATGTTTATTCTATTTACAGTTTCAATAAAAAAATATCCATATTTAAAGCTTTATTTCAATTAAAATAGATTCTTATGTTTATTCATACGAGAGACAAATCTTCGTTTCATTTCATGTTCCATATACGAACGGAAATTCTTTTCGGTTTTACATAACCTCATTTTTATTTATTTACTTTTGACACAAACCCAACCAAACTTCATTCGTTTTTGATATGTAAGCATAGACGCATTTTCGGTATGGAACTGTTTATTTCTTCCTTCCTGCTAAACAGATGTCTGTGAAGTGCGTGGAAGACGAGAATTTGAAGATAATCTAGAAGTCAAAATATTAGCTAGATCCAAGGAGTCAACAACAACTTCACCATCGTTAAATAGTGAAGGTATTGGGAAACTGGCGAAGTTGTTCCTGGTGCTTTTGACCAGGGACCAGAGGCTTGCCAAGATTCTTTGTCTAACATTTTGATCATGTAAAATGATGGACGCTTTTATGTAGCTATTATGAGCTGATACAGAACTGCATGAAACAGAATCATTTATTCGCCGCATTAGAAGGTAGTGTGATTACATCGCCTTGCACGACGCCATACATTATCTGCAATTTTATACGGCACTGCCAAATGACTATAGGTACTGATCTCATCTGAGAAGGTATGCTACATCAGTGACCACAGCGTTAAATAGCATGCTCCTAATCCAGGAGGTTGAGCTAAACTCCGAATGAAGACAGTATATTCTGCGCTCCTGTGTGGAATATATTACAGTTTTGCTTCAAATTGTAATCGTAAGGACTTAAATGGATTTTAGTAGTAGGTATGCATACAAAAAGGCAAAATGGAATTGCGTAATATTTGAATATCTCAATAAAAACCAACCTTTGGGGAAGCACCGGATAGGGCGAGATCTCGGCAAATTTTAGTTTAGAATGTCAGTTTTGAAAATGGCCACTTCGCTTATTCCTTTTTAGCCACTGGCGAATGGATTGATCATATAAAAAATAAAAACCCGTGACGAAGTACCTACTTTACAGTATTTAATGAACGTACAAATTTTTCACGCCTAAATGCCAGTTGATTGTCTGTACTTTGTCGAAATATTAATGAAACTTATAAGACGATGGAATATCTGGTCAACCCATTTCTGTAGAAGACCTGATTGACCAATTACCTTAAAAGACCTGATCAACGCATTTTCGTAGACGACCTGGTAGACTCCTTTCCACCTGGCACATCATAGTTATGGAAATTGAATTGAACCGATTAAAACAAGCGACTTGCGGTAAAATTCGAAGTTTGGTAAAGAAAATGATGTATACCTTCATAACGACGATTAAAGGATTTTTCATTAAATTATACTGTTGAAGAATCTTGCGCAGCACGACCCTTTTTTTTATCAGTAGGTTCAATCTCAGAATCTGAAATAAAAATGTAGAATAGTCTACCATCATCAGTCTTTCCTAGGATTTACAATCAGCGAAGACGAAACCAAGACACTTCCACCACTATCTTCATGTCTCCTAATCATTTGCCATATATTCTTCCCCTATGCCAGGTTATATCCCCAGAGCTTTACTTAATAGTATGGGCGAAAAAAACCATATAACTCATATTTCGCCACACTATTTTCGAATAGACAAAGCAACATATAAAAAAAATAACTGTGACTTAACCAGAACGACTTCATCTATCATCACAATCAGCATCCGAAAGATATTAACCCGTAAAAACTTTATTTAAACTTCAACATATTTCCAAGTATAGTAACTCCCCACTGACCTCGATCTTTGCAGAAAATCCATTCATTCTCCACAGAGTCGCATAGAAATTATGTGTGAAAATAAATTTTGATCTTTAGAAAATGTGAAATATCTATTCGTACCCAGTCTAAGAAAGTCAGTCAAAAGTCATAAATCATAAAAAAAAAAAAGAAAAAAAAATCTTCTCAAAAATTAATGCCATTTCTTCCATAACAATTATCCGCCAAGCGTGGAATTAAAGTCAAGAAACCCTCGAATTTCTATTAATGAAGTCGAGTCGTCTCCATTGAGAGTATCTGCGGTGGCTGTTTGTAACCGCGAATCAATCAAAAGCGAATCAATGAAGACCGCACTTTAGACATTGTCTAACGCAGGTTAATTGCGGTTATCGAAGTCGCGTCCGTTTCACCTTATTTCGGTTTATGCAAATTTTTATGTAAAAGACCTTTCCTCCGTAAGCGGTGCGACGATGGCGGCGGCGTTTCTTAAAGTTATAAAAACAAAAACAGCTCTGAACCGGTCTGCGAAATTATCTATAGGAAGTGAGTGCGTTTCGTCGACGAGTATTACTTCCTTCCTCACTACCGTTTTGGTTGGTCTCGAATTTTATGGCATCGTTGTCCGTACAGGAGGGGGGGGGGGGTGCGTCGTCGGTCACTTCCACTTTTATGGACTCGCGTAAATTATAATTATCTCTTGATAAATTTCATTCAAAGTTTTTCAAGAAAGGAGAAAGAGAGTGAGGAAGGAGTATAAAAGAGAAAGAGAGATGTGAACGTAAAAAATCTTCAAAGTAAAGACAAAACTTGTGACTTTCTCAAAATTTTGGGAGTTTTCTTTTGTTGACTTTATTTCGGCGTTTCTTTACTGGTTTTTAAATTTTTTTGAAAGGTTAAAGTCTTTACCAACTTGACCGGTTGTTATATTTCATACTTCTTAGTTTTAGTTGAATTTTTAAATGATTTGATCTCCATTAAGGGATGGACCAACACATCTATGTGGTTTTAGTGTGACTCGGACTTTATTGACTTGTAGCTGATGATTTCTACTATTCTGCTCCTTTTAGCCTTATTTCTTTATACAGGGTTTTCCAATAAGAGGTGTTATTTTGATATTCAAAGAAAAATGCCATTTTTTGAGATAAATTATCGGATCTTTATTTCATTATAAAGACGAAGGTATGCCGTTAATAATGGAAAATAACATCAGCCAAATGACCACCACGACCATGCCTACAGGACCATATCCTTTTCATGAAATTTTCCATAACCAAATCGCAAAGTGGCTGCCCTATGTCCTCGATAACCCCACGAATTCCATCTTTGACGTCTTGAATCGACGCTGGGCTGTTGGCGTAGACCTTCTCTTTCACGTGGCCAAAAAGGAAGAAGTCGGAAGGTGTTAAGTCACAAGATCTCGGTGGCCAATTGTGATCACCTCTTCGAGAGATAACACGGTCCGGAAACTTTTCCCGTCAAAGATCAACGGTTTCGTTGCTTGTATGGCACGTAGCACCGTCTTGTTGAAAGTAAACGTTATCCGTTATCCAGAACAATACCATCCAATTCCGGCCATAAAAAATCATTAATCATCTGTCGATAGCGCAATCCATTCACCGTAACTGTTGCTCCAGCCGCATTTTCGAAAAAGTAAGGTCCAATGACCCCGCGGGACCATAAACCGCATCAAACAGTCACACGTTGAGGATAGAGAGGCTTTTCAACAATAACTCTTGGGTTTTCCGAGCCCCAGATGCGACAATTTTGCTTGTTGACGAAGCCATCGAGGTGGAAATGGGCCTCATCACTCAAGATGAGTTTTCGATGGAATTCCGGATCATTTTCATGCATTTCAAAGACCCAATCAGCAAAGACTCGACGTTGTTGATGATCGGCTGGCGTGAGTTCTTGTGTTAACTGAACTTTATAAGCCTTAAGACCCAAATCTTTATGCAAAATACGGTGTAATGACGTTTGTGGAATGCCTAATTCCAAAGAACGACGAGGAATGGACAAACCTGGGTTTTCTTCAACACTTTCGGCTACAGCAGCAATATTCTCGGCTGTTCTTGAGCGACGTGCACGGGTTTTATTCTTCACATCAATAACTTGTCCCGACAGCTCGAATTTTTCTACCAATTTCTGTATTGCGGTCCGACAAGGTGCTTCACGACGACCCAAAAATGTTCGAGTCTTACGAACCGTCTCTGCCACATTTTCACCATTTTTATAGTAAATTTTAATAATTTCAATGCGTTGTTGAATCGTGTATCGTTCCATTTTTATTAATGGCGTAGTTTCTACTTGTCAAATGTCAAAAAATGACAGCTCCAGAGGTGACATCTACCGAAATAGCGGGCTAATTAAAATAACACCTCTTATTGGAAAGCCCTTAGTTTCATAAAGGAGAAACATCCCCTTCCTTTTTTATAGTCTCATGAAGAAGGAGTGTCATCTCTCCTTTCTCCTGATAGTAAAAAACCTGATCCCATTAGGCCAATAACCTGAAATCAACAGGGGTTTCAGTAATTAGTCTTGCATGGAGATTCAACCCTTGCGATATTTAATCGAAATATCGTAGAGGACATGATGTCTAGGACTCTTCTCTTTTTGTTGTTGTTGTTATCCTTTAAAATCTTTCAAACCTCACAAATGTTTCTCAGCTTCATTATTATGATGCTTCTGGAAGAGAGGGGTTAAGGGATTTCTGGTTAAGTAGTGTAATAGGTAATACGGAAGAGGAAAAGCTATAAAAGTTGAAACTGAGTAATGTATAGAGAGAAAAGCGAAGGACCATGTCGAAGTTGAATTCGAACTCATGACCCATAGCGCGGCGCTTACCAACTGAGCTACTTTTGATTGGTATATAGAACAACGTCAACAAGAAAGGAAAAAGTTCTGGGGTATACGCATAGCATATATATTTTTTTCTTATTCCTGTAATTGCACTAAGTCCTTGATGTGAAATGTGGCAGAGGGATAAGCTCATCTTTCTTGAGAAATGCTATAATTCAATGTATACAATTCTAAGTGTGCTTCGAAACATTACTCGTGTATTACTGCATTCAATGAAAATCCAGTTATCAGCAGAATGCCTCGCTACAGGTGGGCGTTGATGGGGTTAACCCATAGGATTATGAGCCCATAATTAAGCTTTAAACTTTTCCCAAGTAAAACTTCAAAGTCTAAGGGTCACACTTCGGGAAAAGTTTCTGGTACATCCAAAGATCCCTTAAACAGGGAAGAGGATCGCTATGTCTACATTTGCAACTAAACAACAACTCCAAGAAGTTGTTGTGAGAGCGAGTTCAGGGTCTAAGTGTCAAAAGATCCCCTAAAAGGATCGCTGTGTCTACATTCGCCACTAAACAGCAACTCCAGGTTGTTGTGAGATCTAGTGACCCGAAAAGCTCGTTCAATAGTGTCCTGATAACAACTTTGCACGAGACCAATCTGTAAATCGTTCAGAAAGAAATCAGTGCGATAAATTCACAGTTCATGACAGATCCTTTTTTTTAATTCAATTCAATTTATTCTATATGAAACAAGGAGAGTACACAAGATTTACAATCTTTTAGAGTACAATTAAAAGAATAGGTAATATGACAAGGACTACTAAAATGGATAATCAAATAAAATACAAAAAGAAAAAAAAACAAGGAGCTAAAATTAACTAATATTACAAAATAAACTAAGAAAACAAAGAAATGGAAGAAATAATATAAGAGCAATTAAAAACAATTACATAACTAATAAAAGAAATCTGCTATTGAAATGTGCCAACAGTACCCGCACGCTGAATGTGCGCAGGAAGAGAGTTCCATAATCTAGAAGCTTGGACAAAGTAAGAGTTCTCTAAGATACTGCAATTTATACGAGGCAGCATGATATTACGATGTCGAGGTGATTGTAGGAATTCAATATTATTAAACAAGTATTCAGGATTTCTGGTATAAATTAAATTGAATAAGAAAACTAGAATCCTGCTTTCCAAATAACACTCTAGTGAGCAGCCCAAGAGTAGAGATCTAAATGGAGAGATATGATCATACCGCCTTAATCCAAAAATAAACCTTAGGCAATCATTAAAGGCAACGTTCATTTTCCGCTTACAAACACTGTCCATTCGTGGGAAAATTAGAGAGCCATAAATAAAGAAAGGAAGTAGAAGAGTTTTAACTAACTTCAGTCATGTTTGCGATGGCAGAATGCTTGCAGAAAGCCATAGCCTCCTTAATGGTGAAGTATATTTTAGACAACAACCGCCATTTTCCATGCAGTAGGAAATGTAGAAAATGTGAGGGAACTATTTATAACATGCAATATATACTGACTAATTATAGGAAATAATAGACGTACAAATCGAGGGCTAATGATGTCAGAACCAGTCGTATTCGATTTAATGGAATAAAAAGCATGTCCAAGCTCTTCAAGAGTTATACAGCGAAAGGAGAAATGCTACCAGTATTGCTCTCAAATACTGCAATAGGATGATTTAAGTAGTTAATATTAGGCTGTGGCGTTACAAAAAATTCATTAAGCTTATTCGGATCAAAGGAGCAGCTAAAATTTTTCTTTTCATAGATAGCACTACTTTTTAAATTGTTCCACAAGACCTTAGGAGCAAGATTGATATCAAACTTGCTTTTGAAATTTTGGTATTTTGAGGTTCTGATGGCAGTTGTCGCTCTATTACGCAAGGATATATAGTATAAGCGAGCCTCAGTAGTTTTTGTCCTTTTATACTTATGATATGCATACTCCCGCTTGGCAATAAGTTGTTTAATTCTAGCAGAATATCAGTAGCAGTGGCTATACAATTTTCTGGATGTCGTTCGAACTGGAACATACCTATCATATATAGATAATTAATATTGTGATCCATGATTCTTGTCTTCTCATCAATAGGTGAATAAAGTATACTATCCCACAGACCTGTAAAGTACTTAAGTACATTGGTACTTAAGTACTAGTAACAGTACCAGTACCTGGACTTGTATTTGAAAAATTTTAAAGTACCAGTACCGGGACTTGTACTTGAAAAATTTTAAAGTACCAGTACCGGGACTTGTACTTGTACTTAAAATATTTCAAGTCCAGGTACTGGTACTGTACTGGTACTTGTACTTGGAATTTTACAGGTACAGACCTGTAAAGTACTTAAGTACATTGGTACTTAAGTACTAGTAACAGTACCAGTACCTGGACTTGTACTTGAAAAATTTTAAAGTACCAGTACCGGGACTTGTACTTGTACTTAAAATATTTCAAGTCCAGGTACTGGTACTTGTACTTGGAATTTTACAGGTATGCTATCCCAAAGCAAACTACCACATTCATTGTACAAGCAAGTAAGATCTATGCTGTTATAATCACGGTATGTATAAGAAGATACCATATTTTTCATTGGACCGACTAAGATATATTGTAACTAAGGAAGAGAATGTCATGGTCCAGGAAACTAGGTGGGTCAATCTGATTACAAAATGATACACGATTTAAACTGCTTGTAAGGAATAGGTCGAGCATATTGAGGGCGATGAAGTATTGTAGTAAGTAGGTACAGAATTAACGACGTTTAAATAGCCTGACTGCAATAAAAAACTAAATTCATTAGAAGATCTACTCTCACGAAGAAGATTAACATTAAAGTCCCCACCCACAATTATATTGTGATATTTTTGAGAGAAAAGTTCATGAAAATCAAAGAAATTATAAGGTGGATTCGCATAATCAAAGCAGGTAGGAGGACAATAAGCCGCTACTAGAATACGTTTTTCTTAATGAGTTTCGATAATGTGAGCTTGTTGAAATAGTTAGCGTGGAAGATGGAAAAAGTCTGTTAGACAAGTCAGCTTCTCCTAGAATTGTATAGTGAAATCAATAGATTCTACTCCTGAGAGTTCATGATAATGCCAACCTTGCCGCCAGTCGTGCTTCAAATGTCAGGCGCGGAGGTGTAACTCCAAAAAAGGATAACATTTGGGTGTCGCACGTATTTGATAAGCTTTATAAAATTTGTTGATATACGTTTCAAAGATGAACACTAAAACTCTGATTAGCCGGTGATATCACAGTTATATTAGTGCCAAATCAATCTTTCGCTCTGATATCTATAAATTGAATTCATGACAATTTGATCTGATCTGAAGTCAAACGCGCTGTTATTGTTTTATCCCACAACAAACAATTGCTGCGCACGTCAAAATCGCTTATCTGCAAAGTAAGTTTAAAAGGGGGATTAAAAGTCGTCTTGTCTTAATCGATCTGTAAAATATGTGGTTGCACATGTGACACCCAAGCGCCATGAAATGAATTGCTCCCAAACGACAGCTTTATAATTATACTTTTCTGGTTGGCTGGATGATCTTCAAAGGCAGAATAAAGAACGCCCGACCGATCGTTACGGAATGAATTTTGAGTAATTTCCCTTTTTGAGTTTTTTTTTTTTTTTTAGTTTCGTCGTGGAATTTAGATGGGTTTTAATTCTCTCGACCTCTGCTGAGCATTCTTCCAAGGTCAGGCTAAGACTTTAAAGGAAGGTAGTAATCGACAGTGTGAATGGCAATGACATGCGAGAGATAACATTTTACGGTCTTTATCCATTGAGACTAATCTTCAAATTCCGGGCCACCGACTTCCATTCCTTTATTTTTCTTGTGTGGCTTGTATAAGGTTCAGTGAGTTTTAATTGTTTTGTTGTTCTCGTTTTTTTTTTTTTACATTTTAAGACAAAATTTTGTCACAAAAACAAAAATTCACCACAATTTTTTCCAATTTTGTCATGGACCCCTGGGCGAAAGAGGAAGTAATTAATGAAAGCCTTTTGAGTGTGAAAATTCCAACGAAAATTGGTAACAAGATGAAACTTTGTAGTTGCACAATTTCAAGGTCAAAATTATTTACTAAAAGAAGAAGTTGTTGAAGGTAGGTGTATGCCTTATTGTGTAGGTGCACTTGGTGGTTCATGAATGGCTTGGTTTTAGTCCATACTAAATTAAGGTTTATAGAGTGAATGCAAGGCTCTAGAATCCGAAGAGTATCCGAGAGAGGGCGGAATTTTCTGGAATCGCTTTTAGGTGCCATCTACATTAGATTTGATTGACCAAGGTTATACGGGTCAGTATGATGCCTCTGCCATACGAAAACTTGTAGGTAGCCAGCAACAATAATTCGTCGGCAACAACATTCTCGCAGACATTCGCAGAACTCAAGATCATACTGCGGAGTGCTACAATATCCATCAGCAATAACATCCCTACACCCATCATATTGTGATGCTAAATACAGACATCATATTTGGAGGTTAAATATAGATCCATATTCTATAGGGTCACGGCAGAAGGCAGCAGGGTTCAACAATCATCCTACTTAAAAGCTTCGTGAAGCAGAAGCAGCATACTGACACGTATAAACTCGGTCAATTAAATCCAATGCGGTTAAAAGGAGGCCATTATCTTGAGCCCATTTAAATACGAGACCAAGATATTCATTCATTCGGCAGATAGCGTTTTCAATAAATCCGAGGGGTTAGTTGGACATCGTCTGCGTATATAGATGACAATTTAAATTTCGCAGAACTAATGGAAGATCATTTATGAATACGGCAAAAGGTAATGGGCCAATAATGGATCCTTGTGGAACTGCATTGCACTGCAAGCCAAATACCTAGGAATAATCCTAGATTCTAAATTACATTGGAAGATAAATGTGAATGAAGAAAACTTTTGGCAAAAGATTGGGTATACATCCTGGCACCACATGCACTGGATGTACACCGTACTGCTTACCGGACTACTGTATTGTGTTCCAAACGGAGGTTCTGGGTATTATCAAAGCAGCAAGGCTCCTGGAAACAAATTATAGCGAAATGATGTACGTAGCAATCGAGTTATAAGGATTTGTTTGGACAGGCAAATTGCAATCAAAGCTCTGGACTCGAGCACCATTAGATTACGCTTAGTGCAATGGTGTCACTGTTAGCTCGGGAAACTGTGTGCCAACCACAGAGTTATTCTCTGCTAGGTGCTGGGTTTAGCTATGAATATATGCCTAGCGGAGGAATCCATAGGTCGGCCGATAGAATCAACGAAAATGATTCTAGATTTAGAAGCCTGTAGGCTGGCAAATCGCAGATGGGGAGAACTGACCACATGTGCGATTTCCAAATAGATGTGGTCCCAGATATGTCCTAGGAAGATTGAATCTCTGCTAAGGAGAGCCGGAATGACATGCGAAATCATATTAAGCTATCACGGGGACACTGCCTCTTTGACAAACATGCAAAGTGGATGCAAACTCCATACAATTAATTCTGCAGAAGCTATATGGACGACGAGGAGGTTAAAATCGTTGAGAGCCTGCCGTGTGAATGCCCTAATCTTGCTAAGTGTAGCAGGGAATACACTTGGTAGCTACTTTTTCTGCGAATTGAGAGAATTAGCAGACAAGTAGTTGGGGGACCTGGTAAGGTTCATTAAGGGGGTATTCTAGTCTAGAGGCCCGAATTTTAGGTGATTTTTGAAGTGCCGTAAAAAAAAAGCAATCAATTTTTTTCTATCCATTTTTTTATGAGTTATTTATTAACATTACAAGAATACAGAAAAAAATTAAAAAATTAAAAAAGTTGAAAATTCAAAAAATTAGCAGCTGATGAAGTGGGAGGCCTAAACAAATTGGCGCATGATCATGCCCACGATTCCAACCCGCCTAGCAATCCGAAAAAAAAATAAAAAAGATTATTACTCTAGAGTAATGTCGCTATGTCCGGAACTAGGGAAAAGTTGAAAAAAAATTTTTTCACAAAATGGCCGCTGCCTGAAAAAAAAGCAATTTTTGTACCACTTTTTTTTACTTTTTCGAATTTTTTAAAAATAGTAAAAATTGAAATTTGGGGATGCGGCTAGCTCCGGACATAGACAAGTTATAAAGAAGACTCTCAAAAAAATTTCAAATAAATCGGTCCAGTAGAACTTGAGAAATCGTGGGCATCGTCTTGAAAAAGGCAGTTTCGAGAAAAACCCGTTTAAGGTGTAACACCACTGTAAATTTTTTGAAAAATCGTTTTTGTTTTTATTCGCTTAAAAAATAGTTTAAACCCTCTAGAATAAGAAAAAAAAGGGTCCCGTGCGAGAAATTTTTTTTTCCTTTGAAAATGGAGGTCGCTACCAGGCGCGTCAAACTTGCTCCGAAACATGTCCCGGGAAGAAGGCTGTGGAGCCGCCATTTTGTTTTTTTTTTCGCTGTCAAAAATTTATCAATAAAATTCAATGTATGCCAGATAATACCCTTAAAAGGTTTTTTTCAAACACCTTCAATTTCGCGAGAAAACAATTCGTGAAAAAACCTTTTTTTTTAGCCGTTACAGTGGCGTTACCCCTTAAAGTCCATACGTCCACGTGGTTTGGAAGTTAGAATTCAACTGTTAGCAGCTGGATGCAAGTGAACACTAAATATAAAGATACAAATTTGAAAAATCCTCTTGTAGGCATATTTTTGAATAGTTAAACTTTGAAAATATGAAAACAAAAAAAAAAAATCGATTTTTTCGAATTTCTAGACTAGAATACCCCCTTGAGTCGTGTGGCTGATTTCAACGTGCCCCCAAAAAATCTGAAGAATCTGTTCCAGATAAGGTCCCAATAAGATGGCATCACAGATGTTCTAATTTTGGCTAATCGTACATTCTTTCACGATGTCCGCCACTCCATCCTAATCTAACCCTCTGAAAGCGACCATTCAGGTACGACCACCGGTTCACACGCAGAAATGGAAAATGAACAAAAAAAAACCAAGTTTCTGGATTGCCCACTGTCATTCAAATAAATGCAACGCCATAGTTCTTTAAAATGTTCGTCCATAAATCAAACAAGAACCTCAGGAAATAATTATCAAATCGAACATGAAAACTAAATTAGGTAGCACTTCTCGAGTTGTTTTTTTTTTTTTTTTTTTTAGTAAAAAACAAAACAGAACTGCTCCCAGTCCCAACTAATGACCGGAAGTGACATAAACATGCGCAATAAAATATATACACATATAGAGGGACGGTCAAATAAGAATAAAAAAAATAAAAAAACAAACAAAGAAACAAAAAATTTCCGATACCGTTTTGAATTATTTCCTCCCCCCTCTACTGTGAGTGTTAGGATTTGCAACAAAGCGCGAAATACCTTTACTGACACCAACAAAAAATTTGCATGAAATTTACACTGACACTAGTGCAAGGTGGGTGTTGTCCAGTGATTATACCATTGAAGGTATTTGGCGCAAGTCAAATGCACGTGATCATCACTATACCGCAGAATGCATTGAATATGATGTAAATAATTGAGAAAACTCTGCGCGGGACAGAATTGTTTAGTTTGAAGCCATGCGCAAGTCAGAAAGGCTCAGCTCAAATTTATGAACACTGATTTAAATGGAAATTGCGGCATTTAATGATGGTTGCTCGCGCGATATTTGTGTGCAGTTGTTGGAGGAGATAAATACAGCGCAGTACCTACAATTGCATGTACATAATAAAATCGTCGCACATTGATTTTTCTCTGGCATAGCAACAATGTCCTGCACCAGATTTAATCCATCCGACGATGTATCGCAATGTTTTAAAGGAATGCATGGAAAGTCTTCCTGGATAAGATATAAAACGAACGATTCTAAGAGTTTTTTTCCTTGTTTTTAATCTCATGACATGATGTGCTTGGAATTTGTAAGCTTGATAATTGATAAGATGATCTTACCCGAGTGAACTATACTTGGCTGTGTATTGCTCAAGTGTCGGAATATACAGCTACATATGTATGTAAATATTATCTTTAATAGTAGCAGTGGCTCTCAAAGTGTCCACGATATCTAATTACTCGAATACCTTCTACAGTCGCGCCAGTTAAGGTGAGAGATTCAGTTTTCTATTGTTCTCGGTCTGTTGGTCATGCGAAATGATCATTTTTCCTCGTTTCATTTTATTTATAGGCTTAATCGGTCAAGTGAATTGGATAGCTACTGCGGTGTACCACCACAATATAGAAGTATAGTCTGATTCGAATATAATATGTGTAAAGTTATACCTATAGTATAGGCCAATGGAAGCTTATAGAAAATAATTTCTCAGACTCTTAAAATGTTGGTAGAAGGGTAATAACCTCAAACCGGACAATGCAAAATATTTAGAAGAGAGAAGTTCATTTGTTTACGCATTTAATTAATTCTAATTTAGTTCAATCAACTTTGGATGAACTTGACACAGTATGCTCAGAATGAAGTTTCAATATGCTGTGACGTAACGAATGATGGAAGAATGAACTGCTTATTTTCTTTCTCCATGTGACATAGGCTTTACTTGAACTTATTTTACCTGCATGCTGATTCTGATCTCTTTGCCGTAGCTTAGGCGTATATTGTTGTCCCATATTTTGACATTTCACCACAAATTTGTGTCGTACTTTTATATTCATCATATTCATTTTGATTTATCCTTTTCATCAACCTCAAAATTAACTAAAATGAATTTGCAATGAATAAACGTCAGAATATACGACTAAAAGTACGACAAATTAATCGTAGGCGTATATTTTAACATTGAAGTACGACAAAAGATCAGAGTCACCCCCCTGAATGCTGATTCTGATCTTTTGTCCTACCTTAGGCGTAATATTTTGTCACATATTCTGACATTTCACCACAAATTTGTCGTACTTTTATATTCATCATATTCATTTTGATTTATCCTTTTCATCAACCTCAAAATAAACTAAAATGAATTTGCAATGCATAAACGTCAGAATATACGCCTAAAAGTACGACAAATTAATCGTAGGCGTATATTTTAATATTGAAGTACGACAAAAGATCAGAGTCACCCCCCTGAATGCTGATTCTGATCTTTTGTCCTACCTTAGGCGTAATATTTTGTCACATATTCTGACATTTCACCACAAATTTGTCGTACTTTTATATTCATCATATTCATTTTGATTTATCCTTTTCATCAACCTCAAAATTAACTAAAATGAATTTTCAATGAATAAACGTCAGAATATACGCTTAAAAGTACGACAAATTAGTCAACTGCTTGAGGGGGGTGATTCTGATCCTTTGTTGTACATTAATGTCAGAATATAATAAAATGAACTTTTCCACTGCCTTTTTTCGTGTTAATATTCAGCTTAGCAAGCCTTGCATTACGTAGAATGAACTGAAAATGACACTTCATATTACAAATTCAAAAATATTATTTGAAATTTAAGCACTTTTAATGCTCTTAAGATACTGTAGAATCTCAATTTATCATAGTTTAAAATTTCGTCATAACCTCGGAGGCATTTGACTAATTTGTCGTACTTTTAAGCGTATATTATGACGTTTCGCTTATTTATTACAAATTCATTTTAGTTTATTTTGTGGTTGATGAAAAGGATAAATCAAAATGAATATGGTGAATATAAAAGCAAATGATTATTGCGGGGAAAGAGATGCCGATGCCTACTGAGATGTGAAAAATTATAGAATCGAGAAAAATATTATGAAAACGCCAACAAGAATAAATTGAAAAATAATTTTTTTCCAATTTCCAGCCATGATAGGACTATCGGGAGAACAGGAAAGAAAGAAAATGTGTGCAATATGCAGGGTGATTCAGATCAAGATACCTTCCAGTATACCACGCGATTCTTTGAGGTAAGCTGATTAAAAACTTGTTCCACATACCTAGGGCTGCCATCTGTAAAATCATTAAACTAGGACAACAATTTCAAAAGCCCCGGACATTTTACCTTGAAACCCGGACATTGTTGCCAAATAATTTTCTGTTTTACTTACGAATGAAATAGGTTGAAATTGTTATGCATAGTGCCTTTTTTTTAATTTATTTTTTATAAAATTAGTCAGTTTATAAAAAACCGGAAAATAAAACGATTCGAATGAACTAAATTAAATCTCTCTTACATTTAGGAACATAAATAAATCATCTAAAAATTAAAAATACAATTTTACATTTAGTGTGTCAGATAGCTTTCAAAATAGCTTCATTTCTCGGGAAAGGTGAAGCTACATGTTTTTCGGATATTTCTAGAACGGTTCGTTGGAAAGTATAAATGATGATGACCAATTTCATAAAATTTCATATTCCGAAGAACTTTTCAGTGCAATTAAAATGTCTAGGACTAATCGTTTTCACAGTATACGTACAAATCTTAAATTTTTATATGGCATCACCAAGAATCCGTTGCCCAATTAAGTCCATTTTTGAAATTATATTTACTATTTTCATGAAAACACCATTTACAAAATTTCAGTTGTCTACGTTGACGCGCTCTCAGGCAGTGTGCAAATATACAGTAAAAAACAAAATTTGTGCATGGCAATCCTAGGAAAGTGTTACCCGATTTTTCCCATTTTCGAACTTAAATTTAATTTTTTTTTAAAGCCCGTGTGCAAATGTTCAGCTCTTTAAATATACGCGTTCCCAAGCTATCGTGCGGACGGACTCGCGAAGGGCCGTACAGACGAAGAGACTGAAATCTCAAGTTGGGATAGTAATGGCTTTAAAGAAGAGAAATTTTTTCGTCAATAGGGAGGGGCCTGGTTATTTTTGAAAAAAAAAAAAAATCACACTTTGTTGTGTTGTCCTTTATCCCGTAAAATTTTTGCATAAATTTTTTTAAAGCTTTTTCACTTTCTTTCTAACAATGTACATAAAACAAACACAGGTATACAAGGCAAGTTATGCAAGCAATGGTCATACTGCTAGCTTCGTTACTGAGCTAAGACTAGCTGGGACCAGAAGAGAGAACTTGAGTGAGAACCGAGTCGGTCTGAGACTGTCGGCATTATCAACTACACCGTACATATACAAAAAATCAAATTTTTATTTAATTGATTTCCAAAATTTTAAAACCTGGACAGTATAGAAAACCCCGCCCGGACTCTCCCCGGATGCCCTTCAAACTAGGACAAATCCGGGGAAACCCGGACGGATGGCAACCCTACACACCTCCTTTAGGAGTTGTGGCCAGTTGAAGATTTCGACAATATTTGTGAACCCTGATGGGAATAAATGAGTATAACTTTGAGCCACACTATATATTTTGGTTATTGTTAGCTTATTAAATAGCCAACAATATTAGCTGTCGAAAAGTGTATTACTCTGTATTTTTTTAATTAAGCAGCTTTAAATTATTCTTAAATATTTCCAAAATTTTGATTTTTTTTTACACACAAAAGTTTTTGAAATAAATAACGGTATTTATGAAATTTGTGTATAGGTTCAAAATGCTTACAAAATTATTCACCCTTAACAGTTCTGCTTCATAGCTTCAAGAATTAAATTAAAACTAAATATATAAACTGCCGTTCCAAAAATGGTTGGACTTTTAAAGATGGTAAAATCTACCTGCAGAGGAATGATACCATTCTCAAGTATTTCATGCATCGGTGGAGGACACCCTCTGTTTTTAGTCTCTAAGTAAAAAATTTAAATATCTAATACCTACCAAGAATATTTCAGTTATCATCGGACGCCTTTTAAATCGTTTGCCTACCTACAACACGAGACTTGAAAGAAAGAAATGAATTTAATTTTTCATGGCACAAATGTTGTAACCGATTTTTTGGTAGGTACCTTCGAACCCATGACCCCAAATGTATTACATACCAATTAGACCACACCCATGTCTTTCTTCAAATTAACATTCTTTCACAACACAGCCTGTACCTGTACCTACCTACCTACCTCCTTTTTTCCTTTCGCGCATTTTTTCTTTTCATCATGATTTTATATTACGCAACCGCACTTCAAACACCTCCATCGAAACATAAAATAATTTCCCTTTCGTATCGTTTTGACCCGATAAAAATACAAATAAATTTGCATAATTCGCTCTATTTCTGTAGAATCAGAAAAGTGTGTGTAAGTCGCGACTCACTTATGCAGGTAGGTACCACATATATCGGTAGAAAAATTTAAATTGTTTTCAAATGGAAAAGACGGCGCGCGAAAAGATTTAAATGGCGTTAAGAAAGACCCTTGAAGAGTATGGACAAATCCGCATGTACAGTAAATCCACCACAGATGCCTTCCCCATCGGCTTCTTAAGTAACTTAAGTGGAAATACGACAAACCAACTATGCTTCGCTTCATCTTATCAGACGACACCGACATGAAATGATTGGAAATCGTTATTTAATTCCATCAAAGAAAATGCTTGATCACCTGTTGAAAGTGAATGGTTTTATTTAAATTCGAGAGACGGACATGTTGCACAGGTAAGAAAGAAGTGGTGAGTTAGAAGAAACATATTTTTTGAAACAAAACAATCACTTTGAGAAAGAATTGTTGTGACTGCTATGCATGCATACATAAATGTCACGTGCAAGTCATATATTCACCTTATTCCAGTGGAATGGTTTGAGCTCTGACTATAAAGCTTTTGGTAAGTTTTCAGTTCTGTTTCAAACCACCAAACTGAACGAATAATTTTACGATGCTTAAAGCTTTGTAGCGCGTTTTAGAGTAAATATGAAATAAGTGTTTAATGTTTAATGTTTTTTATACCCTAGATGAAATCTATAGAGTATACTAAGTTTGTCATTCCGTTTGTAACACCTCGAAATAATGATGGTAGAGCAAAATGGATTGGACCCCCATGCATAAAATTAAAAGTTATTTTGATTTTTGCATGTCGGTCCGTCCGTCCGTCCATCTGTGCGCACGATAACTCGAGAACGCGTATACATAGAGAGCTGAAATTTTGTACACGGACTTTAAAAAAAAAGTAAAATTAAGTTCGAAAATGAGACAAATCAGGCAACTCCTTCGTGGGGTTGCCATACAAAAATTTCATTTTCCACTATATATTTGGACACTGTCTGAGAACGCGTTGACGTAGAGAGCTGAAATTTGATACGTGGTGTTTACATTATACTAGCAAACGAAATTTCAAAAACGGACTAAATCGGGCAACTCCTTCTTGGTGTTGCCATATAAAAATTTAGGTTTTTTACGTATACTTTGAAAACGATCAGTCCAAGATATTTTTATTGCACTAAAAACTTCTTCAGAATACGAAATCCTATAAAATTTGTTATACAGTGCAGTCTCGATTTTTG
The DNA here is from genome assembly GCA_963930735.1 of Dioctria linearis. Taxonomy (NCBI): domain Eukaryota; kingdom Metazoa; phylum Arthropoda; class Insecta; order Diptera; family Asilidae; genus Dioctria; species Dioctria linearis. The sequence goes on along the minus strand of OZ005742.1, from coordinate 14,433,555 downwards.
CAACTAATGAAAACATGGTATGTTGCAAAAATCGAAAAGGTCGTAAGAATCGAACATAAGGATAATGTACTATTTTTTACTAAAGATGTATCTTATGCACATGAAAACAACTTCCCATATTACTATTAATATTTATTTAAACTTTTAAAGAAGAAAAAATGAGAAAATAAGATGACAAATTAACAAGCTTCAGCCAAAGAAGAAAATGAAAATAAATTTAATTTTTTAAAAAAGTATTCAGATATTTTTGGCTGAATCCTAGCATTCTACTTTGACACAGCACTGTCACGCATTTGTTGAAGGTGCATCATATCCTCGATTGAAGAATCGTTTTGTTCCGCCCATTCCAAACATGTTGTGAAGCACTTAATTGCATCTTCCAGTTTTATTTTTGGTGTATGATGTGTTATCTTCAAAAAGTTCTTCATCTGTGTCGTCGCTGTCGCCACTTTCAGCGAAAACATTTTGAGGAAGTTCGTTTTGGAAGTTCTCTGAAATCCATTCGGCAATATTATTTCTGCCAAGGCTCTCATTTGGAAACATTTGGTATAACATTGTTGTTATATCAGATCTTTCCGAAAGTATTTGATTGCGGATTTCAATTAGTGGAATGTTGTCTTCCTCGTCCCAGTTATCAGTTGAGATTTTCAAAAAACAATTTCCAACATTTGGCCACAACAATCGGATTCAAATCTTTCCATGCGCTAGCGAGGAAATAAATTGAATGTTTTAAATTTAAATTTTTCCAGGGATTCCTCATAATTACTGGAACCAATCAAATGACTCAATAAGCTTTTCTTATAAGAAAGTTTTGTCAACCTTATAACATTCTGGTCCATAAGTTGCAAGAGCGCTGCTGTGCAATTCGGAGGAAAACACATTATTGTTATACATATTCCATTTACATTGATTTTCGAGTTTTTTGGATGACAAGGAACATTGTCAAGTAAAAGCAAAACTTTTTTTGACAAATTTTTGGATTGGATGTATGACAAAACCTAGAAAAGAAAAAACCTCATATTCTCGGCAATCGTCAGTGAAAATTATTAAATTCGTACACACCTCTTTTGCGAAATTATTCTTTAACCATTCGTTAAAAAGAACTAAGGTCATCCAAGCATTTTATATTACCGTTGTACGTAACAGGTAAATCAGCCATATTTTTCCATGCTCTTGATTTTTTTGCTTTCCCAATCACAAAAGGTTTTAATTTGTGCTCATCGCTAGCATTTGTACATGCCAAAAATGTTATTCTCTGTTTTGAAGTTTTTCTTCCGGGTCCAGAAGTTTCACGAAAATGAATGTTTTTTCGAGGAGAAGTTTCGAAAAAAGGCCGGATTCGTTCGCATTGTAAATTTGATCAGGACTAAAATCTTTTTCATCCCTCCTTTTCTCAAACTACAATAAAAAACGGTTGAACAAGTTCAGACGCATTTGAAACTTTCTCGCCGCATTTCTTTAAAAATCGAAATCCATACCGCTTTTTTAAATTTGAGAGTCAACCAGTATACTTGCACAGAATTCTTATAGTCTTTTCTTAATTTTGTTATGCAGATATTTTGCTTTTTCACACAAAATATGACTCGAAATTGGAATGTGAACTGCTCTTTTCTTCAAAAACCATTTATGCAGAGCCTTTTCCATTTGAGGAAATCCAGAAAGTTTAATGTTTTTTCTATTTCCAGGCTCTGATTCGGATTGACCAACAAAACTTTTCAAATTTCCTTCCATTTGTTTGATCCTACATACAGTTGATTTGTTGACACAATACTCTTGGGAAATTTTCTTGATAGATGCGCCAGTAGATAACTTCTTAAGAATTTCACTTTTTTCTTGTATAGTGAGGCTCTTTTGACGAACAAATCGAGTTTTATTCATGATTTTCGACATTGCTCAATTAACTTTCAATCTTATCAGTCAAAAACAATGAAAGAAATTTTTGACAACTAACCAAAACCGACAACAATTTAAAGTTTTAAAACTAACTTTGATAACACTGGACATAATTATATAGAAAATGCGTTCACTCTCACAAACTTTTACTAAAATCTAACGTACATCGACGTAATAGCGAATGCGACTGCGATTGCGAGATGTGTTTTATACCCTATAGGCAGACAAAAAAAATCAATGATCATTCATTCGTAATTAAATTTTTCTAAAATCTAGTTACCCAAGATTTTATGAATCAAAATGAAAGTTCTGTCAATTTTTATATGTAATTGACAGCACATTTTTAATAATTCAAATTCAAATTCAAAAGTGAAGTGATTTTTGAAAATTCACAAAATCTTGGTTAACTAGATTTAAAAAAAAAAATTTAATTACGAATGAATGTTAATTGATTTTGTTCGTCTGCCTGTCGTATTTCCATAATTTCAGTTTACTGAATTTCAGAAATTCAGATTAATGAATTTAAGAAAACCGAAATACACGCAATAAAATGGGCCATGTCACAGTTTTCTTGAATTCAGTTTTGCTGAAAAAAAATCAGAGAGCGTTTCCAATTTTTCACTTTACTGTATTTCAGATTAATGAGTTTTTTGAGTTTGCTATTTTCGGTAAAGCTTGTGAATTATGAATGTAAGCAAATTTTCCGATTTTTAAGATTTTTGTTGCATTGTCAGAATTCAGAAGGTTTTGTGAAAATGTTCTAGACAGAAAAATTCATTTCGGGCATAGAAAAAAAGGAGGGTTTGTGAAACGTAAAATGTCAAGATATATATGCGTCTGTTATTCTCTTAAATTTAAAGTTCATTTTTACTAACAACAAAATATTAAATTTTTTGAACTAATAAACCTAAGTAGGTCTTCTACATCTGCGCCAATGGACAATCAACAACAGCTCCAATTGACTTATTGGAACTAGATAGTTTCATGGACGAAATTCGCGGGTGGAGCTTCTGTGTATGAATATGTACCATACAATTTGCATTCATAAGGGTTCTTTCTAAAATGTAACAAGAAATTTGCAAATAAATAGTTGTAAAAATCAAGATAAAAAAATTTGTTGTTGCAAAAATCGAATAATAACGAAACGAATGCGAAGGTTGCAAAAATCGAGAGTTGCAAAAATCGAGACTGCACTTAATAATTTTTTTCTGTCCGACAAACCGTTTTAGAAATATATGCCAAAAACCACTTCAAAAATCAAACTTGCACAGAAGGGTTACAATACGAAATTTTATAAGGACATTCTAGGGTATCATAAGAATTGGTCCTAGACCAATTGTAGCTTTTTTACTTGTTTGTTAAAATTTTCAATTTTGGGTTTGTAAAAAATGTGGTTTATCGTCGCTTGTTTTCTAGATCATAGAAGTAAATCTAGTTACGTATATAACAGACTTATCTGTTTGACAATTGAGGTTACAATCAATACCACGTTAAATCTATCCTTTGAAGCTAAAGAATTGGAATATCTACTTTTACCTTCTTTTATGAAAGCTCTGCAAATACAAACTGCCATTACTCTGGGAACATCTTTACGAATTTTACTTAAGAGAGCTCACTAGCTTTGGTAATTTTTTAGTAAATCCATACCGGATAAGAATTTTAAAAGGATTTTATCACTATTGATCAGAAATCTGTTGAAGATTCCATGTCCAAGATGGACTCTGGTTGTTCTGCTGGTCGTGATGGGATACCCCCTATTGTCTTAAAGAACTGCAGTGGAATGCTTTGTTACCCGTTAACATTTTTATGGAAAGAGTCGTTTATTGTCCCAATCTTTAAGTCGGGTAAAAGGGAGCTTGTTATCAACTATCGTCCTATTGTTAAACTGTCTCATATTCCCAAACTGTTTGAAGCTTGTTTATATGAATTTTTGTATTTTCATTGTAGTGGAGCTCTTAATACTCATCAGCATGGTTTTATGAAGGGAAGGTCAACAACAACAAACTTGCTTCAGTTTACATCTACCTGTATCGAATCGTTTGAGCGTGGTTGCGAAACTCACTGTATTTATACAGACTTCAGCAAGGCTTTTGACAAGCTTCCTCACTCTATTTTGTTATTTAAACTGAGATTTTTAGGTTTACCAATTTGGCTGTTGAACTGGTTATCATCCTACCTTAAGGATCTCAAACTTAGGATTCAGTTCCGTTCTGCTCTGTCTGAAGAAATAACGGCTTAATCCGGTGTTCCACAGGGTAGTCACTTAGGGCCCCTTCTCTTCATATATTATTCATAAATGATGTTTCCTATGTAGTTACCAAATCTGATTTGCTAATATACGCAGATGATCTAAAACTATATAAATCTATCGACTCGCATTGTGACTATCTCAATTTGCAGGATGACCTGGACAGATTTGTTGAATGGTGTGAAAAGAGTTCCATCATTTTAAACGTTGATAAATGTAAGGTAACCATTTTCTCTCGTAAGCGAGTCCCTTCGAATGATGTCTATGCCATGAATGGGTTATTACTTTCAAAAGTTAATAAAATATGTGACTTGGGGATATTGTTTGACTCGAAACTCACCTTTAACTTTCACATATGTAGATCACATCGTTAATAGGGCAAACTCAATATTAGGCTTTGTAAAGCGTTGTGCAAAAGAATTAGATGATATCTACATTACTAAACTTCTTTTTACCACTCTTGTTAAACCCATTTTGGAATATGCCAGTCCTGTCTGGTCTCCCTCTTACAAAAATCACTCCGATCGGATTGAGAGCGTGCAGAGGAGATTCTTACTTTTTGCTCTAAGAGGTCTTGAATGGAGGGATAGACTTCATCTTTCTCCTTATAATGAAAGATTAAATGTAATACACCTTCCTACTCTTGAGACTCGTAGAAAAATTTGTGACGTTAGCTTTATATTTCAACTTGTGTAGGGTGAAATCGACATGCCTTTGATGCTTCAGAAAATTAATTTCAATTCACGATCTCGACACTTGCGATCTAATGACTTCATTTATTTGTGTTCTCATCGAACCAACTATGGACACTTTGAGCCTATGACTAGAATGGGCTGTACTTTTAATTTGAATTTTCATTCGATAGATTTTAACATTAATTAGACTCAATTAAGAGAAATCCTCAATAATTGCTCTGTACTTTAGCATTAATTTAAGTATTGTGTCCTGGGACCATTATAGCTAGCATTTAGCGAAATAAATAAATAAATAAATTTATTCCCCACATCTAACGACACGTACCTACAACATATATGGTCTCACGTATAGAGTACTATGAAGTGCTAACCATCTTCTAGCTAGCTTATCGGCATCTTTATCTCCTTTTATCTCCTACTTCCAAAAGTGGTTAGCTCTACGCAACATTATCTACCTAGCTTATAAGATATTAATAGTTGAGGCTACCGTCTTCGTAGGAACATGACAAGCAGTGAATACTGTGATACCAGATTTCGTTAAAAAAAAAACAATGTCTCAGCAACACCTGTATACTAGGTCCTGAGCTTTACCTTGTAGTTGCGCCGGTCCATTAAAATTCAAAATGTTAAGAACTTGCTATAAGTGCATTCAGAGAAAAAAGTCGGTAAAATTGAACAAAATCGTTGGTTAAAAATGCTCCAACCAAGAAAGTTGGTATTCTTTAACTCATGAGAACCGTCAGAAATGAAAATCCTAAGACAAATAAATTACCAGCCGAAAATATTTCTATCAAAAATAGACACAGCTACAAGTGAATAGCGGTTGAAAATTAACCAAAGGAAATGTCAGGTAATCGATAAGGACTATCTCGTTAGCTGTGAGATTTATCTACATACCTACAACTACGAATTTCTTTAAGCATAAATTTTTTATTTCAGGATGCACAGCAAATATCAATAATCGACGGTGTCCTTAAAAATCTTCATTTGCATTATCCAAGATAAATAAACAGCTGTCGAGTCTACAAACAGTGTTCCCTGAGCAAAATCATAATGGTACCAGATATAAGGCTGTAAATTTTAAATTACGATTACTACACAATTCTATAGGAATTACTAGTTTTTAGAAATATAATTATTCGATAATTCCAGTTAATTGTTCAAATATGATTACCATTATATTTTGGAAGGTAATTAATAATTACTTTGCCAATTATAAAAATAGCCATAAAATTACAGAGTAATTAAAAGTAATCATTAACTACTTGGGGGGGCTACTTTTGGAATTATAAGTTATTTCACGAAGTTACAGTTGAAAACATTTCGAAATTTACCATTTTTTACACACTTTTTCAACTTTGACAACAATTTGATGGGTTACTTTGCTCTACAATATTTTTTTTTCTGGTCATACCACTAATAGCAAATTCGATTCCGCGTCTATTGAGCATTTGTTAACTAAAATCGATTGAAATTTGATTGAGTTATCGAATTTTTGCTCATTAAGCAGCTATAATTCTGTATAATATTGAGCTACAGAGAAAGTTGAAGAAGCACTGGGCTTTAACCGCAAAGACTGTGAAAAGGTGAAAAATTCAACAAATGACAACAACTAAGTCAACAACAACAAATACAACAACTACAATAACAACAGGTTCAAAAGTCCTTGTCAGCTAAACCAACTTAGAATTAAATTTCATGACGCATGCCCAAACGTATGATAGAGTAGTTTTGATGACAATTTTGTTTGGAATGTAAGGCGGTAATACCAAGTACCTTTGTTACTTTTGTGAGTGGGATAGTCGTGTGCGAAATAGGTATATACGAACTGAATGAGTGGCCACCACGGGTTTTCCAATAAGAGGTGTTATTTTGATATTCAAAGAAAAATGCCATTTTTTGAGATAAATGATCGGATCTTTATTTTATTATAAAGAGGAAGGTATGCCGTTAATAATGAAAAATAACATCAGCCAAATGACCACCACGACCGCGCCTACAGGAACATATCCTTTTCATGAAATTTTCCATAACCAAATCGCAAACTGGCTGCCCTATGTCCTCGATAGCCTCACGAATTCCATCTTTGAGGTCTTGAATCGACGCTGGGCTGTTAGCGTAGACCTTCTCTTTCACGTGGCCCTAAAGGAAGAAATCGCAAGGTGTTAAGTCACAAGATCTCGGTGACCAATTGTGATCACCTCTTCGAGAGATAACACGGTCCGGAAAATTTTCCCGTAAAAGATCAATGGTTTCGTTGCTTGTATGGCACGTAGCGCCGTCTTGTTGAAAGTAAACGTTGTCCAGATCAATACCATCCAATTCCGGCCATAAAAAATCATTAATCATCTGTCGACAGCGCAATCCATTCACCGTAACTCATTTTCGAAAAAGTAAGTCCAATGACCCCGCGGGACCATAAACCGCACCAAACAGTCACACGTTGAGGATAGAGAGGCTTTTCAACAATAACTCTTGGGTTTTCCGAGCCCCAGATGCGACAATTTTGCTTGTTGACGAAGCCATCGAGGTGGAAATGGGCCTCATCACTCAAGATGAGTTTTCGATGGAATTCCGGATCATTTTCATGCATTTCAAGGACCCAATCAGCAAAGACTCGACGTTGTTGATGATCGGCCGGCTTGAGTTCTTGTGTTAACTGAACTTTATAAGCCTTAAGACCCAAATCTTTATGCAAAATACGGTGTAATGACGTTTGTGGAATGCCTAATTCCAAAGAACGACGAGGAATGGACAAACCTGGGTTTTCTTCAACACTTTCGGCTACAGCAGCAATATTCTCGGTTGTTCTTGAGCGACGTGCACGGGTTTCATTCTTCACATCATAACTTGTCCCGACAGCTCGAATTTTTCTACCAATTTCTGTATTGCGGTCCGACAAGGTGCTTCACGACGACCCAAAAATGTTCGAGTTTTACGAACTGTCTCTGCCACATTTTCACCATTTTTATAGTGAATTTTAATAATTTCAATGCGTTGTTTTTATTAATAGCGTAGTTTCTACTTGTTAAATGTCAGCTCCAAAAGTGACATCTACCGAAATAGCGGGCTAATTAAAATAACACCTCTTATTGGAAAGCCCCTTACATCGTTTCAATTTGGAAAGTAAAATGTTTTGAAGATGTCATCGTCGGTTACATGAAGTAGTTCGTGAAAATTTGAACATCGACAGCGAAGCATTTCTTCAACTTAGAACAAAGTTTCCTGGATTCAGTGAAGCTAAAATCTAAGAAAGTACCCTATATCTTCATTTGTTTGCAAAGAGTAGTTAAATATTTCAATTGATTTCAGCTAATTTTCAGGAATATTCGTTAGGTCACAATTTCAGAAAATTATGCGGGACAATGATGTTGCAACCAAACTGAGTACTGTGGAAAGATGAGTCTGGAATAGTTGCGTTTCATTGTACAATAATTTCCATGCCAACAAGAAAATTCCGACAACGTAAACGTTGTACAGGAATTTTTTAGTGCCTACGGTGAAATGGACTACAACATGTCAGTTGACCATCAACATTTTTTTTTTTGAACTCACACTTAAATTTCTTTCAGGACTATCCCACTCACAATGGTAACAAGGATACTTGGTATTACCGCCTTAATTCCAAACAAATTTAATTCTAAGTTGGTGTTGCTGACAAGGGCTTTTGAATTTGTTGTTATTGTAGTTGTTGTATTTGTGGTTGTTGACTTAGTTTTTGTCATTTGTTGAATTTTTCACGTTTTCACAGTCTTTGCGGTTAAAGCCCAGTGCTTCTTCAACTTTCTCTGTAATTCAATATTATACAGAATTATAGCTGCTTAATGAGCAAAAATTCGATAACTCAATCAAATTTCAATCGATTTTAGTTAACAAATGCTCAATAGACGCGGAATCGAATTTGCTATTAGTGGTATGAATAGAAAAAAAAATATTGTAGAGCAAAGTAACCCATCAAATTGTTGTCAAAATTGAAAGTGTGTAAAAAATGGTAAATTTCGAAATGTTTTCGACTATAACTTCGTGACTTTTCATCGCAACGAAATAAGGCACATATGATTAGAAAGGCCTATCTCTCTCCTTTGATATACCACAAAAAATTCGGCATCGAATATAAAATGGCGGAGTTATAAACTATTATATACATGGACCTACCGAATAACGGTTTTTTTGGTCTAAAATGAGATTTTGAGGGTGTGTAAGAAATTTCTAGTATGCCACTACTTTTAGTTCCACTAGACCTACAATTTACACTATATCTTGCCAAAAGTATATATCGAGTTTATCTTTTTTTGTAACAGTGTTATTAATAATAATCATATTTAAAAAATAAAATTACGATTATGGAATAATTATAATTAATAAATAAAAAATTCTAAATCCTGCGGAATCATACTTACAGTAGTAATTAAGTAATTACAAAAAAAAAAAAACAGTACAACCCTGGTTGTAGAAATTGCAGAAAGTCTAGATTTCAGTGACATGGCAAAACAATTTCATAAAAAATAGAATTATCCTAATTAAGTTCATGACCTAAGAATGGATTTACGCCTGGCTCAGCCGCAATTATCTAGGTACGTAAAATCCATATTTTATGTGTGAAATTATTACTTCTTGTTGCGCACGTTTTCAAAACGATACCACCTATATAGTTATGTACCTTCAGCGGTAAAGGAATGAAAGCATCTTCTCTCATTTCCGTATAAGTCATAATCAAAATTCCTCATAAAGTCGATTTCATTGAGGTGCTCATCAGAAGAAAACCATAATTTCTGCGTAATTTTCTTATTTCGTTTCCCTATAAAATTGCAACCGCAGATCTCTTTATTTCTTTATTTTTTTTTTTCATCTTCCAAAACGATTTTTCCCTTAACGAAGATAGAAACCGGTTCATTAATTAGGCGGCAAGTTTGCCCCATTCAGGTGACTCAAAACAAAACTCACTACAACAAGACTCGTCGTAACCCCGTGAAGCCGAGCATGAAGGAAACAAAGAAAACGCACCACAACCAGAGAAATGCACCTGTTATGATTCCTCAAAACCCGATTATTGCCGGGATGGGACTGATGTTACTATTCCTTTTACAGAATCCCATATCTACCTATGCCTACATACTTACATACAATATATCTTTGTATGTATGTTGTAAGAAAAACGCGATTCTTTCCTTTACTCTTGTCTCGTTTTCACTGCTTTTACGCGGTTAAGGCTTGATAAGGCAGACGAGCAGGGTGGCTGGTTTCTATCTTGTTTTCTTTTTTAAAATTTTACAGCTCAGGTGCAACGTCTTGTAAACTTGCTTGCATACAACAACAATCTCATTTCTGGGAGAATATTTTTCTGTGTTTCTATTTTCTTTAGAGTCTGAGTTAACGTAATTTGGCGGTTTGGCGGTATACTGGAAAGGATTTAGGTATTTCGATAAAAACAAAAACAATTTTTCTATCTACTTCGTGCTTTGGGTCATCATTGTCGTGCAAAAGTAAGGAATTTTGAATATTTATCAATAATACACAGACGAACTCGAAGAAGAGCTGACGAGGGATTTTTTTTGATAATCTATTTCTATGGGCGAGGATTTAAATCACTCCGGCGCGCGTCCAAATTTAGATTTCTCAATATAACGTTATTGTTGTAATGTGCGAGACAGTCCACACAAAACAGTAGGTCGACTTTCCCACGACCTACGATATTTTACAGGAGTTAAAAAATAAAGAAATTCGGAGACGTAAAAGAGACGTAAATCCTATACTAGAGCCTCTACCTGGTTAGGTCCAGTCTACATTTTTGGAAGGCCATTATACCTCGTTCAGGTGGGCCTCGTGCATACTTGATGAGATTATGAATTCCTCTTACCTACACAATCAAGCCGGGCAGACATTTACAGCCGGCCATGGGTAGAGGACTAGTCATTGGGACAATAAATGACGTAATCTGGTGCCTAGCACAGTTGCTAATTATTTTAGCGTCTAAAATTGTCCTAGATCCATTCTGCTTCACTTAGGAAACGCACAATCCATCTGAACTTTTTGCTTTGCAACTCCCCCAGACTTGGAAAGAAGTAGCTACCTAATAGCCTACCTCTTTTATTCATCAGAGTGAGGTACTCAGAGAGTACGTGTTGGACGGATTCGATTTCCTGCGAATTCTTACAGCTCCTGCAGAAATCGTTCGCCGATATACCTAGTCTTTTAGCATGATCTCCTATGGTCCGATCCCAATGATCTCTATATGTTCTACTACCATTAAGCAGTTCTTTACTCCTCTTTCTGTCATATGCAGGCGGCCACAATTGCTTCGCGATATGGCAGGTTTCCCTGTTGATCCACCGGATGCTTGCTTTACGATAGGCGCCCCTGATGATCTCCTCTTCTAAAGCTCCGATTAAGATCGCTACGCAGCTATCTATTTCAGAGGCCTTTTTGCCATCTCGTTGCCTGGGTTATCCCTGTGGCCAGGTACCCTACATAGGGTCATCTTATACCGTGTAGTGTAGTCGATTCCTCAAGACTGGTCTTGCGTAACTGCACTAATTTTGATTAATGGCCTTAATGGCTGCCTGGCTATCAATGTATATGCAGAAGTGTCGTGCGGACTTCTGCACATTTATGTAGATGCCAACATTACCGCCTGGTAAAAAGCTACGAGCTCTGCCTGAAAAACACTACATTTGTCTGGCAGTCTATAAGACTCGTGTCACTGGTAGTCTCTGGAGTACATCCCAGCCCCTGTGCCCTCAATCGTCTTGGATCCATAAGTTAAAATAGACTCAGCGTATCTTAGACCTAGAAGACTCACCTAGAGTACCTGGCAAGACTCTTCTATTTTGCACAATATTTCTCCTACTGAGTCCATTTTTTTTTTAATCTTCTAAGATCAAATTCGATAAATGGAAATTCTGCTTTGGACTGGAAAATTCGCTGAGCGATATTTTGTTTGTTATTTTTGGCCCATAATCGTGAATGGTGAGAAAAATTAAGCCACAAAGAAATTAGCCAAAAAAAAATTTAAGATGGATCGGGGGTTTGTAGGTGACTTTCTATGTGGAAGATGGAGGTAAAATAATATCTTTATAATTTTTATATAATTGAGGAGGTCGGAGTTTTTTTTTTTTTGTTAATTATTATTCAGAGAGTTTCTACTCTTTCTTTCCCTCTCCCACTTCAAAGATGTATCTCAAGAAATGCAATACGAAAACAGTAAAAAAGTGAAAGGTTAACAGAAAATGGGGAGAGACATTTTTTTTTAATGCTGTGAGGTTTATCTCCCCTCTTTACCCCTAAAAAATTAATAAATCTATAATTTTTTTTTAAATTCTCAAAGATGCAGAGTATAAATTTCTCGAAGTACTCACATTCTCCAATTTAATGATGGATTTTGCTAGAATGGGTGGATAAAAAGAAGATAGTTGTCTTTTCGCAGGGACTGAAAATAACAATTATTTTCATTTTTTCTGACCAAAAAATCATTTAGAAAGAGTTATAGGAGGATTGATTGGAATGTAGCACAATGGAGTACCTACCGAAACTTCACAAATTTCCTATATTTTTAAATTTATGACTTTTATTCGAAACTGTGAGAAGTAACTTTCTTTTTGGATTTATTTTTTTAAAAATCAGGAATAATAATAAAAATTGATTTTTATTTTAAAAATCAATCTGGACCAACTCTTATTATAACTGAGACAAAACCCTCGAGAATACTTCCCAAGCCATGAAACAGAAAGCTATATGTGTGCGTGCTTAGACCGTTTTCAAAATTGTTCTATATTGATACTTATGGAAAAGTGCTAAGCATTGGCTTTATACAGGATGTCCCGAATTAGGATGGCCATATGAAAGGAGGTGATAGATCTCGGTAAGAAACGAAGGAAAATGTATGGGAGGGGGTCTAACTTCACCCCCCTGGGAGTTACGGGGTTTGAAGTTTTTTCCCAGTGTTGAGTAAGTGCTTCAACATGTTTCCCAATATCTCCTAGGTTTTTTAAAATATCGGAATGCGTCTTTTTCTAATCGATGGCTAATCAATTGCTTATTAAGGCGGTTTGAAATTCTTTTTCCTGTTGTTAATTTCTTCGAAGCTATAGCCCTTCAAAATCAAAATTTTGAGTCAACAAATTCATTTTTTCGTATTCAACTGAAATTATCTCAACATTTTACCCTATTATTTTTGTATTTTTTCAGCTTGGAAGTAAGCCCAATCGGTGCTCTATAAGTTAGTCTTCACAGCACACAAATATATTTGACCGTTCTCAAATCATAACGTAAAATGTCCAGGTCTTACCTGAATCTCATTTTATAAATTTAAGATTTTCACCAGAACAAAGTGAAACAAAGTGAAACCTTTTTCTGAAATAACTACAGCAATGTTCAGTAGTCCAAGAACTGAACCAAGGAGTATAAAATTTCGTGAACTGGCATTCATCTGTCCATAAAATGTGGTCCAAAAATGTGTAGTCTTCCACGTCATGCTCAAAGATCCAGTTGCAGAGCTTCCATCGCTTCCCAAAATCCGTGGGTGAGAGCTCCTGAACAGGTGTCAAATGCTATGGGTGCATTCTGAAGTTGGTTTCGTGTATAATCCTAAAAACAGATGATCGCGAAACTCCAGTCTGAAGAGAAATTCTTCTTATGCTTATTGCAGGGTCTCTCCTTATAAGATCTCTCAACTCGTTCTTCCGCTTCGACCATAAATGCTGATCGTTCGGGCGTCTTCTCTTCGTCTGCTGACTGCTCCACTCTCCCGCAAACTTTGGTAAGTTACTGCAAACACGGATCTGTGTGGTACTCTACGTTGAGGAAATGCTTCGGAATAAAGCCTTGGAGCCTCTACTTACTAAAGAAGCGCCGTAAAAATATACAAAATCAGTGTATTCTTCGTTACTAAATCCGGAATTTTTTTTTTATTTATTACTTTTTATTTATTTTTTTTAAATAATTTTGTTAGGAAAGGTATGACAATTTTATTACGGTTCGGAAGATAAGAAACCAAGCTTAAGATTATCAGAACACCATTTTTCTGTATGAATAGTAGTTTAGGGTGGTGGAGCTATTCAAATCAAACTTTTGTCACTTTTACATAAGAAAACACTGTGCAAATATTTTAGAATGTAAGGACTACGTTGGGCCTCGCATGTGATAGGGAGGGAGTCTGTTTCATGGCTTGTGGTTTTGCCTGAGATGAAAGCCCGTATGTAATTTCCATCCACGCCCATCTATCAAACAATCTTCGGCATATTTCGACCCATATTTAATATTTTTTTAAGTATTTTTCATCCCAAAAACAATTTTGTGAAATGGAAATCATTTTATGATTTTTATTTTTGATTTTTAAAATAAAATAAAAAATAAAATAAAAAAAGGTAATTGACCCCAACGACTTAACATTGGTGGTTACTGGTTCCCTATATACGACTAACTACTTCCATACATTAAAAATCCTTGTTTCTATTATAACTGTCACGTGTTGTGCTACAACTAATCCAGGTACATAGGCTTTCTTCATTCTACATAGATGCCATAAAACTCACTCACTTCATATCCCCTAATATAACACATACCTAATTTCAGTGTTGCTCTGTATTTCCTGAATCTTGCTGACACTATATAAAAAAAAGGACTACATACATTGAAAAATAAACAACAACAAAATAAGCAAACAATACAAAAAGTAAAAAAAAAAAAAATCATTGCACATGTGACAAATTAGATACCTGAAGAGGTGATGTGACACTCTATACTTCTCACAATCATCTTCTTTATTATGTGAAACTTGATATTTCGTTACAAATCCATTACTCTATGTCGTCGTCATGCAACCCCTATCTTCGCTTATAAAAAAAAAACTTGCTATGCTTGCTATGCTGCTGCTGCTGCTTCTGCTTTATATCGAAATGGAGTGCATTCACCACATGGATTCCCACTCTCAGGTTCTTATCTTAACGATTAATTTCATAAAAATGCCGCTCTTGCAAAATGCTAATATTTGAATACTCCAATTGTGTGTAAAATTACAACATTACTCTCAGGGCAACAAGAGCTGTGGGATTGATAAGAAAAACATTTTTTTTTTTTACACAAGCAATTGAGATAAATTTTTAACTAAATATTTGCTTTTGCCCGCAAACAGAGAGCGTAAAAATGATTTTAAAGTCCAAACCTGAAATTCTGAAATTCTACTAGGTAGGTAGGTAGGTATAAATCAACACGGCTTTGTTTTTGTTCACATACCTGAAAAGAAAGAAAAAAAGAAAAAATTTTAGTCATAAATTCCACAATCTAATTGAATCAAATTTCTCAATATGTCTAGGTACAAGTCTAACGTGGAAAAACTATTATTCTTTAAGCACACTAGAAAACATTGTCGAAGGCAGTAGATTCCTAATGGAATCCGATTTGTGTATCGATTTTATAAACTATAGGAAGCCTTACTAATGGGCTTTCAGTGATTTCCTTACTGTCTACATAGACAAAACTTTATGGCGCTTAATTGCCTTTCTTTCAAGTGAATTAGTGTCGAGTCGGGGTCAGTGAACTTTGCGAGAAAATAATGGAATTTCGCTACTATTAAGAGTGTCTACGCGCTCGTAACTATTGTAGTCAAGCGAAAGAGGACAATATTAGCTTAAGGGTATTATTTTTCAAATTGGAGTACTTTTACACGCACAGTAGGTAAGACGAAAAAAAAATCACAAGTAGATCTCTTATTTTGATCAGGAAAAAATGGACTACCCACAAAATCTAGCAAGCTATGGTTCTCAATGGCAATATACAAATGAAACCAAGTATTATAGTATTCCTGGATATAAAGCTATTTTCAATTATAGGAATAATAACAGGGGGAGAGGGGGGGGGTGGTTCAGTAGTGTTTTTCAGAAATGATGTAATATACAGAAAACTCAAAAATGAAGCTGACTACAACAAAATACTTGCTGAAATCTTATGGAAAATAATAAAAAAATTAAAATATTAACAATGTATAGATCACCAAATGAAAATGGTGTGGACTTCATCGAGAGACTTGATAGTATACTAAGTGTTAATAAAAACCTTATATTTATGGGTGATACAAATATAGATCTTCTGGTATCCACTAATATCTGTAAACAGTATATGGACAGCTTGAGATCGCTGGGATTCAATATTGTAAATAAGTTACTTCCAATGAACGCTACAAGAATTACGGATCAGAGCAGTACAATAATTGATCACGGAGCCACTGACCTACTATCAAACCATGAGGTATCCTTGAACATGGACCATGCTCCTTACACTGATCACGCACTGTTAATTATGATAGTGAATGGTATATCCGTTAAGAAGAAACGAATGAAAATGAAAGTAATGCAGAAAACAAATAACAGTGGCAGTATAAGTTGAACATAGAACCGGAACTTAGTATAGAAAAACTCATTAGAATTATAAATCAGTCAAAGGAAGCTAACACTAGATATAAAAACATTCCGACTAGAAGTAACGAATGGATTACTGACAGTATATACTCAGTGCAATGCAAGAAAGACGAGATGCTTATAACAACATGCTGCATAATCCTGGTAACACAAGATTAAGGGACCACTACAAGAAAATTAAGAACCAGGGAACAAAACTAATAGGACAAACGAAAGAGGAATATAGAAAATTGAGAGAAGCCGGAAGTAATCCGCGGAAGTTTTGGAAAGTGATAAATAACGACATACTGAATAGGGATGGAGGAACTAGGGAAACTTACATTCGAGAATTGAAGGACAATGGAGAAATATACAATAGTAATTTTGATATAACTGGTCATTTGAATAAACATTTCAATGAAATTGGATTTAATTAAAACAACAAAATCGCAAATAATTAATATGTCCGTAATTAATACAATGATAAAGGCATGTTCCTGCAATCCACAGACACAGCAGAAGTACAATACATAATTAAGAATTTAAAAAAGGATTCTGCACCTGGCATCGATGGCATCACGGCGAAAGACCTAAATATTCTTGTGGAAGTGGTAAGTGAGCCCTTGTCCTGCCTTATCAATGGAGCGTTCCAGAAAGGTGAATACCCGCATAGTTTAAAAGAGACTCTTCTTATCCCAATACACAAAGGAGGTGACACAACAAACCCTAGTAACTATCGTCCAATCTCACTCTTAAGTACAATAGGGAAAATCTACGAAAACCTATTAGATACAAGAATAAAAAAATTTATCTCTGCCAGTGGGGAATTTGATAAAAATCAATACGGATTTCAAGAAAGATTATTTATCATGCAGAAAAGTTAGAACTAAGATAAATGGAACACTCAGCACTTCCTTACCATTTCGCACAGGTGTACCTCAAGGTTCTATAAAAGGGCCAACACTATACTTGTTGTATATAACAAACATTTCATCTGCCGGTCTAATGGGGAAGTACCATATATTTGCGGATGATACAAATTTGATTTATTACGCCGAAAATGAGCAAGAGTTGGAAAACAAACTACAAGATGATATGGTAAGATTAACAAATTGGACAAATGGTAACAAAATTTCTCTCAATGAGGATAAAACAAAATACATGGTGCTTAAACAACGAAACAATGGCTGAGATTTATCCAATATTGAGTATTAACTCCAAGCAAATAGAAAGAGTAACTGAGGTAAAATTATCTAGGTATAAATATTGATGAGAAACTCAACTGGAGCAGGCATGTCGACGAAATAGCTTCCAAAATCAACCCAATATTAGGTGTATTGCGAAGGGGCCCTAGGTTAAATAATGATACAGCCGTTGCAATTTACAATGCACATATAGTGTCGCATATTAGATATGGATTACTGGCGTGGAGTCAGTGCATTCAATCCGAAAAAATTACGGTGAAGAGATTAATTAATAGAGCCCTAAAGATCCTGTTCAGTATGCCTTGGAGAACACCTTTGACGGAATTGCAAGCACATACGAAAACTCTAAGCATTAATCAAATGATTTACCTTGAAAAAGCTAAATTTATTCATAAAGTTGCACGTGGACTCATCAAAACAAATATACGAATAGAGACACACATAAGTATACATAGCCATCGAACGAGGAATAGAAAAAAACTACGAGTACAGCAACCTAAAGCAAACAGAATCAGAAAAGAACTTATACATACATATATACGGCGACCAAAATCTATAACGAGCTTCCTGAAGTTATCAAGGCAAGCTCAATCTTTACTATATTCAGTTCTGAGCTAAAAGGCCTAGTTAGGGATTTGCCCATTGACTGCGAGGTTGATTGAATAAACCTAACATACATCTGAAATCTGCTTTTGAATAATGAATGAGATGAATAATCGGAAATTGAAAAGCGCACACAAAAAAACACAAAAACAGGAACAAAAGACTTCTATAAAATAATAGAACTCTAAAATAAAGTCATTATAATAATAATAAGTACCCTTCTCTAATACCAGCTAGAAAAAAAAAAATCCTGAATTTCGAAATCCCGAATATAAAATTCCGTTTAGCACAACCCGAGTCATAAATTTCCGGAATCGCAAAATTCCAAATTACAAAATCCCGAAGCATATAGTGCCCCATGACAATTTCCCGAACGAAAAGCAGGCAAAAATTATAAGTTTTTGCTCTGCGTGGCACTGCGCAGCGTTCGGAGTGACCACGGCCTTATGCTGGAACGGGAATCTGATTCGACATTTTGGAGTACGTGCTTTCGTTCGGGATTTCATGATACGGAATTTTCTAGTGCTGGCTTTTGATTACTCTTGATTACTTTTGATCTTCGGGATTTTGTGGCTACTAAAAAGTCGGGATTTTTTTTCAGGATATTAATTCGGGATCTTAGGATTTGGCCATTCGTGGGTTCTTTTTTGTCATAATAAGGTCCCCGTAAAAAAAAAAATTGGCTTTTCCCGAAAATCTCAGGAATTTTTTTGTAATCAATTATTTTTTTTCTATTGTTTGTTTTCAAGCTGTTGAGTCTGACAAATTCATAAGCTGTAGAAAGTGTTCCCTAAAATTTAAAATTCTGAAAATTACATGCTTTTAAATTCCTTTGAGAAAATGCTTGCGTATTTTCTGAAAAGAAAAATTTAATCCCAAAATATTAAAACAAAGGTAAATTTTTTTTCGAATTTTCTACATTTGTTCGATTTAAAAAAAAAAACAAAAGTATGTCTAGCCACAAAATCCCCTATTAAAAAAAAATCTTATAGGTAAACTATTTGGGTCAGGTGTTGGTTGAAAGGTTGTGGCAATGTGCTAAACATTGATCGGACACATTTCTACACGCAGATATCTCAGTGTTGCAACTGTTGTTAATTTCTGAAAATGTTCGGTATGCCTCCTTGCGGCAGCACCTGATAACTAACTACTGCAGATGTGCTAAATGTCGAATGATGTATGCGTGATGCTTCTAGAGGAGGTGGAATTGAAATTAAGCGACCTATCATCCAAAAACTAGTTAAGAATCATGAAATTATTTACGATTTACGATTTGGATAATGGGCTGTCTCCGTAAGAACTTTACTTACGAATAGGAAATTGGAAATGGAAATTGAAATGAAATGGTACATTACGACTATAGGCGACTCGAGAAAATCAGGTGGTGTGATACAGAAAAAAAAAAAAATTCCCCAGAATGCTAAAGGTTATTTTTATTAGAAACTAAACGGAACAACCTACAGATAGTGATGTAATGACCTTTACCAAAACAATACAGGTAAACAGTCTTACGAGGACGACTTTTATAGATAAGTTTTTTTTGGTTAAACTATGTATTTCCTGCCATGTGTCCCTGTATGTTATTTTCTGATGTTTTGACGTATTTTTATGTTTTAACAACTTTGACATATTAAACAAAATTGTAGAACGATAGTATAAGCACAGGCGTACATAGTTTACTAAAGAACAAATAACGAGAATGATGTCCTACCACACTATTGTTATTCCAAAAATCTTCAAAATTGTACCGAAAAGTTAAGTTAGAATAGTTAGGCTATGACCTGAAAGGTTTCGCTTTTGGATATGTTTTTTTTTCAATTTGACAGTTAAAAACAATGAGTTTCTTTACTTTTAATCAAAGCAGTAAGAAAATGGAATTAACACGCAAAAATTTTCAATCCATGATTTTTTTATGATTTTAAAGATGGATTGACTTGACAAAAGTGCTGCGATAAGAACTAATACGGTTCTTTGACGATGAAGTACCATCCTAAAACAGAAACGTTGCCTATTAGGCAACTCTAAACCAGAGAGTTTTTGCTATGAAATAAATTCATAGCGAATTTGGTCTATATGAAATTGACCGAGTTTACCGCTAAATCCACAGCTCGAGAATTGAGCGAAAAAAAATCATTTTACATCGAAAAATCTTTGAAAAAGAAATTTCTTTACAAATGTAGGCGTTTCATATCGGCAGGAACCTTAGACTCATCAGTACGGCTTGGTTTTTAAATTCTAAACCAACCAAAAATGAACCGCATATGGAGAATTGATAAAATAAATGGTTTCCTTGTTCTTCGAACTTGCGAGTCATATTGACACAATTCCACTATAGAAGATCATCATTGCATACTACAATTTTTTTTTTTTAAAGGAGCGTAAAAAGCGCCTAGAGGGTGAATTCTTCTCTATCCACAACATCATTCACCATCACAACATCGGACTATTGAGTTCTAGACCACTTTAGAAGTACACAGAATAAATGACGCATCCGCACTAAAGTTCGGACAGTCTTGTGGAAAATTTTATGGGAAAACATTATAACATTGAATCGATTGAGAGGTTGCATCAAAAATGAAAAACGTACGGTAAATATTGGTAACAGTGGAATGCTATAGTTCTATCCAATAATGTGTCGAGAGATGTGGTATTGCCGGCTAACGAGGAGGAACTAATAACCGCTATTAAATCGCTGACTAATGGCAAATGGTTAGGAATAGTTGCTGAAAGCGGATTCAAACATATCAGAAAATATATCTGGCCCTCGTGCTACAAACACTGTAAAAAAAAAGTAGGACAATTCCCTGAATTTAAGACACGTTTTTTCCTTCCTTAACATAAATGTCATTTTCTCTGATATAAAGGGAAAATCAGTTTAAAATCCCCAAAGCAAAGGAACATTCAATGGATGTACGTATATGGCATCAGAAATCCTATATAGTACGTGAAAATCCTGAAATTAAGCTTTCTCGGATAAAAGGAAGATAACATTCAATAAATTAGACATTATTCTACATTTGGAATTACCTACCCTAATCTTATTAAAAAATACATAAGCTTAGTAGCACAAATTGTTGCCACTCACTTTAGGCATCTTTAGGGAAACATTTTTTACTGTGTACTTCGATGCGATAATTTCCAAAATCGTAAGACAGCCTTAAAACTTGATCACCCGCAAGAAACTCATCGTACAAGGAGACTTATAACCAATTTGTGGAGAACTGTTTTAAATGAAGCCAGTGATACTGCTAGAGCGAACTTAAATTTCTTGTTTTCTTGCGTCGTCATCTGTGTTTGTAAAAATTACTGATTCTATCACCCCCGAATAGGCCTACCTACCGTAGAATATTCCCTGGTATCTTGGCAGGGGCGGATCCAGGATTCTTGTGAGGGAGGGGCGCAACTTTGGGTTAAAAACGGTATAAACTGGAAACAGTTCAAAAGTTCGAAGACACTCACCACCACTCGCAAATGTCAAATACATAAAATTTATCATTAAGATACGTGTCGATCAGATAAGTGAATGGCTATCACTCGGAACGAAGAAAGTTGCTCAACGTTCAACTTTTGCCACTCGCGAAAGTCAAATGAGGTGTTAAATTATTTATTTTGTTTTGGTTTGTAAATAATGGAAGCGTAAACTTCCAAATCACCCATTGTAGTTAGTAAAAATAGGAAACACATTTTGTTCAAATTGACGAACTAATCATAAATTGCAATTTTGCAAAATACAAGAATTAAAGGGATACGTACTTTACCTCTACTAAAGTCAAGAAAGTTTGATTTTTTTTAATATATTATCAAGGCAAGGTAAGGGGATACCTTATGATGCAAAGAACAGCATGGCAAGAAGGTGATAGGGTAACGAATTAGAGAACGTGAGGAGAGCGCCAGAGATGCTGAATGTCACCCTTAAACTTTCGCAGATTGTATGTTGGAGTAAAGACAGAAAATGGTAGACTGTTCCACATTCACACAGTTGGGGATAAAACCATCACGAAATTTTACTGCATGACCGAAAGTAATTTGATGATCGGTTTGCTGCGCGAGTTTTGCGTGCAGGAATTACTCTGCAAGGGATCAGATGAGATATTTTATTAGAACATTGACCACGCATATAGCTATAAGGGAGTGCAGGGCATCTATCATTGCGACGTTGTTCGAGTGAGTCGATATTTCAAGTTACTGCCACATCGCCAGTGAGCTTGAAGGCTCTCTTTTGTACAATATCCAATATGAAGTTAGGACTGTGCGACCACCTTGGGGTATGATTTGTAGAGGAGCTCTAGATTCGATGGGTTGAAATATGTCTACACCTTTTCAGAAATCCTAGACATTTCGCTGCTTCTTTGGCAAAACAAAAGATGTAATCTGTCCAGCTTAGCTTACTGGAAATATTAAAGCCAAGAATGTAAAAAGATGGTGTATCGCAAATCAGTATTCCATCAAAAGAAATGGGAGTGAGAAGCTTTGATCTTGCTTCAAATAGATGAGATAGCTTTGGCACTTAGATGGCTTGAATTTGACGCGAATCCCTTTACTCCAAGCAAGAACATGATCAAGGTCGTTATTCATTGATCTAATCCCACAATCTCGTTTGACAGATGTGACATTCCCTCTGGAGTCCATAAGAGTATCAAGGGTACTGTCAACCGCAAAATTTGATATTATCAAGGTCGTAATTCATTGATCTAATCAAGCCATCTCCTTTGACAGATATGGAATTCTGTCTGGAGTCCCCAAGAATGTCAAAAGAGAAAGCGAAATCAAGGCTACTGTCATAGGCAAAACTATGGATGGGATTGAAAGTACGGGAAAGTAGATCATTAATGAAAGAGAGATAACAGAGCCCTGGGACGTCCCGGCATTTATAGGGTGAGGTTCTGGTGAAACCCCATCTAGTACAACCGGTATTATGTGATCAAGTAAAACACATTCAATCCATAATGGAAGATGAGCGGATAGACTAAGTGCTTTAAGTTTAACGAAAACGGCTGGATGTCAGACTCTATCAAAGACTATTTAAATATCTAGAGAAACGATTTTGTGACTACAAAACACCATTATGCACGGTTCGAATGTTCCGTAAGAAAAGTCAGCAAGTCTCCAGATGAGGGTCCAGTTCGGAATCCATAATGCCGATCATTGATGAGTTGTTTAGTTTCTAGATACTTCATTAATTTGGAGTCAATGATAGGGTCAAAAAGCTTTGAAAGAATCGAAATGATTGGAATTGGTCGATAATTTGAGGCGTTGCTACCCTCACCTTTCTTGGGAATAGGCTGAACGTGAGCTATTTTCCAACCATTTGGAAATTTTCCAGGCGAATAAGACAAGTAGAATAGTTTGAGCAAAGGTTTAGCCAAAGATGAGGCACAGGACCTACGGCTTTGGAGACGTTGATCCCCATAAGGATCTTCAACACATCCCTCTTACGGATGCGTATTGGCTGTTTTATAGAGAACTTGAAGCGAATCTGCCAGTGAAGATACTAGCTATAGGAGTCAACAACCACTACACCGATATTAAGTAGTGATGGTATAGAGGAATTGCTGAAGTTGTTCTTTATGTTCTTGACCGGGGACCACAAGCCTTTGCTATTCTATTCTGATCAATAGGAAATTTTTCTCTCCGGACAATGGACTCCTAGGTATTCTGGGCAGTCTTGTAGACTCGTTTCAATTCTAGACATCAATGCAAATGATACGCGCAAAAAGCAGACTCTTTCGCTTTTATTACATTACTTGGTTGAACCAAGAACGATTTTACTGTTGTTGAGATCTGCTGTAAGAATACGGAATGTAATCACACATGCCAAGACTTCTCTAAGGTTCTGATTTAGAATTTCCCAATTACCATTTCATTTTTTTTTTCGAGTTTTTAGCTAAATATTCTACTATCTTACGAAATAATAAAACTGTTTTTCCAAAATAAATGTCTGGCTTTAAATGTAATAACTCACTACATCAATATACAATCATTTGTTTGCCGTTATGCTTTCAATTAAAACAAATCTCCCATCGCTTTTACCCGAATAAGTTCTGCTTCAAATTGAACGTTTCCAGAAAGTATTATGTCTTTTGCAAAAAGTGCAGTAGAAGAATTCAGAAGATCTACTGCAATTTTTTTGTAGTCTTCAGGGAGGAGCGCGCCCCCCCCCCTGCCTCCTAGCTGGATCCGCCACTGTATCTTGGCGGACCTGCCTATTTTCAAAAACTATACATATAAGTCTCGTCTTTATATTTCGAAATTACCTTCTCTTCTATAATGAAGCTTCTATAAGGCACCTGTACAACGATTCTAAATAGATTTCGAGGTGATAAAAAATTATCATATTTTCATAACCACTTGACACTGAAGACAATTTTTGGAGTTTTCATTCAAAATTCAATGTCACACCACCTATGCCAAATTATATCATACCCAGCTCAACGAAAAAAAAAAAACAAAAAACCATTTTAATCGTCAACCGTCCTAAATGCACGACAAAAAAAAAACTGATAAAATTTATCAAAAACGGTATGCGGGTTTATTGCATTTTAAATTGTGTGGCATAGACAAAATAATGAAAATTATTTTTAGCTGTGGGCGGACACCATAAACAATACTTCCATCTGCTACGATAAATTTTATTATCTGTTCCTCACTCAAAAGGAAAACCACGATTTTTTCATTATTTTCACATAATTTAGCGAAAAATCATTTCAGCAACAGATGCGAATTGGCAATGAAAATTTCTGTGCACACGAATCACTTGAAGGCAAAAACGAACATGAGAAATGATGTAATTTTCCATGAAATTGATTTGATGTAATTCAATCGAAGCAGTTTGCTTAGAATTTTGAGTTATTTTTAATTTTTTCCAGGGCATCAATAAATGATATTCAATTGACATTCCTACTACTTATACCAAGATGATTCGATACATGAATTCAAAGAGATTCTTGAAATGCCTGGAGAGTAAAGCGTTAAGATGAACACATACACATACATCTATTTCACGATTTTTTTTTTTCCAAATTTATTTACAATAGTCATAAGTTCATTCTGCGCACCTGACTACTGTGTAGTGTGAATTATGAAATAAAATTTCCGCAATTTTATTGCTTACAGTGGGCTTCGTTAAAGTGTGCCGGACAACTTTTGAAGGATGACCTGAATGTTCGTATAATTAGTCAACTTATTCTGATCTTTCGACTAGATTTCGATACAAGTCCTTCTCTTATAGGTTTTCGGAAAAAATAAACTCCCAGAGTATATGGCGCAAGGTCGTTTCTTTTATATTTGGTTCATTGGATTAATCTTAACAAGTAGTTTTACTTTAATTCTGGCAAATTAGCAGGACTGTGAAACGTGTGAGTCAAGACTAAACCACAATCAAAAAATTATGTTAACAAAAACGATTTATTTTGACGCAAAAAAAAATAAAATGTAATATTAAAAAAACTTGCGTGCTCTACGAATAGCTGACAACTGACCGGCTATGAATAGGGGTCGAGGTGAGACAAAACAAGTGTAAAAAAGCTAGAATTGTTGTAAGACTAATTCTTATTATACCCTAGAATATAGATGACTGCCCTTATAAAATTTCGGGTATGGTCGCCCATTTGAGCAATTTGATTTTTGCAGTGGTTTTTTATATTTTCTAGGACGGTTCGTCGGACAGAAAAAATGATAATAACCAATTTTATAGGATTTCATAGTCTGAAGAAGTTTTTAGTACAATACAAATGTCTAGGACTGATCATTTACAGTATCCGTAAAAAAAATTGTATATGACAACACCAAGAAAGGGTTGCCCGATTTATTCCAATTTTGAAATTTTGTTTGCTATTATTATGAAAACACCATGTACCAGATTTCAGCTCTCTAAGTTAACGCGTTCTCAGGCAGTGTGCACATATATAGTGGACCCGCGAAGGAGTTGCCCAATTTGTTTAATTTTCGAACTTAATTTTGTTTTAAAGTCCGCGTACGAAATTTCAGCTCTCTAATGAACGTTCTCGAGTTATCGTGCGCACGAACGGACATGCAAAAATCAAAATAACTTTTAATTTTATGCATGGCGTATACGGCAGGCAGGAACCAAGCCGTACTGACGATTATATGGTTCCTGCTTATATGAAACGCCCTCTTTTTGCAATGAAATTTCTTTCTTCAAATATTTTTCGTTTGCATAAAGAGTTTTTCCACTCAATCCATTTTGTCTACCATCATTATTTCTGTACGTTACAAACGGGTATAAAAATGAATTTGTGCCGTTGGGAGATAAATCCTAATATATGGGTGTGCGGGAGTTAGAGATATTTCCTACACCCTATAATTTATGAACGATACACCCTATGATAATAAATTCACTAAATAAATCAATGGAACTATCCAATGTGCTATAATTTTTTTTACCATCCCGCTCCGTTTTTAAAATAGACCTCGACTAATTCAAAATTTCGAAATTATAATTTAATTTCTTCAAACATAAATTGTTTAAGAAAAATACATCAAATCAAAACCCTTAAAATTTAATTTGGGAGGCACAAATATAAGCTAAAAGAACGTACAACTCTCTTCTACCAAAAATGCAATCAATTTTTGCATTTATTTCTATATCTAAAGCAATTCAAAATAACCAGCCAAGTGCGAGTCGGACTCGCGCACGAAGGGTACCAACGTTCAAAATTTAACACTACATATGTACTTTTTATTTATTTTTTCAAATGAGACTAGGCGCCATGTGAAAAAATAATACTTTCATTTGAAAAAAAAGTGCCTACTTATGATATGTATAATGAATGAGAATAAAACGAGGAAAAAAACGCCGAAAAAGTCACGGGTCTTGTATGGGGGCCCCCTTCAATTTTTAATTTAATTTTATTTTGTTTTTATTTTGTTGTTATATCGCCAATAGAAAGACACACTCTGTAAAAATTTCAACTGTCTACTTATTACGGCTCATGAAATACAACCTGGTGACGGACGGACAGCGAAGTCTTAGTAACAGGGTTCCCGTTGTTACCCTTTGGGTTCGGAACCCTAAAAAATAATGGATTGTATCAAATAAATTTTTCAAACCATTTCCCTCTTGATGGTGCTTAAGAAAAGGTGCAAAAGTGGGTTGAATTTTCAGTTCAAAGCGAAATAGGTTCATTTAAGTTAAAAGTTTTGAGTAACTCTCATACGATATTTTCGGTTCATGACATATTTTTTTAATAACAATGGAAACAACTTTAGGTTAGTGACATCTTAGTAAACTATGGGTTCGGAGAACGGAATTTTCAGGACGGTTCTAGGATAATTTGTAGAGTATAAATACGGCGCTACTCAAATCCAGGAGGAGAGTCTTATTTCAGACAGTGAAGTGAACGAAGTAAACTATGTATTTGGGTTGTGATAATTAGGAGTACAGTACTAGCGATAATTAAAGAGTTGATTTGATAATTGTATGTGAATTATGAGAGTAAATAGTAAAGCTAAATAAAGAAAGAATTTTTGAATTATATCTGAATTATTGTGTTTTAAATAACGAACCAAGACCACGCTCGTAACAATATATTAAAAGAACTTTTAAAATAAATTGCACTAAAAAGTAAAAAATATTTTTTTCTTTCTCAATGATATACACAAGAAAAGTTTTATTGCAAAATATTAAATGCTAGAGCTCAGAACTTAAAAGTTTGTGCATCCATAACTATAATCACAATTGTCTAACTGCAACTCAAGCCCAAAATTTTAAGATTTAATCTAAGTTGAGGCATTTCTTATTTTACAACGAAATTTTTCTTGTGTAGGTACAGTCACTGAGAAAGAAAAAATATTTTTTACTTTTTAGTGCAATTTATTTTAAAAGTTTTTTTAATATATTTTATTTTCTACTTTTTAGTCATAAATTCTATACACTCTCTACACTCTCGAATCTCGAATTCCGACCCTCGAATTTCTACTCTCGAAACTCGACTCACGAATAACGAGTTTCGAATCACGGCTCTCGATATCCACTCATAACACACATGGCCCAAATTGGATACGAAAAGTTTATCCCATCGGAAAGTTCCCCATTCCTTTATTCTAAATCAAAAAACCCCATATAAATTCATCCACGTTTACTACCCTAAAACTCTTTCGTCACGAACGGCACTCTCAGGCGCTCGGGCACAAAATTATGAGGTGACGACCAAAATTCTTACGTCGCTGCAGGATGGCCTCGAAGGCCTAAAAAAAATCCGATTAAGTTACGTGATTTCATAAAGGCTAATTTTTGGTCCGGCAGCAGAAAATTATATGTCATGATCAATGGTAAAAATGGCAGACAATTTAGTTGGCGGGAAACTGATGGCAGACGGCAACAAAGACGCGAAAAAATGTTTAAGACTTACGTCATACCACGATAAGTGGAGAACGCTTTCATTTAGAATGCTCAAATCTTGCACACGAGATTTTTTAGAAAAAAAAGCAAATTTAGTTTCGAAAATCAGACCAATCGGGCAATTCCTTCGTAGGGTTTCCATATAAAAATTTCCTTTTTCACTATACAGGGTGTTTCCCCTTAGGAGGTCCATAGAGCGGGAGGTGATAGCACTCACCTAGATGAACCAAAAATTGTATGGCAGGGGGGGGGGGGGGGCAATATCAACCGTTTAGGAGTTAACCTATTACATCGTATGTGTTAACTGTAGCCGTTAAACAGTTATTAACTCATAACCTATTCAGGTCACACCGAAAAAAGACGATATTTTTTAAAATGACGTGCTAAGGGAACAAATTATTGTTGAGAATAGGTTTGAAAATAGGTTTCAGAATAAGTTTAGAGCTAATACTCTTAAAGGGCTTCAGATAGCACACTGGGTGTAATAGGTCCACTTAAAGAGGAGAGTCTAGAGTTTACAGTTTTTATAAAAAAAAGTTATGTTAACGACCATTTTGCAAAAATTATAGAGGTCAAAGTAAAAAAAAGGAAAGAAAATCCGAAATTTTTAGTTTAGACCTTCATAACTTCTGAAGGGAGAGGGGTACGGGGCTGGTTGAGCTGTCGTTGGAAAGGCCATGAAGTTCTGCATACAGTGAGCCCTTAACTGTGACCATACGCCCTGTAGTTTTTAAGATACAGGGTGTTTTGTGAAAACCTAGCTCTTTTTATGAATCACCCTGTAACTCCTAAACGGTTGATATTGCCCCACACCCTGCCATACAATTTTTGGTTCGTCTAGGTGAGTACTATCACCTCCCGCTCTATGGACCTCCTAAGGGGAAACACCCTGTATATTAGCACTGCGTAGACGTAGAGAGCTGCAATTTGGTATAGTGTTTTCTTAGCAATGGTAAATACTAGTTCGAGAAACACTAAATCGGGTCATCCCATCTTGGTGCTGCCATACAAAAGTTTCATTTTTCATTATATATTTGAACACTGCTTGAGAGCACGTCGACGCAGAGATCTGAAATTTGGTGCGTGGTGTCTTCATAGCAATAGTAACTACACTTTGAAAAATAGACTAAATCGGGCAACCCCTTCTTGATGCAGCCATACACAATGTTGGTTTTTCACTATATATTTGAACACTGACTTAGAGCGCGTCCGATGTGCAGTGCTGAAAAAATGTGTTCAAAAATAGATCACCAAATCGGCAACCCTTTTTTGGTTCTATACGGTAACACCAAGAAGGGATTGCCCGATTTACTTAATTTTTGAATTTTTTATTTTTATTTTTTTGAGAACGCTGTGTGCCAAACTTCAGCGCAGACGTCGACGCGTTCAGTGTTCAACTATATAGTGGAAAACTAAAGTTTTGTATGGCAGCACCAAGATGGGGTTGCCCGATTTAGTCTATTTTCGAAATTATATTTACAATTTTTATGAAAGCGCCGTGTACCAAAAATTCCATCGCGCGTTCATTGTTCATTCCAACATTAATTCGAAGCTTTCTTTCTACGGTTACTTTTGCAGTTTACAATTTAATTACACGCATGCGTGATTGTGAATGCTCTGTATATGCGCCCAGTTGTTTCAAGGATCTATCTATCTCAATGTCCTCAACTACTTTGACTTGACATAAAAGTATTGTTGAAACTTTCTTAATGACAAACAATCAGAAGTATCTAGCGCTAGCCTCATGATCTATGACATAATTAAGAAGAATCTTATTTCATGCCAGAAAAGTTAAATAAATAGCTCGCCTCCGAATAAATAGTCCTCTCTAATCCTATTTATTTACAATCGCAATGCTAATTTGTTCGCAGAAATATTTTGTATAAATTTTCAAATTACTATACATAAATTCATGTCCCTGCAGGTTCCCCCCTTTCGTGCGTACCATTTATGAATTCCAATAAAGCGCGCATGTAATTAACTTATGCGCATATGAATATCCACATTAAACCTTTCCATATCTTTAAAGAACCATTAAAAGGCAAAAATATTACAAATAATATTATTCTACGCCCCTAATATGGAAATTCAACTACAACCGCAATGTTAGCTTGATGCCATACTGCTGGAACCCCATACGAAAGAGTAAAGAACCCCATAAACAATAATTCTTTATTAAGTATCTCTGCAGCATTTCATTTTCATTATTATTTCCAAGTTTTGTCGATTTATGCATTTGCATTTTTTGGCATTTTGTTATTTTGTTTTTTATTCCCTATATATTCAGCTCAATTCTGCCTTTGTCAATTAAAAACCAAAATTAAGATTCTAATAAGATGCAACAACTCCTCCTATAAGGGGCACAGGTTGCAATATTTACTTATTTAGGCAAGGAGGTATATTTGTCTCGTGTTTTGTGGGCATTTGTAAATATCCTTATTTCTGCTTACTTTGACAACATAAGAAGAGTATGCTCCTCTTTCCATATAGCGAGGCCCTAATTTAGTTTCCACTATATCCACACTTATTTTATGTACTTTTAGACATTACTCATGAGTCATGATTTATTTGAATTATTACCAACATGCGAAATGGACTTTTCTTGACATTTACTGTTTTTGTGGACTCGCAGGAATACAAATTTTATGTAGAATAAAATTGCTTTTTGAGGCTATTCCCTTTAACTCGTACACGAATTTGTCTATATGTATATATTTCTTTTTTTACTATTTTCGACACTCTCGTAGACCCACTTTTCATCATCACAGCGAGTTAAATTTGGCACAAAGGTTCATGTCACGTGACAATTGAATCTGTCAAAATTTGAACCGGAAATTTCCATGGAAAACCCGGAAAATCGGGAAAAATCATTTGAAGATTTGGTACAAATTTGATTAGTGATAAATTCGTTTCAGGAAAAATGCAGAGTTTTCCGAAAAAAATTCCGGAATTTTCTGACTTTTCCGGAAAATTTTCCGGTAAAAAAGTTTTCTAAATTATGCAGGATCAAGTTCCCTATCAACAGGTATCATTACTTTCTCTCCGACAATGGTGAAAACTTGCAGACAAAATTGAAGAAAATTGTAAAACACTTTTCCGGAGTTTTTCAGACCAAGAAAGCGTTTGAGCGTTTTGCAATCTAAGACAAAGTTGTAGAGCGAAATGAGTTGCATAAAGTTGCATTTGTGGAAAACTCCGTGGAAAACTCGGAAAAGCTGGAAAATCATCGGACAAATAATCATCGATATGATTAGTGATAAATCTGTTTCAGGAAAAATGCAGAATTTTCCAATTTTTCTGGAAAATTTTCCGAAAATTTCCGGAATTTTCCGACAAAAAAGTTTTATAAGCTATGCGGAATCATTTTTTTCCGTCCTATTGGCATCAATACTTTCTTTCAACAATCATGAAAACTTCCATGAAAAATCGAGGAAAATTCATGTAAATTTTTAAAAAAAAAAATCATAGTAATAGGAAAAGTCTGTGGAAAACATGGAAAATCGGGAAAATTCATGTTATATGGGATCAAGTTGGAATACAGCTAAAAAGCGCTGTTTAAAACATAATTTGAATTTCAGAAAACCGTTTCAGTACTTCAAGGATTTGATACTCGAAAAATTTTTGTTTTCGAATCGGCACCAAATATGACTTCAAAATTGTTTTAAAATATCTCCATGCAGCACGTAATAACTATTTAGTTAACGTGAAAAAGGCAGTAAATACAATAAGTAAAAAAACGAGTTTTCAAACAAAACTGAGGCCAAGCCGCATGAAAAATTAAAAAATAAACTTTTCTTCACACACAGAAGTGTTTGCTTCTCTATGAAGAGTTAGATATTTTTTTATATATAAGTAGGTACTTAATAGACTCAGAAATACTTAAGTAAAAATCAAGTCTTAAGTAGGACTAAATAGAAGTACGTACTTATGTTCAAAAGTATTTAAGTAATAAGTTTTAAGTACCGAAAATGTACAGGAATTATACGCACATGTGAGAATTCTGAAATTTTAAAGAAATGCTATCTTTTTTCCTTGAAATGATTTCTCTTTGTAATAATTTAATTTTGCAAAAGGTAATCCCAACACCTTCTGAGCGATCTGTCAATCGGCAAAATAAGAAATTGATCTGAAAAGAGGTAGAGGCGAAGGTATGTGGATTATACCCCTTATTTATACTTTTCATTCCATTTTCAGTCAGCCTTGAGTTAAGCAGCCTAAATTGTATTTGTGAGTTTAAAACATTAAGTGCCTTAAAATACAAAGAAAAATTATTCAAGTAATTTATTAAAAAGAAAAATTCTTAAATTTTGTGTGTTTGTAGTTTATTGAGTGTTGAAAACAGACAACATTTAAAAACAATTATTTTTTTTAGCATTTGTATTGTAAAAGACGTTAGCAGTGCAAAAGATAAGTGATTTTGGCCTTATTGAAAACTAAGATGTTTTCTAACCGGGATATAGCAAAAAGAGAAAATATTGCGTCTTCCACAATCGACAGAGTGGCAAAAAAACCTAAGCTGACGAATCGTATGAAGAAAAAGCGGTTGTTATGGGCTGAACGTCACTGGAATCTTACAGTTGATCACTGGAGAAAGGTTAAATAATTCTTTTTTATTAGGGTTAATTTCCTTTTAGTTTTCCTAAAAATATAAGAAATAAGCAACATTTTTCAAACTCATTGGTGATATTCAGTGATAAGTGCCGCATGGAGGCAGTGACGGAATCTTCTCAATTTGTGAGAAGCCGACCAGGGGACGGATTCACTAGCTCGGAGAGTTGTGGATATGAGAGTTCTTTTGACACTTAACTCCCACTCGGAATTCCCCTGGTAAACATATCATGATGAGCTCATCAATGAGCTCCTCATAAGCAATCAGATGAACGTACTGATGAAATTTATTCGCGTTTGAATCAAAGCCGGGAAAAAAATCATTTATTTACTAATTCATCGATAGTGTGCATGCGATATTGCATCTCTTTCACTTATTTCTAAATTTACTTCTCTTTTGTGCATTTTACAATATTAGAGGAGCACTTCGATAAGTACATAATGAGCGTCACGATGAGCTTATTAATGAGTATGCCAATGAGGGTCACGATGAGCTTATTATGAACATGTCAATGAGTGTCACGATGAGCTTATTAACGAGCATATTAATGAGTGTCACGATGAGTTTATTAATGAGCATGTCAGTGAGTGTCACGATGAGCTCATTAATGAGAATAGCAATGAGTGTCATGATGAGTTTATAAATTAGCATGTCAATGAGTCTCATGACGATTCATAAATGATAATCTGCATTTATGATTGATTTCATATATTTTTCCGAATTCAAACTCCGGTTGCAAATCAAACTCTTCTAAGATCCTGAGGCATAAGGATTTGGGCATAACGTCTTGTTTAGCATATAGGCGACAGTCTTTCCGCGGAAAACAAATCAAAAAATTTATTTAAAATAAATAAATAAATCACAAAAATCAATTCAAATTTTCCTAGTAGAAATGTCATCTGACAAGGTGATGACAATAATAAATATTTATTCATTGCTGGTTTAGTATACAGGGTGTTTCCCACTAGGTGGTCAAAAGAGTAGGAGGTGGTAGTACTCACCTAGACGAACCAAAAATTGTATGGTAGGGGGGGCCATATCAACCGTTTAGGAGTTACATGATTATTTAAAAAAAACCTAGTTTTTTTACAAACCACCCTGTATCTTAAAAACTACCGCGCATACGGTCACAGTTAAGAGCTCATTGTATGGTCAACCAGCACCACACCCTTCACCCATCAAGAATTATGGTTGTCTAAACTAAACATTTCGGATTTTCTTACCTTTTTTTTAATTTAACCTCTATTATTTTTGAAAAAAGGTCGTTAACAGAACTTTTTTTTATAAAAACTGTAAACTGTAACCTATTCCGGTCACACCGAAATTAGACGATATTTTTTTTAAATTACGTGCTAAGGGAACAAATTATTGCTGAGAATAGGTTTGAAAATAGGTTTGAGAATAAGTTTAGAGCTAATAACTCTCAAAGGGCTTCAGATAGCACATTGGGTGTAATAGGTCAACTTAAAGAGGAGAGTCTACAGTTTACAGTTTTTACAAAAAAATGTTATGTTAACGACGTTTTTTCAAAAATAATAGAGGTTAAATTAAAAAAGGCAAGAAAATCCGAAAATTTTTAATTTAGACAACCATAATTCTTGAGGGGGCGGGGTGTGGGGATGATTGAGTAGTCGTTGGAAAAACCATGAAGTTCTGCATACAATGAGCATACAAGTGTGACCGTACACTCTGTAGTTTTAAGATAAAGGGTGCTTTGTGAAAAAATTAGCTTTTTATCGTAATCACCTTGTAACTCCTAAACGGATGATATGCCCCCCCCTGCCATTCAATTTTTAGTTCGTCTAGGTGAGTACTATCACCTCCCGCTCTATTGACCTCCTAGTGGGAAACACCCTGTATAGGGAGCAGTTTCATGATATCCAATGAGCCCTTCGATAAGATTTAATGAATGCTCATCAGACGGCTC
Organism: Dioctria linearis; assembly: GCA_963930735.1. Lineage (NCBI taxonomy): Eukaryota > Metazoa > Arthropoda > Insecta > Diptera > Asilidae > Dioctria > Dioctria linearis. Next base: position 14,398,625 of record OZ005742.1, on the reverse strand, counting down.
ATAGGGAATTAATTTTCTATGTTTCTTCATGAATTGCAAACACCTTGATACTTTTCAGTATTGGTTTACAAAATAACTGCCCCTTGCGGAGCAGGAGACAAGGTAAAACTGTGAGCAATTTCTACTAGGGTCTGTAACAGGGGAATTTATATTGAGAATTACCAAACACTCTATTCCACTCGACAAAACTCTCGGCTGTGTTAGTTGTAGAGAAGTAAGAGAAATATTTCTCAACTGAGAGTATTGGCTGTTTTTGTTGTGTTTTGTGAAGGTACCTAGGTAACTAGGATTTTCAAATTGAATTATGGACTCACCGGCCTGGCTATATTTACAAAAACAAATTATGGAAATCTTTGCAATACTTACAGAGAAATAAGGATTTTGGTGTGTCAAGGTAGTACTCGCTAAAAATTTTAAATCACGCTGAAATGATCAATTTGGTCGTCTTCCAGTACAGAAGAGATGCTATAAAAATAAAATTTTAAATATGCACGTTAATGCTTGTATGTAGGATTAAATTGCATCTACATTTTGTTCCCTAATTAGATATGTAATTAGTTTTTGAGTCCGATAAATGTTTTTGGAGATAACTGCAAAAGAAGTGAATCAGTCCTTCTTAAGATGAAAAAATGGGCGTTTTTTGGTACAAAAATGGACATATTTTCAACTCATCATTATGAAGAACTGGTAAGTCGTGGAAATTCACTTTTCAGGAGAAAAATGTTCGCAATAGACTACTAATGAATTTAACAAAGAACGGAAGAAATATATTCAAAATATAGGGACTGGGGTGTATATGAACCAAATGCAAAAAATCCGTCTTTCGGCGCAAAGTCAGTTATGAAGTTAAAATGATCAAAAGTACACCATTCGATTACCCGCTTCTCTTTCTGTAATTTGATACCAAACATGACTTTTTTTTGGATAACCTCCAATGAGGGGGTGGTACGACCCCCCCCCCCCTCACCAAAAGCTCCTCCCCCAAAATTTTTCATCTATAATTTAGTACTCTAGACCCTAAATCCGATGGGAAAAAAACTATAATGCTCTACGACCCTCCCACACAGAGTTAGCCGTCCTTCAATATTGCGACACTCCACACGTTTTCTCTAACTCCCCAAGCATGTTAAAGAATCGCGAATGGAGAGTTAGGGAATTTTAATCGGGGAAAACGAAAATTCTCATCTCCCAAACTCTCCGAGTTACAGAATCCGGCCCCAGGACAGGGATAGAAAGACGACTGCATACTACATATAAACTGTCAAACATACAGCGGCGATAATGATTAGGAGCTGTATCAGCGGTGATGGTCCTGGTCCCATATATTTTGTTGAAGGAACGATGCGCCAGGACTAATATAAATTGGTCCTAACCGATCTTCTTCTTCCATATATTAATTCTCTCCACTATACTCACACTATACTAATTACATTTTATGCAAGATGGAGCTCCCTGCAATACAGCAAAATCTATTGCAAACTTGATTATCTGTGTGAGCTGAGGCGAACATTGAAACCCGTTTTCCGGTCGGACATAACCCTATACCGAGTTAAAGCTGATCTAAGGTGCGAAAAAACTAGTACCTGAGTTTGAATAAAAAAGAGGGAAATATGCACTAAAAAAGTGAGTATTGGGAAGGCTATAAATAAATAGCTATTTAGCCTCCGAGTATAGGAGTGTGAGTACTAAAACTCCTTTTGAGGACCTAAGGAATTCGGTTCTGTACTAGATTTTCCAAAATATACTAGATTATACTTTGACCCACCTCCCCCAAAAGTATGCATTTACGTAGCAGCTTAGGAAAATGAAGTAGATAACAGCAAATTTCAAGGCTGACTAAACCCTCGTTATTGAGGGATTCGGACGGACTCAAGTGGGAAACACAATTGCACCGTTTCGATCCGATACGTACAAATGTCAAATTTGCTTATATGAGACGTACGTGTAATTGGACACATTCGCCGAAATGGATCGAAACGGAGAAGTTGAGCAAATTTCAACTTTTACGGATAACATAACCTAGAAAAATTACCTGTACAATGTTTGTGTATAACTCAAGATGGATGAAGAAGTTTTTATTGAAGAAATTAAAAATATGAAGAGCCTTATGACAAAGGCAACAAATTTTACATGGATGTAAAAAGAAAAGACAAAATCTGGAAAAATTTCAATGAGAAATTTAAAACTGATGGTAAGTTTGAACGGAACAATTGTGTTCATGCACGTAACGGATCGAGTTGAATCGAATCGAATTGAATCGGAACGGCGGAATTGTGTTTGGCACTTCACTTGCACTGGAATAGAGTAATAAAAATATAAAATAAAAAGGAATTTGCTTAAGAAAAGATCTTTGACGCGATCCTTTCCTGTCCCTGTCTAGTCGGTTGCAAGTGGTTAGTGCGCATAGTTTGAGTAATATATATGTGCGAAAATAATAATTAGGGATTAACGATTAGATTTCTTGACAAGTAGAGTAAAGGTGTGTGTGTGTGTTTGTACATTAAAAATATTTGAGTGATTATGTAGTGTAGATTATTATCAGATTAGATTAGAGCGTGATTAATATTAATATTACGTGGGTATTTACTCGATGACTCGCAGGTACATGGTCCCGAGAAACCAAAGTATCACGTGGGTAGGTTCCATGTTTGAGCGGGATTTAGTCTCTATAGTTGAGATTCCAGACCACCCCTTAAGAGGTAATTTTATTGTAAGTATACTAATGAGTTAGTTTAGTATTTATAGAATATTGTAGATCTTATTTGTAATGCACTGAGTATGTCTTACTCACAAGAACCCTTTTTTTTCTCTTGCAGACTTTCAGATTGAAGATTTAAGGTGACTTCACTCTGTATGTGTTTTAGCATTTAAAGAATCAAATATAAAAATAAATAAAAAATAAACTTTAGTTAGTGAAGATATGAATATACATTTTGTTTTTGTATTCTTTTTTCACTCATCCTAACAGAATTATTCATAAATATAAGCAAAAACTAGAAATTTCTAGTTGAAATCCGAAAATGTACTATTTATAGGCCCTACATACGAAAATAACTTTTATTGCATAATCAAAATCAACCGTTTTAAGCAAATGAATGCTTCGAAAATCAGGATTTTTCGCATAATTTCATCCAAATTAAAACAAAAAAAAAACCAATTTAAAAATTAGCCAATGAAAATTCCTTAAGCGCCACCATGATATGCGATGATCATCATCAATTGCATAAGAATTTTCTTCCTCTACTTAACTGTGTGTGTTTGCATAGTTAAAGTTTCCACATCACACCATGCGCCTTATACCTACCTACCATAGTTGGAAGAGAATTTATAATAACGACGCTTGACCCCTTCTCGTATATTCAATGCGGTGGTCGAACATTATATTTATAACGTTACCACCAATATCTTCTAAACGCAATTTGAATTGGTATCAAACTCAAACCAGTTTTGATTATGAAACTTGACTAAACAACAAATCTTAAGTTGTATACTCTCCAAGAGATAACCGTCATTCGCTCTTCTCCCCTATTTATTATCAACTATACTCACACCCAGCACAACCACAACAACAACACTCTTAGTTCAGTCCGGTTCATTATTTCTACTACTACCACAAGTATGTAGTGTGATTGCAGTGCATCATCTTGTCTAGTCACCTGGTCGATCAGGTGAATTGAAATTCGTGTATTCTTGAAATATGTGATGTCACCACCGCAATAATTCCATGAATTTCCGCGCGCATATTTAATATAAAACGTCTTGAAAGGAAATTCATCTTTGTTGGCATTTTATGGATAGATGCGTTGTGGAATGGATATGAAGGCAGGTAAAAAGAAAAAAAAATTGGAAATAGTACCTATATATATGTATCGTCCACCGTACATACATTATGTATGCTAGAGTGGTATGGCAGGAATAGGTGCCTCTCTAAAACAAAACTCTTTTTCTCCCTATATTCATCTTGATTAGGTTAGGAGAATAATTTTTTCCAGGTATTTTGGTGTGATTGTCACTTTATGAGTGACGCCCGGCCCGGTATGCGGATTTTATCTCTGAAGGTAGAACTGTAAGAGGGGGGCATATGCCTGTTTGTTTCGTTGATTCATCATAGAAGGTGTGGTACTATGTGAATTAGATTAAAAGATTTCTTTGCTGAGTATATGGCTGGCAAAAAGAAATTCGACGAGAATATCACTATCGCTGCAAAAATTTGTTTGTTTTTTTTGCTTTGACTCTATTAATCAATTTATGAGTTTTCCATCGCTTCTCAGGTTACTCATCATCATAAGCGCTTATCTTTTGGTTATCTTATTATATTTGTTTATTCAAACAAAATTTAGAATGACTTACCTACATACATTTATGAGAAGGCTTATGGAACTCTCTATGATATTTTTTCTTAATAACTTCATGAATATGAACATTTTTTTTAGTGGTGAAACGTTCTCGGAATTATAATTGGGCCACAAAGTGTTAAAAAAAAAACAAACTAGTTATGAGTTTGTTTGGAGGGCTCTAGATAAACGGGAAAACCCAATAATCATTCTTTCGTATACGTCAATTTATCAAGAAACCCATTACAGATGAATTTTTTGTTTATTAATTAAAATCAATTTTCATATGTAGATGGCAGCACATGTCTTGTAAATAAAAAAATTGAAATTTAAAAATAAAGAAATGTTTAAACAATTTCATTATTAATTCAAAATACTTTCGGTCATACAGTAAAATTCTGTGAAGCTTTTTTTATCCCGAACTGTGCGAGTTTAGAGCCACCATCTTCTGTCCTTTTTTCCAGCATACAATCTGCGAAAGTTAAAGAGCGGCATACAACAGAACCTCCGCGACCATCCTCATGACTTCAAATTCCTTTCCATATCTCCTTCGGCGTATATAAGAACACTAGAATGCCCGATGGAGTCATTTTGACTCCGCGCGCATATTCTTTTTCATGCTACTCCCTTTTACTGCTCAGGTGACGCTATTGTCAGAAGAGCAGTCTATAGAAGTACACCGCAGGGGGGAGTGCTATCACCACTCCTGTGGCTACTGGTAATGGATGAAATCCTCATCAAGTTAGAGAGAGAAAAGGCTTCAAGGTAGTTGCCTACGCGGATGACATATGCATCCTGGTAACTGGCAAATTTCTCTCTACTATTAGCGAAAGGCTCGAGTGCGCGCTTCTTAAGCTGTATAGCTGGGCCAATAATAGTGGATTGAGGGTGAACCCCTCGAAGACAAAACTAATCCTTTTTACTAGAAGGAGGCGGGTGCAAGATTTCAGACTTCCAATGCTGGGAGGAGAGGAGCTTACTCTCTCCAGTGAAGCGAAGTATTTGGGTGTCGTCCTCGATTCCAAATTGAACTACAAGAACGCGTGAAGAAGGCCAGTGTGGCCTTCTACACGTGCAAGAGAATATTTGCCGGAAACTGGGCATTAAAACCCAGGCTGGTACACTGGATGTACACATCCATAGTTCGGCCCATCCTCTGCTACGGCTCTACGGTCTGGTGGACGGCACTGACGAGGAACTGTAACCTTGATGTGCTGTCAAAAATCCAGAGAGCCGCCTGTATGGGTATAACTGGGTGTCTGTGCACCACGCCCACGGCGGCATTGGAGGTCATGCTTGACCTATTGCCGCTGGACCTTTATTGTAAGGGTGTGGTGGCAACTAGTGCTGTCAGGCTGAGAGCGAGGGGCTGGTGGAAGGGGAGGGGTTTTGGGCACTCCAATATACTCCAGAAGGTAGACTGTAGGGACTGCAGGGTAGAAACAGACTATCAAGTACCCATCCTGACTTTTGGTGGGGGTATCAACGCAACGATACGCACCAGGAGTGACTGGGAGGGGAAGGAGGTGGTCGTTACATCCGATATTTCTATATTTACGGATGGCTCCAAGACGAGTGCAGGCACAGGTGCTGGAGTGTACTCTAGAGATCTCCAGTGGCACGAGTCTTATAGACTGCCTGACAAATGCAGTGTTTTTCAGGCAGAGCTCACAGCGATTTATCAGGCGGCAACATTGGTATCCCTGTGCAGAGAGCCCGCACGGCACATCTGCATATATACTGATAGCCAGGCAGCCATCAGGGCGCTGGATGCTGGGCTGGTAAAATCAAAATTGGTGCAGTTATGCAAAACCAGGCTTGAGGAATTGACTGTAAGGCACAAGGTGACCCTAAGCTGGGTACCTGGCCATAAGGATATCGCAGGCAACGAGATGGCTGATGAGTTGGCCAAAAAGGGCTCCGAATTGGATAGCTCCGCAACTGTAGCTTACGTGAGGATTCCGATCGGAGTTTTAAAAGAGGAAATCATCAGGAAAGTCTATTTAAAGGCAGGCCTCCGATGGACCAGCAGGGATACCCGTCGTATTGCGAGGCAATTGTGGTCTGCATATGACAGGAAAAGGACAAGGGAATTGCTGGACAGCAGCAGAGCAAATACCAGGAATCTAGTAGGGGTCATGATGGGTCACTGGGCCATAAGGGACCATGCTAGAAGACTGGGAATGGCGGCGAACGATTTCTACAGGAGTTGTAGGGACTCGGAGGAAATTGAATCCGTCAAGCATGTGCTTTGCGAATGCCCCGCTCTAAAAAAAGAGGTAGGCTATTAGGTAGCTACTTCTTTTCAAGTCTGGGGGTGCTTCAAAGTATAAAGTTCAGAGACATCCTGAGTTTTCTGAGTGAGGCAGGATGAATCTAGGCTAAAGGTCTTGGATATATCCTGAGTTTCCCAAGGAAAGCAGGATAAATGCACGGCTTGAATGGTTATCTCATGAGGTCTAGGGGCACAATGGACCCGTTGGAGGTCTAAGTGAGGCTGGCTGGTTGTCCAGCGGCACTCCTCTTACCTAACCTAACCTAACCTACTTCCTTTTAAATAGGTTTTGCAAAAATCCCTCTCACGACTTTTATTCAATTTCGATGCTTAATAGCATGAAAATAATAAAATTAGTCGTCGTCGAATAATAAGCTTAAATTATTCTAATTTACCTTTAATGTCCAAAGGAGTCATATGCACTCCTTGTTATTTTAGTACAAAATTGTATATTTTTGAACATGGCTCAGAGATGGACGCTAGAACAAACTCTTGCAGCTTTGCAAGATATTCCCGAAGACGGGCATGAGTCTGATGAAGATTTTGTTATTGTACGTCGTGAGAATTATACGTCTTCGCATAGTGAAGACAATAATGAAGGTGAGGGTTTGATATTGTTTCAGATTTCTTTTTGATTTGAAGAATGTAAATATAGTTGACACTCATTCTGCGGAATACTGTACAACATCTAATAGGAGACAGAGACATGGTAGGCTGCTCGTGGAACTAGATATGGGTGCCCGACAAGAAAGCCTCGAACATTCCTCGCTTACTGATCGAAAAAGAAGGCGGGTTGGAAACTCAGCAAGTACAATTTATGTTCCTAATCCTACACAGTGGCTGAACATGCTGTGCATACATCTGAGAACGATGAGAACTTGAATCTTGATATTGACGTTGATCCCGTAATGTTGGTTGGCGCCGACGGTACTCAATGGACATTAGTTACGCCTGGAGAGGGTGTGCCAGGTAGACGACGTGCGCAGCACAATGTGCTCAGGGAAATATCCGGGCCGACAGGGTATGCAACGAGAAATGTAACCGCTGGCAACCCGTTAAGTGTATGGCGTTTATTTATAGATAAATGTATACTACATCATATAGAAAATTGCACTATCACTGAAGCAAAGAGGCGAACCGAAAGCGAAGATTTTACGCTTAGCAATAAGTAGCTTGATGTATTTATCGGAGTTATATATGCTCGAGGAGTTGCAGGTGCAAACGACCTACCTGTGCACGGTTTGTGGGCTGATAACTGGGGTCTACCATTGTGTAAAAAGGCCATGTCAAAAAATCGTTTCTGCGAAATACTGCGCTTTCTTCGTTTTGATAAACGATTTAGTCGATCTCTACGTCTGCAAACAGACAAATGTTGTCTGTTTTCAACAGTATGGAAAAGGTTTATTGAAAATTGTATTGCATACTATAAACCGGGAACATTCATCACTATATATGAGCAGTTATTTCCTAGAAAGGCTAGGTGTCCTTTTACTTAAATTATAGCCTCCAAACCTGATAAGTACGGTACGGTACGGGTACTTTACGTCGGTCGTGCTTGCAAAAAAACTTAAAAGAAATGGAACCACTCTTTTAGGAACTGTGAATAATGCCAGAAGGGAAATGCCTGCGAAAATAAAATCTATGAAGGAGCAGCTATATACCTCAAAAGTATATAAAAGTGATGATATGACTCTAACTGTCTATCAGGGCAAAACAAAGAAAAATGTTGTTCTTCTGAGCACTCTTCACTCAGATATAATAATGTGAAGAAAACACCCGAAAGTGTTGAATCCTAGAATGATATTAAGCACGGAGTTGATATTATAGATCAAATGACAAGATAATATACCGTCCGAACAAGTAGGTACAAGGCGATGACCTATTCACTCATTTCAGAGCACTCTTGATTTAGCTGCAATAAACGCGTGTATCATATATATAAGGAAGTTACATCTGAAAAAATTTCCCGTAGAGTTTCCCTGCAAAAGTTAGCAGAGGAACTTACGGACCCGAATATGAGGACTGAAAATGTGTTTCCTACTCACGTGTGTAATCTAGAATTTGACCAGGAACCTACACAGTCGACTAAGTACTGTCAAATTAAGGTACATTACCAAAAACAAAATAGGACAGTGGGAATATGAAAATGACTCCATTTGGGCATCTAAGGGGGTTTGTAAGTGCCGGGCATTCTAGTGTTAAAGACCGACAAAATAATTAAATTTTTGGAGGATATCTTGCAGATAGTAATTTGGAATGTCTTCTGTTATATTATCAGCTATAGAAGAGGGAACACTTTTACTTGCAAGACCGTCAAATTATTTCTGTAACAAATATACAAATATCCGACACTCTGCCATTGCTATATGGCACTCCTTCCACGCTAATCGTCAGATATTTTTTTGTATGATTCGAAAATTTCTTAAAACGATGACTATCGAACACGATGACCGAGATTGGATCGAACATGTATACGCCATACAACGAAGACGTTGCATATCGGGAAAAATACTGAAAGAACTCTTACTATGGTTTCAAGTCGAACAGCGTGCGTCGGAACAAGTTGGTCTCAGAATTGAATAGAAAAAGTGACATCGATGAGAGGGCTTCCGATTAATGGAGCTATATGAAAGGAAGGATTGTGAAAAAATAGAAAAGATATAGCGAGACAAGGCGGAGAAATTATTTTCAATTGTTACCACAATCCTGTAAATAAGGAGATTTGGTGTTATTGTATCAGAGTCGACAGGGATGCAATCCATGAAACTCTTATTAACTCCATTTTTCTAGTTTTCAGATAATCTAGATTGAAGTTTGAACTGAAATATGCTCCAATTAGACTTAGCCTATTTTTCACACATACGAATCTTTCCTTTATATGTGTAGAACACCTGTCTCTTTTTGGCAACATATAAATAGCATATATTTCAAGCACAGAGGCGCTACAGTCTCACATGACTCAAAAACAAAAAACAAAATGAAGTTATCTTGTTTTTGCGTTTTTGTGTTTTGCAAAAGATGGGTATGCAATAAAGGATACGTCCACTATTCAAATTACAGAAAAACTACTCAAGTTTATTATGGCACTGCACACAAACTAAATTGATGGTGGTAAGCTAGTCGAGTCTGATTTTCTCAATGTAGAACTGTGGTTGGCATCATCACCGGCCACAGCTCGCTTCACGATCATTTAACACGGATGGGAGCTATTGACAGCCCTGAGTGTTTGTCCTGTCTGGAAGGAGAGCCTGAGAAAACCGAACACTTTTTGTGTACTTGTCCGGCCTTCGCCCGGAGCAGGCTAGATACTCTATATGTAGAAGAGTTGAAAAACCTTCCTCACCAAGACTTGATGCGCTTCATTAAGAGGACACGAAGGTTTGGGTGATAGGGCTTCTAGCAGGACAGCACAATGGGCCACTTTCGCATCCGTGCTTAAGATCTCTCGTCTCTCAGCCTTAAAAAAAAAGCTAGTCGAGATGGCACTTGGCAGAACTAAAAGTAAGCTCAAAGGCCAGAGGTCAAATAAATAAAATACAAAAAAAAATTGAAATATGTATTATTCCAGCTATCTACTCCTACCAGACGTGTTGGTTCATTTATCTAAGTTGGTCATGTGTTGGCCCAGAATTTTGACCCGAATCAAGTATTAGCTTAGCTATTTACTCTGATTATGTATTAGACCAGAACGGTTCGACTAAGTGCTAGCCCACCAAAATCAGCTCAGTCACCGCGTGGGTTGATTCTGACCTTTTGTCGTACTTTAATGTCAAAATATACGCCTAAAAGAAATGAACTTTTCTACTGATTTTTTCGTCGGTTTATTGAGCTCAGCATTTCGTAGAGTGAACTAAAAATGACACTTCACATTACAAATTCAAAATATTATTTCGAATTTAACCACTTGTAATGTTCTAATTAGGTGTAGAATATCCATTTACGACAGTATAAAATTTTTGTCACAACCTCGGAAGCAGTTGACTAATTTGTCGTACTTTTAGGCGTGTATTCTGACGTTTATTGTGTGTTTAAATTCATTTTAGTTTATTTTGTGGTTGATGAAAAGGATAAATCAAAATGAATATGGTGAATAAAAAAAGACGACAGATTTGAGGTGAAATGTCAAAATATGTGACAACAATATGCGCCTAAGCTACAGCAAAGATTTCAGAATCACCCCCGGTTATGTTCGGCAGAATCCGAATTTTGTTAGCTGACTAAATTCTATATTCACTTAAAAGGAGGTAAATGCAATAGACGCTGCTGGCTATGTTGGTCGGAACATTGGATGAACCGATGGAGGGCTTCCTACTCTGGGTCGCGAGACAAATTCGTTGATCGTCTCTGAGGACTTTGACTACTAGGATCACCGAATATAAAAACGAAGTGGTTAGAACCTGGTCGTCGCTATGACGACCTGGCGGCTGCGAGTGTTGCTCCTGCGCCAATGAAATTGCTTGAACGGTAGCTGCTACGCTTTAGTTGTTTGCAGCGTGACTATTTTGTGAAGATGGTAAAGTCGTTTGACACAGAAACTGAGGGCTTGAGAACCTGAAATACTTGGCCTAGAACCTAGTCGTATCCATGACAATTTGCCGGCCATGAAGGTTTTGTTGTCAGATAGGTTTTCTTCAGCCCAGGCTGGAATGGTTGAATCTGGGGTATCTTTCTTGACCAAGTTTTCTACCTGGCGAAACTGATGAGTTTCTTGAATAATTCTGACTTAGTTGATGAGCTAATTGGATACAATTTGTGCCAACCTCTTGAAATAGGTTGTCAATAAATAAATGTCGCCGTGGTTAGTGGTAACATTTTTAGACATAAGTTACTCACTAATTAATCTTGATGAATACGATAGCGGTAATTTGTGGGGAACTTTTTGATAGAGGTTACCCACAAATGAATCTGAAATGCTACATAGATTCTTCGAGGTCTTCTGGCCTAGGCTACCGACGAAAGTAATTAGATGAATCTTGTAGATGTTAGAACATACGGAATTAGGTTACACCAATCCTCTTGATAGTACTCTTATACCTGACGAAGAGTAAAAATAATTATTTGCTCAATGAAATTCATGAGGAAAGCGCAAATCTTCTGAGACGTCCCTTCTTAAGTTGCGAATGCAAAATGCGTGAACTAGCAGGATCTATATAATATTTAAAAAAAGGTTCTCCATCTGGTGAATACGGGCATGGATTGAGCCAGTAGAATAAAACAGGGACCGAAAATAACTGTTATTATTTTTTGTGAGCGAAAAAACTCTTTCATAAAATTTTCTAGGAAGTAGCGTAGTACAAAAGGGGTCTATGTGCAGCACTTAGACTAGCTGCCTACGTTGAAAATAAGAAAGTTTCGATTTTAATATATAAATCCAATCCTAACTGTTATTGTAAGACATATTTTTTATATTTCAATTTTAACTGCTAAAAAAAATACTTATATTATTTTACAGCGATATAAAACTCTTTGCCAGAGTTTTACATATTTCGTCTATTATAAGAATCAAAAATTAGTTTTATTTATTTCCACAAAAAATAAAACTCATAATTCGAGTTTTATATTTTCCTCGTCTTATAACAGTTAAAAATGAGTTTTAATTTTTTTCTCAGGAAATAAAACTTATCAATGGACTTTTTCTATTTTTGTTGTCATATATTTGTTACAAGATAAAATTTGTCAATTTTTCGAAAAATTTTTGTATAGCAACCTTACGAGGAAGTTGATCCTATTTTTGAACTTAAATTTACATTTTTTTTTTAAAAAAAACGCCGTTTGCAGTGAAAAACCAAAGCTATGTATGACAACACAAAGAAGGGGCTGCCGACTCCAATTTTCCTTTCCCTAAGAACCTAATTCGGACAGGTTTATTTCTTGAGGGAAAAAATAAATCTCATTTTTAACTGTTAAAAGCTGAGAAAAATGAAAAATTCGAATTATGACTTTTATTTTTTGAGAGAAAAAAATAAAAATCATTTTTAAATGTTAAACCGAGAGAGATAAGACTGTTATTTGCTCCGAAGAAAATAAAATTCTCTTTTTAACTATTTCATTAGAAGATAAAATATAAAATATCAATAACAAAGTGTTAAAACCAGACTTTGAAAATATTTCTTATAACTCTTTCGGTCCCTGGAATAAAGTTGATTTCCTTGTTTTTAAGTTATTTATTTTTTTGTATCCCTTTCAAATGGACGTTGTGATTAGACTAAATGGAACTTAGTTTTTTCTTGTTTCCACAAAATCTAAAAGCCTACCTAGTTATGCAAAGTGTAGAATTTTACGAACTTTTATTTTTAATGATTCTAAATCAAATTTATGAATACAAGAAGAAAAAACAACCGCCTCGTCCGGTGTTTGAAACCGGGATCTGAATTTATATTTATTTGTGCGCTTTCATCGTTACTGGTTAATGCCAGCTGAAGGCAAAACGTGGCTTAATAGGGTAGTTAAGCCTAGTACTAAGGTCCGCGCTAAACTAAATTTTAGCGGGTCTCCAAAATAGGGCCGTTCTTTAGCAGCTAAAATATGACAGCGGAGACTCAAAGAAAAATATATTAAAAACAAGAAGAAGAAGAATTTTGCAATTTTTTTACGGAAATACAACGCCCGGTCATAATATTTCTAAAAACAGATAGTTAAAATTATTTAGAAATATTAAAAATATTAAAATAATAGGCATAATGTACATTATATACAATAAGAAAAAAAAATTAACAATGATATTGAAAATACGGCCAAGAGAAGAAATGCAATTCATCCGTACTTACAGCAAAGACGTACATAACTACGTTAACTACAAAAATTCGATCAATAAATTTATCAAATCTCAGAACTCTGACAAAAAATATTTTTAGCGCGCTAAAGAACGGTCCGGGCGGATAAATTCAAGCTAAATTGTTTGGAGACTTATTGGTGGTGCCATCTCTAATCAAAAACCAAAGGCAAATTTAGCGCGTTGACCTTAGTACCGCTCTCGCTAAAATTTTCGCCAATATCTTTTAGCTTGCTAAATTTTCATGCAAAATTTATCTTAGCGCCGACCTTAGTACTAGGTTTAAGAGATCCGATAAGGCATAATTCGTTGGCTTTTAAAAATACGAGCATAGTACAGTTTGGTGTTATTTTTAGTTTTTATTTGAGCGAACTTATATACATATATAAATTTCCCAATATTGGTCGACCCTGAAAACCCGGCCTAGATATAGGCACGCCTCGCCGCTACTGTATTCATATATAAAAAATAAAAATCTTTTAAAAAAATTTTATTTTCCAATACAATTAATTTCCTCTCATCAAAAGATACTTGAATAAAATTTTACACAAAAACATATTTAACTACCTGCTACGCGAAGAATTGAAAAATAATAAATCCTTTTTACAGTTATACATATCTAAGGCAAGGGGGGGGGGGGGGGTAGGTATATATTATTCCAATCAAGATAACATTTAAAATTTCTATCCAACATTCTTTTCAAGAATGAATTTAAATGGAATAATAGCCCCAGAAACACGTTTACTCCTCGGACTTATTCTGGTGTAAAAGAAATCAGGTTGAATGCCTCTCCTCTATACAAACGAGGAGAATACATCTTAGAGGAAGACGTTCATAAATCTCCTGAATTCGAATGGATTTCCGTAGATGAATAGAAGAAATTTAAAATGTAGTTAATGCGTAAAAACTGAAAACCGGTTAGATAAAATCCATTGAAATCTGTATAGAAAGGGTTCATCATGCGGTGCGGCGGCGGTATACCATTGATAGGGGATGTCTTTATCATTCATCATGGTAGATATGTGCCTTATAAAAGTTTAAAAAAAAAATCGAGCAAAAAAAGATGAATTTATTTCGGGGAATTTTTTTCAATAGACAAAACCTTCTGGCACGCAATTTCCAGCTACAAACAAACATATAGTACCTACCTATATATATTGGTAGTTACTTACTAGAAAAAGGACCTTTGTTTTGTACTACACCTACATAGATATATGTATAGCATAACAACCACTTGCAATAATCGCTGTACAATAACATAATGGACATGAAGTGCTGTCCTCGAATTTCTTATTTCAACTTTACCACGCATAGCCTTGGTTTTTTGTCGCCGACGGGTAATTTCACAAAGAAAATCGTTATTCTGCACTTGAATAATGATATTCTGGCTGGCGTTTATAAAGGTAGTTGATGGTACCTTACTCATATATATAGTGAAGGAATGCTGCGAAAAAAAAAATTAAAGATATGTTGTACCTACCTATAGTGCGCATAAAATATGATGAAGAGAAGAACGAGGAGGAGGAGAAGGAAGCGCCTATCCTCTTCTTGTAAGGTGAAGCCTCCTAACAATTCGAATTGCACTAAAAGAGGATGACACTCGAGCTGCATAACTAATGAACTTAAGACCATTGAGTTTGTCACTGTCCATAACAATCAACTTCAAGTGGCTTGCGCGTGTCGTTGTTGTAGGTATACTCGTATATAGGTATATCAAGTTTCCCATGAGTTCCAAGTAAATTCTCCAACATAATACCTACCTACAAGAGACGCGAATTTTAGATGAAAACCAGTAAGAAAGGGAAACGCATCAATGACATTTTGACAGATAACTAACAAAAAAAAAACAAATAAATTGCTGGACAATTTTAGAATTTCTAATAGGATATTCGGTTTGTTTGCCTGATTGACGCGACGCGGTGTTGTCAACATGTTCTTTTTCTTCTTTTTTTTTTCAAAATCACGGTAGCGCGTTTATGTTTGGTTAAGCAATGATGAAACAGGATTGAAGTTTATTCTTAAGCTTTTAGTCATTAAAAAAAAAATTATATTTTTTAGTACATTACTTAACCTATAGATGGGGTAGGTATAGACAATTCAAAATTATGGAAGGAAATTGTTTGCTGCGGAGATCCAAAAGTAATCCAATGACAACATTCACAAACTATCAAAGAGGTCATTTCATTTAGAAGCAAAAAACCGCCACTATTGGAAAAATTAGAAATCGCTTAAGGAATATAATGTGACGTTTGAGAAGTTTTAGAAGTGTGTGTGAACTTTACTTGGTTTTGTATTTTTCAGCCTTAATTCATTTGGATCTAAAAATTCGTATTTCGAAAAATTGTTGTTTTTGGTTTTTCTCATTGTGAAGCGGTTCATGACAAATAAACCATCAACATTACATAGGCCATTATAAAGTAGACATTTAAACGGTTAAAATGAGCCCGGATAGAATTTTAAATCGAAAAAACACCAATAAAGTTTTCTGTGGAAGTTGTTGGTTTTTTTTCCCCAAAAATGTAAATATAGTGTTTTCCAATAAGAGGTTTTATTTTAATTAGCCCGCTATTTCGGTAGATGTCACTTTTGGAGCTGTCATTTTTTGACATTTGACAAGTAGAAACTACGCCATTAATAAAAATGGAACGATACACGATTCAACAACACATTGAAATTATTAAAATTCACTATAAAAATGGTGAAAATGTGGCAGAGACGGTTTGTAAAACTCGAACATTTTTGGGTCGTCGTGAAGCACCTTGTCGGACCGCAATACAGAAATTGGTAGAAAAATTCGAGCTGTCCGGACAAGTTAGTGATGTGAAGAATAAAACCCGTGCTCGTCGCTCAAGAACAGCCGAGAATATTGCTGCTGTAGCCGAAAGTGTTGAAGAAAACCCAGGTTTGTCCATTTCTCGTCGTTCTTTGGAATTAGGCATTCCACAAACGACATTACACCGTATTTTGCATAAAGATTTGGGTCTTAAGGCTTATAAAGTTCAGTTAACACAACAACTCAAGCCGGCCGATCATCAACAACGTCGAGTCTTTGCTGATTGGGTCTTTGAAATGCATGAAAATGATCCGGAATTCCATCGAAAACTCATCTTGAGTGATGAGGCCCATTTCCACCTCGATGGGTTCGTCAACAAGCAAAATTGTCGCATCTGGGGCTCGGAAAACCCAAGAGTTATTGTTGAAAAGCCTCTCTATCCTCAACGTGTGACTGTTTGGTGCGGTTTATGGTCCCGCGGGGTCATTGGACCTTACTTTTTCGAAAATGAGGCTGGAGCAACAGTTACGGTTGCGCTATCGACAGATGATTAATGATTTTTTATGGCCGGAATTGGATGATATTGATCTGGACAACGTTTACTTTCAACAAGACGGCGCTACGTGCCATACAAGCAACGAAACCATTGATCTTTTACGGGAAAAGTATCCGGACCGTGTTATCTCTCGAAGAGGTGATCACAATTGGCCACCAAGATCTTGTGACTTAACACCTTGCGACTTCTTCCTTTGGGTCCACGTGAAAGAGAAGGTCTACGCCAACAGCCCAGCGTCGATTCAAGACGTCAAAGATGGAATTCGTGGGGTTATCGAGGACATAGGGCAGCCACTTTGCGATTTGGTTATGGAAAATTTCATGAAAAGGATATGGTCCTGTAGGCGTGGTCGTGGTGGTCATTTGGCTGATGTTATTTTCCATTATTAACGGCATACCTTCCTCTTTATAATAAAATAAAGATTCGATCATTTATCTCAAAAAATGGCATTTTTCTTTGAATATCAAAATAACACCTCTTATTGGAAAACCCTTATATCGGAAACTATTTGTTTCTCAGATTCTAAAAAAAAATTATGCCTATTCTACACAAAAAACAAATATACTTTTACAAAATTTCATGTAAATTAAATTTTTTTTACGAGAGAGAAAAATCAAAAACCGAAAAGTCGGTTTTCCGCCAGTTTCTCGAAAAATCTTAGGTTATATTGGAAAATGGCTTTACCAAAGTTTTAGACTTTTTTATTATATACAATGAAGGACATTTTCCGGTAGGAGGTAACGTTTCGTCGAAAAAAAAGCCATTTCATTTGTGTACATGTCAGTGGCAGAGGCGGATATTCAAGGTATTCCGAAACAAGCCAGTTGAACTTCTAGAATACTTGGATAGGATGTTCCGATGAGAGGTTGATGATCTGATGACGATCTCTAGTGAACCTCATTGCTTTACTTACAATATTAATTCAAAAAGCGACGGAAAATTTAATATGGAAAAACTTCACAAACAGTTCTATATATAGGTCTGGCTATATCACCTGTTACAAACATAATTTACGGGTTGTATCGAAAATGAGTGCACGTAGATAGCTGAAATTTGATACGCTGTGTTTTCATAGCAATAGCAAATAAAACTTAAAAAACAGACTAAATCGGGCAACCCTTTCTTGTTGTTGCCATACAAAATTTTGGTTTTTACTATATATTTCGAAACTATCAAATACAAGTTCAAAACTGGGCCAAATTCGGCGACCCCTTTGTGGTGTTTCCATACAAAACTTTAGTTTTTCACTATATATTTGGAAATTGTCTGAGAACGCGTCTATGTGGAGAGCAGCGTTTTTGAAAAAAAAAAAATGTTAAATTTATGTTGAAAAATAGGACAAATCGGGCAACTTCTTCGTAGGATTATCAAACAAAAACTTCGTTTTTAACTATATATTTTGGCACTGCATGAGAACGCGTCGACGGGAAGAACTAAAAATTTGTACCTGCTATTGGAAACACAGGTTCATAAATGGACCGAATCGAGTGACCACTATTTGGTGTTGCCATACAAAACTTTGGGCTTTCACTATACAGGGTGTTTCCCCTTAGGAGGTCCATAGAGCGGGAGGTGATAATACTCACCTAGACGAACGAAAAATTGTATGGCAGGGGGGGCGGGCAATATCAACCGTTTAGGAGTTACAGGGTGATTCATAAAAAAAGCTAGGTTTTCACAAAACACCCTGTATATTAAAAACTACAGGGCGTATGGCCACAGTTAAATGCTCACTGTATGCAGAGCTTCATGGTCTTTCCAACGACAGCCAAACCATCCCCGTACCCCTCTCCCCACAGAAGTTATGAAGGTCTAAACTAAAAATTTCGGATTTTCTTTCCTTTTTTTTTTTACTTTGACCTCTATTATTTTTGCAAAATGGTCGTTAACATAACTTTTTTTTATAAAAACTGTAAACTGTAGACTCTCCTCTTTAATATGACCTATTACACCCAATGTGCTATCTGCAGCCCTTTAAGAGTTATTAGCTCTAAACCTATTTTCAAACCTATTCTCAACGATAATTTGTTCCCTTAGCACGTCATTTTAAAAAATATCGTCTTTTTTCGGTGTGACCTGAATAGGTTATGAGTTAATAACTGTTTAACGGCTACAGTTAACACATAGGATGTAATAGGTCAACTTAAAGAGGAGAGTCTGCAGTTTACAGTTCTTATAAAAAAAGTTATGTTAACGACCTTTTTACAAAAAATAATAGAGGTCAAAGTAAAAAAAAAGGAAAGAAAATCCGAAATTTTTAGTTTAGATCTTCATAACTTCTGAGGGGAGAGGGGTACGGGGCTGGTTGAGCTGTCGTTGGAAAGACCATGAAGTTCTGCATACAGTGAGCATTTAACTGTGACCATACGCCCTGTAGTTTTTAATATACAGGGTGTTTTGTGAAAACCTAGCTTTTTTATGAATCACCCTGTAACTCCTAAGCGGTTGATATTGCCCCCCCCCCTGCCATACAATTTTTGGTTCGTCTAGGTGAGTACTATCACCTCCCGCTCTATGGACCTCCTAAGGGGAAACACCCTGTATATTTGAAGACTGCCTCACGTGTCGACGTAGAGAACTGAAATTTTGTACCCGGGACTTTCATAAATAAAATTTAATTAAGTTCAAAAGCGGGACCAATCGGGCAACTCCTTCATAAGGTTGCCATACAAAAAAAAAATTCTACGTGGTGTTTTCATAGCAATGGTAAATAAAATCTCAATAATGGACTAAATTGGGTTACCCTTTCTTAATGTAGCCATACAAAACTTTTGCTGCCTGAGAAGGCTTCGAGGTGAAGAGCTCATATTTTGTACATGGCGTTTTCATAAAACGCGTCCACGCAGAGAACTACACTCTCCCACACATATGAATGAATGCACGCACACTAATCCACGCACACACACACACACACATACAGACACAAAGTGAAACCCTAGAGTGCGAAATCGCGTGATCGAGTCCGATAATAGCTTAGATATTATTTATCTCTAGCTACCCCACCCCACCCCAACCATCTAGGTATCTATATTATCGCCAGGCAACGCCGACGGGCTCCCCCTAGTATATATATTAATTTTTGTTTGTTTTTTTTTGTTTTTTTCATTTTAATTAAAGAAAAACAAACATGGTAGAATTAGAACGCGTTAAGACAGAGTCTCGCCTTTTCTTAAGTTTATTATTTCATCAACGAATTCATTCAAGAAACTCCTAAGAAAGCCAATCCCGATCGTCTACCCAGATCAAGCTAACCGACAACCTTTATAGAAATGACCCTGATGGCGAAACCGACCACAACGAATTCCATTCCACGCCATGCGACAGACATGAGCAACATGAGAAATGCAACAAGGATAGGAAAGAAAAGAAGGACGATCGCTATACTTACTGATGAATTCGTCTATACCATGCGAGCCTTAGCGGTGCTTCAAGCGGAGTCGATACGCAAAAAAAATCCACTCCGGAGGAGGAAGGTGTGAAATCAACCATCATTGCCACCGTTCCGAAGAATTTAGGGTTACCCAAGAAAATCCCTCTAGTTCAGAATTATACTTTTCTACGAGCAGCTGAGTCTTAAAATTGAACCAAAAAACTTTGCTTGCAGTGGGTCCAAGCCATGAAATATGGAGGGAGAATTATCCTGGCGTTTTGGAGATTTCAATTTATAAGATTTTAATAAATAACGGTTAAACAAAGTGCTTAGATTATAATTTTTTTATAAGCTTGAAAATTTTTTGTTTTGTTTTTATTTTAAATTTTGATTTTTTTTTTTAAATATGTGTGCACATTGCTATCACCCCACCCATATGAAAGTAAACCTAACGAGTGTTACTGTATGGTCCTAGTGACCTTCGCCCATACATACTCTTAACCTTAACCTTGATGATATTCTTAGTTTTGTTATATAAATTTCCATAACGGATTACAATTTAAATTTTAAGTAAAACCTCAATAGCTTATTGGTTCAATTCTTTGTTGTTTTTCAAAGTTTATAATTAGAAGAAGTACGGTTACGTAGTTTTTCAAATAAACGAAATTAAAAAAGGGGAGTTACAGTCCACAAATCATTACTTAGATCTTTTCGTAAATAGCAAAATCATTCTGATTCGGGGCCTTACATGAATTAACTCCCACCGCATGATAAGAGGAAACACATATTATATGTATTTTGACCTTAGGTGAAACACTTTATAATTATAATCGTACGATGAAAAAAAAACAACAAAAAAGACTAAAAATTTGTTTAACTATGTACCTCCACATACACACATGACACACCAAATTGGAATTTACGTCAAATCTGAAAAGAATCTTTGGCTCCAGGGGCTCCTACAAAACAACGCCCACAAAATTATTTTCGGCATTACAAGTGCGGTTTCACATTTCCAGAAAACAAAGAATTTTTGATTAAGGCGGCAAATAAATCGCTTTTACGCTTATTTTTCGCCTCTTTAATTAATAACAAAAGATTTTTGTTGCCAACACACAAAAACTGCAGAAAATACTTAATCAAGGTCGTCACTGGCGGGCCATCAGTCAAAACACAGAAGAGTACTAAGTAAAACGACATTCTATAAAAAGTCGGTGATGCGATTAATCCCCCCAGCACTGGGCATGACTTAAATATAATGAGCAAGCTCAGATGTTACTTTTCGTTCACAATATGAAATTCATTCAGGTAACGCTTGTAACATCAGTCACAGGTAAACAAACGTTTAACTACACCGATAAAAACGACATTCAATGTCAACCGGTGTAATTACAAATCGAGTTCAATAGTGGTGTGATTACCCATTTTATGTATGTTGATCTGCAGAACTCAATCAGGTGGTCTACTATAAATCAGGTGTGCTGCGTCAGAGTCGTTGGAATTTTTTAGAGGCAAAAGAACGAGTTAACAATGAGCACAAGCGCGGAGTGATTGTATGAGTCTGCGCCTACAACTGTTTTATAAAAGAAAAAACAAAAAGAAAAAAATGTAATTTCTTAATAAAAGTGAGCGCAATGTCAATTGGAGCGAATTAAATTCGTGAGTTAATTGGGTGTGTATACTTTGTTTTGCTAATTACATTGAGGTAAATACGTGAAGATTTATAAGTCTTTATATAAATCTTCAGACTTTTAACTATAAGTAGCAAAGTTTTGTCGAACAAGTGGAGCGCTTCAAAACTGTGCCATAAATGTTTAAATGTCAAACGGGTACAGTATTACTATTATGTTTCAAATAATTTAAATTCTCTATTGTTTTTCATGCAGCACTAACTATTCATGTGACTCATGCATTATGGTAATGAAGAGTAAAAAACATCTGTAAAATAAATATATAAGAAATTTATATACATTGGTAGAAAAGAGTAAGCGTTAAAAGTATTTTGAATTGATCGTACACTGAAAAAAATAACACTGGTAAATTTAACAAAACTGGCTTGTTTATTTTTTTTAACCAAAAAACTAGTTCCATTCAACCAAAATTAAGTTGGATCAACCGAAATAACTAGCTGTTTTAATTTAACCAAGCCCTATTTCGAGCTAGTTTGCTTGAACAAAAATTAATTTGTTATTTTTAACTTAGCTTTTTAAGTTGAGAATAAAAAAATACTTGGTCAATAACACTTAAATAACAGGAATATAACAAAATTATTGGTTAAACGGGCGTGTATTCCACCAAACAAATGGCAATGTTATTTACAACCATAAAACTTAGTTAAATATTACCAAATAACTTGTTTACATTTAGCTAAATTACTTGGCTCTTAAGGGGTTAGGCCAACCTAGAATTTTCGAAAAATCCATTTATTTTTTTTTAATTTTAAAGGGTCCCTTAATGCCTCAAAAATGATGTCCCAAAAGATTATTGCCGAGAACAATCTTTAAGTACTCCGTTTTCGAGCGCTAGCGAGAAGGTCCGTTAGGGGACTAGAGCAGGTATACGGCAGATGTTATTGAAAGTATTTATTTCCTGACTAGTCTGGCGGGTTTAGAATTGTGGAACGGCAGTTTCAGACAGTTAGGCACGGCCTGAGACAACTTACATCTAGATGTGCAAAACCTCACAAAAACGCGGTCCAACATAAACGAGCAAAGGTATTGCAAAATTATTTATGATTTTCTACTACTCAAAACTTTAAACGCGTTTATCTCAAAACTACATTTTTGTAGTTGGCCGGAAACATAATTCAGACAATTTTCATCCGATTGACTTGAAATTTGGAATATATCTTCGAAAATACATTGTCTACAGAAGTACGTAGGATTTTTTTTTTATATTGCATAGTTCATTTATTATTAACAATTATCTGACGATTTTTTACGCAAATTTCTCACTTTCCACTTTAGAAATGCGCCATTTTGTCAAAAATCAATATATCGAAAAAATCCTACGTACTTCTCTAGCTTATACTATATATATATAATCGAAAAAATTCAGGCCCTAATCATGATTCATTAAATTACAGGAGCTGTTATTCCGGCCGTGGAGCATAGAAAAAAAAAGACGTCGTCGCAAAAACGCTGTACCGCCGCCATTTTGAAATAAATTGCCTCAAAAAAAATATTGTATGCAGTTAATGATATGTACAATAAAGTCCCATTTCTGTAAACTCGATTTATTTCGTAATATTTCTGAAAAAAATTCCCAAAAAAGCCAATTTTTTTCGGCCTCTAGGGTGGCCTAACCCCTTAATATTAATAACTTAGGCTTGATTAAATACGATTTCGTTACTTAGTACTTGGTTGGACTACACAATTAAATAACAGAAATTTGTTAATTTAACCAAGCGCGCTTGGTTAGAATAAACAGAACTTGGTTTAATGTAGCTTTTGCTAAAGCAAATTTCTTATCACTGCTACTGTTAGAAATTTCGTTTCAGTTTGTGCTGCGCAGTGATCTATTTGGGAGGTTTAATAGCAAAAAATTCAATTCGAAAATATTTTAAAGCGTTATTAATGTTATATTGCATCCATGGTGAAAGGGATAAGTGAAGTTCGGAGAAACAAAAATCTAATCCGCGGAAAACTGAAAAGTTTAAAATTGTTTTTATGTATGTTCCAGAAATTTATATTCTAATTATTTAATGGAAAAATGCTTTGGTAAGTAAAATTTATTGTAATGCTCTTTTAAAAATAACTTAAAATTTTGTGGCTATTGGAAATAAGACATTTTACAGTGCATTGTGATATTCTTATGCATATTATTATTATTCAATGCACTGCAATATTTGTGAAATGAGTTGCATTCATAAAATAAGTGCTTGGACGATCTCTCAATTTTTGTAAAAAATTAACAGTTGTGTTTTATAGTACATTATTTTAAATAAATATATAAAATATATTGTTACAAATTTCCTTTCGGCGTGGTCGCCAAAACTTAGGTAGCGGGAACTATTTCTCCTCCGAGCGGTTTTGCCTGGAACGTGTAGCGAGCGGCCCGTTAAATTCACCGCTATTGAATTGCCACCTGGCCGAGCGGTCACCAGCGGGGTGCGGTGAGAGGTAGGCCGATTGGTATAAACGCAGCAAGCGTGCTCGGCAGCTAATAAATGTACGAGTAGGAGTATGTTACCTGGAGGCTGGTGATTTCTGCTCCTCGGGCTCCTTGAGGCGTCTGAGTCTACCTGTCTGGTCAGCCACTTCCTTCTCTTTTTGTGCCTCTCCTTGTTACTTACTGGGAGGTAGGGAACTGAACCACAACAAAACAAGAAACAAGAGCTTTCTTCAAATCCAATACTAGCGTTTATTTAAACAAAAAAAAAAAACAAACTTGACTTGGCGTCACTTAATGCCACAGATCTACAAAAACTTTTGTCTGACTTTTACACTGGCTACTCTTAATATGGCCGACTACAAAAAATTTTTCGCGCCTCCCTATCCCTCTAGTCCATTTTTTGGACGTCTTCTTGTACTTAGGCTATTTTTTGGCCGATTTAGCGACCTCTATTTTTCAATTACTCATTTCTATGTTTAATGGACATCTGTTAGCTAATTTTAACTTGTTATTCGTTTTTACTTGACATTTGTTAAACTGATTCTACTTGTGGCTTACTTTACATTTACATTATTCCATTAATTTTCCTTTCTATCTTTAATTTACATCTGTTAACTAATTTTAACTTGTTATTCACTTTTTATTTGACATTGGTGAAACTGATTCTACTTGTGGCTTACTTTACATTTACATTATTCAATTAATTGCCATTTTTATTTTTACTTTACATCTGTTAACTAATTTTAACTTGTTATTCATTTTTCATTGACATTTGTTAAACTGATTCTACTTTCGATTTACTTTTAATTCACATGGGTCAAATAATTTTCTCTCCAATTTTAATTACTAGCTTTACTTCATTATTTATCTTATTATTTAGATCGGTGAGACTGGTTTGAATTATTCCGGACCTTTCACTTTATCGATCTGTCACAGTTTTCATTGACTTTCACGTGTAACGAACGTTGAGATTGTCTACCGACTTTGGTCTTCCACATCTGTCAAATTTCATTCAATTTTAAAGTTCCATATTTGCTAAAGCTTTCATTCCCTTTGAAAATTTTATACGTCTATATTTGTCAAAGTTTCTATTCAGTTTTACATTTCTATATTTCAAAGTTCTTAATTAATTTTAGCTTCCCCCATCTGTCAGAGCTCTCTATTCAATTTTACATTCCTATATCTGTCAACGTAGATCATTTGCTCTCAAGTTTCAGAAATTGGTACAATTATTTACGGTCTTCGCGTTGTCATACCTGTCAAAATTATATTTGCTTTTCTGGTGTAAAAAAAATGAACATTATTTTTCGGCATTAATTTTCTAGATCTGTCAGAATTAGTTAGCTTGTATGGTGTATAAAGTGAACATTATTTATCTGCATTAATTTTCTAGATCCGTCAGAATTAGTTTACTCTAATGATGCGAAAGATGAAAATCATTAATCGACATTCGTTTTCTACATCTGTCAGAATTAGTTCGCTCAATTTCAAATTGCTATCCTTACTAAAGTTTTCGCTCAATTTTAGTCATAGAAAGGCCGAAAGATTTATTAAGTCATTAACACTTTTGCGTGGGCAATATTAATTTTCTCATTGAGAGATGACAGACTATCTCTTTGCCACCTTCGGCGATTCTATGTCTAAGCACAAGTCCAGCGAAATACTTCTGCTTTGTGCGGCCACGTCTGGGTCGCCTTTTATAGAGTCGGCTGGCGTGGTGTATTTGTGACGACCAGGTGTCGCGCGAAGTTGCAAGAATGGGTTCTTGATTCCACTGTGGTTCAGTGTTTATCTCTGACAGATCAGCTGATAGAACTGTCGAGAAACATCACCTGCAATGTTTTTCCTGTTTATGCATCCAGGAATAGTGAAACATAAGTGGGTTTTGCTAATTTAAATGTGGTGTTATCGAGATAATGAATATCTCTCTATAAATTTGGAAGTTTGTATGCTGTTTTGAGAAATAGAGCGTTATTTCTTAGCCTAGGCCATGGCGTATTTTCCCCAAATGGCCAGCAACGTTGATGAGATTAAAAGGATTGGTTCAAATTTAAGCTTGGAAAATTTGAATTTGAAAGAGAGCCCAGTAATTTCTCTGGGTGGGGAGTACAGCCTTAATTCTCGGCCGCTTATAACTACGCAGGAGAGTTCCATGGACTGGGAGTAAGTAATTTTGTAACAATATAATAAAATTGATAACTACTAAGATATTTTAAAATGTATATCGCACTAACTAAAATAATGGTTAATAATTTTTAGAAAACAACATTAATTTGGAAAAATTAAAATCAATTACAAAAGAAGAAATAAAGTCCATGTTCGATGAGCAACATATTGGTCTACAAATAAAATTTGAGCACCACATTTTAAAATATCAAGAGGCATTTGTAAGTATATTTATTAATTTTCCGTATTTTAAAAATTTAACACATTTAAATATCTATTTTAAAAATTTCCAATTTAGTGTCGGATAAATTATTAAGAAAATTTTAATTAGATATCAAAAGTTAGTCTTTTTCAAATTATTCAGATATTTCATGTACCTACATATATTCATAATAATACTAAATATGTTAAAGTGCTTTGTTTGTAAAAAATATTTAAAAAAAAGTTGAAATATTAATAGCTCATTTAAAAATTTTGCATGGATACCGTACAAACAGTACATTTATTTGTTGTGAAAGCTTATGTTTGCAAAAGTTTGAAAATATATCTTCCTATAAAAGACATTTACTTAAAAGGCATATATTTTTAGACAAAACGATTAATACCGAAAAAAAGAGTTTTGTAGAAAAAGTCCTGAAAATGTCGTTATTCCGTCAAATGAAAATAACGATACCAATAATATCGCTAGTGAGTATTTTCAATCTACAGATTTAAATAAGTCTCACACTCCTTTAAACAAGCATGTCAACGTAGAAGATAAAGTAGACAAGATATCTATACTTGAAAAAATTCACGAAAGTGCTGTTTTGTTTACATTAGAACTACACTCTCGTAACAATTTCAACAGAAAAAATATTCTGCTATTACAAGAAAATATAATTAAATTCATAATCGATCCTTTGCTAAATGCATTCAAATTATTTTTCTCCAAATCTGAAAATTTGGAAAAAAATGAAAGAAGAAATGGGAAATTTTCTTGAAGAGATTTCTAAGAACCCTTTTCAAGAAATACATAGCGAATACAAGTTTTTGAAATATTTATCTGAGAAAGATTATTTTAAAGAAATCAAGCCAATTTACTATCAATAATGAAATATTAGAAACTCATATTAATGGTTGTTCGAACCAAATTGATTCGAATATATTTTCATACAGAGGGCTTCTGAAAGAAAGCATGCTGAAATCAAAGCATTAAAATTTTAGTAAAACTTAAATCTAATTTTATTTCTCTTAGGCGAAAAACATGTACACAACCCAACATAGCCATGTATTTATCATCTTCATAGCATATTGCACAGATACAACATAAAAGTATAGCCTCATTGAGCAAATTAAATTAGAATTATTATCAAGGGGAACCATTCCTGAAAAGGGATCATATTGCAAAAATATCATGCTAGAGTTGAGATCTGAAAAGAAAATAAATTCAATCTAATTACAATTTTCATAAAAATAGGTACAACATCTATCAAAAGCATGTGTTGTCATGTAACATACAATGCATGGCACAAATACAATCAAATCAAGCAGATCAATTTGCAACTCTAGCATTATCATCATTATAAGTACCATCGAACGGGAATTTCTTCTCTACGTGATACGAAATAAAATTTTTGCAAATATAATTAATTTAACACAGCAGCATGTGAAACTCTAAATTTCTTGTTGCTATGGATTTTTGTTCGTTGCTAGGCAAATTTTATCGCTAGTACCGTAAGAGCACAGCTGCATTGCCAATTCTTGTGATCATGCGCCGCTGCTACTCTATCAGTGGTGTCGTGGGCAAGCAAGGGCTATATAAACGACAAGCTGACTGATCTCGATCTCTTTTTGTGCTTGGCATCGCTTGGGGTAAGTTGGCTTAGGGACTAACATTCATATCGGGTATCGACTGATATTTCAATTCTAACAATTAATCATTTCTGGTCTCGACGGAAATAAACACATCTTA
Source organism: Dioctria linearis (assembly GCA_963930735.1). Classification (NCBI taxonomy): domain Eukaryota; kingdom Metazoa; phylum Arthropoda; class Insecta; order Diptera; family Asilidae; genus Dioctria; species Dioctria linearis. The sequence goes on along the minus strand of OZ005742.1, from coordinate 14,370,315 downwards.
TTTCGGGTCTCGACTGAAGATAAGATATTTACTAATAATCATTTCTGGTCTCGACGGAAATAAACACATCTTATTTCGGGTCTCGACTGAAGATAAGATAACACTTTAAGCCGGGTCTCGACTGACTTAAAGAATATTATCTCGGGTCTCGACTGAGATAATCTCTTACTAACAATCATTTCTGGTCTCGACGGAAATAAACGCATCTTATTTCGGGTCTCGACTGAAGATAAGATAACACTTTAAGCCGGGTCTCGACTGACTTAAAGAATATTATCTCGGGTCTCGACTGAGATAATCTCTTACTAACAATCATTTCTGGTCTCGACGGAAATAAACGCATCTTATTTCGGGTCTCGACTGAAGATAAGATAACACTTTAAGCCGGGTCTCGACTGACTTAAAGAATATTATCTCGGGTCTCGACTGAGATAATCTTTTACTAACAATCATTTCTGGTCTCGACGGAAATAAACGCATCTTATTTCGGGTCTCGACTGAAGATAAGATAACACTTTAAGCCGGGTCTCGACTGACTTAAAGAATATTATCTCGGGTCTCGACTGAGACAGTATCTTACTAACATTAACACTTTATTTCTGGTCTCGACGGAAATAAAGAATTGTTCTAACCAAGAACAAAGGGCTTAACATTAGCTTACAGCCAATTCCTCAAGTGTCAAGTTTTAGATCGGTGAGTACCAGTCACTTGTAACATTTTAATACTTATTCATATATCTATTTGACTATATTTTGACTTATATACACATATATATATTATACATTTCATGTGCATATCTATTTTATACATATATTTTTATTATATTTTTTGACGATCTTATATTATAGCTTGGTGCTAATAAGTGTTAGTGTAATACAAAAATCTCAGACCCAAACTGATATACAGAGTTTTGTCTCGACATATCTATTTCTGAAAGTCCTACATTATAAATCGGTGTCAATAAGTGTGTTTTCTAGTGTATGTTGATCTCTGACCCAACAATTTAGATAATTTTGTCTTAATACAATTACTCGAGATATTTAAGTTAAGCCAGTGTTTTGAAGTTAAATTATTCTAACTTTTGCTCTATATTAATTATATATTGAATATCTATTTATATATCTATTATCAACAATCCTGTGAGTGTGTTTTTCCCATACTTTTAAATCGTTGACCTGAAACCTTTGTATACATAATCTGATCTAAATAGTGGGAGATTCTAAAACCAAGTGCAGCAGTTTCTTGCGAGTCAAAGAAAGTGAACAGTGTTGATTTGTTGTTGAGAAAATAGACCGCTGATCTTGATCCAAATTTACCAGTGCATTCATTTCAGTCACTTAATCAAATTTGCGTGTACGTTCTATTAACGGACAGTACAATGGTTCTTTTGCATTGGATGAAAAAGTAAGCAAAGGAGTTTTGTTACCATTACATTTCCAATTTAAAAAAGTATTTGAAAAAAAAGATATTCTAAAAAAGTACCTACTTACAAAACAATGAAAAATATAATTCAGAAAATCACATTATTAGAAATTTTTTACAGGATCAGTTGTGGAAGGAAAAACGCAAGTTGTACCCAGACAGAATATTAATACCTTTTTTATGTACGCAGACGATTTTTGAAATAAACAATCCGTTAGGGTCTCTCTCTCTCATCAGAAAAAGCAACAGATTCTCCCGCAAATTCTGAGCAATCAGCTAATGGTAAACAAACTCAATACTTAATACATATATGTACTTACTTCTTTAGTCTTAATGTATTTTAACTAATTTTTTTTTTTCAGATTCTGAAATGCATGAGATATCAAATGTACTTAAACATATCAGGGAACCTTGGGAATTAATAAAAGAAAAGTGGTTTTTAACAAGGTCTTATAGAACTCAGCAGATCCTTACAAGCAGTGATATGACAATTGCTGATACACATTCTAAGGCCCCAGAGTTGGTAAAAAATGTTGGTTGTTTCTAATTATTATTGTTTCTAACTGTTGCTTGAATTTCCAGATCAAAATAGATTTTCACTACATGTATCCCGAAAAGTCTTTGTTCAAAAATTGGTATTTATTTACTAAATACATCCCTCCCAATTTTAATAGAAATATTAAAGATAAACGGATCAAGCCGTTATTAGACGACATTATGGCGCAAGATCCGTCACAAAATATTGGTAAGACAGTTTACGCTAACATTATTATTATTATTATTTAAAAAAAAATCTAATGATTATTCCAGACTTTAAAAATGTAACTTACGTCCAACTGTTGCACGCTTTACTTAAGCCATCGCAAAGGGCATCAACTACCAAATCAAGAATAAAACACAGTATTAAGGATTCACAAGAAAGCCTGATGATAACTGTACAATCTCATAATGAAATTATAACAAAAATTCAGAAAATGAAAAATTTATGTTTATCTAATCATTCAAAATTGCAACCATTTATAGTTGGTGTCCGAGAAAAGGACAAATTGTATAACGAATACGTTGTAGTACTAGATGACATAAAATTTAAATTTGAAACTTTTTTAAGCGCATTAAATTTGTGTTTTAAGCTATTTCAAGTTCTTCATATTTCATATCCGAAAGAAAGCATTTTAGTTTGGAATTTTATTCAAAGATTCTTTTATGATGTTCAAACTAAATATGACGATGACAGTCCGGTGATTGCTACCCTTATTAGTGATTTAAAAAATGCCATAAAAATTAATGAAGCGTAATGTATAGTAGCATAACATGTATGTATGTATGTATATTACATGGAAATATGTAATATTTAGCAATTAAATATAAAGCCATAATCAAAATTTCATATGTAATCTTTAAGAAATTAAACTTATTAGTTATATGTACATCTGCCTGAATTTAGTAATATTATAACTTTGTAAAAATTGAATTGAAAATTGAAAATTGAATTGAATGAATTGTTCTTTTGTAATGTTTATTTGGATTTTTATTAGAAGGTAGTAAATATTTTTTTTTATGAAAAACATTAAATTTTATATTATCGTTACGTAATAAAGAATACCCAGTTCGAAAAAACGAGTATTTTATTATTTTGTACTTATTTCCTTGATAGGTTTATTTCTTATAAAACTACGGATTAATTAAGAATAAATATTTTTTTATTGTCGTTGGGTAAATTCGAAACTTAACCATGATGTAAGCCATTTTACCAAAAACATCGCAGTAAATTGGAATCAAAAGATGGCCTTTACTATACCATGTTAATATAAACTGTAATTTGGTTGAACATTTATTCAAACTTAGTAAAATTGACCCCAGATTTGGTTGAATACTTGACCAAACTTTGTTCAAATTAACCATGCTTAGGTTAGAAATTATGTTAAATTAACCATAATTTAGGTTGGAAAGTTACTTCATTTTGGTTGAGTTAACTAAGTTCTTAGTTCATATATTAACTAAAGCTCTGTTGAATCGACTAATGTCTAGGTTGAAAAAAAAATTGGTTAAAACTTATTAAACTTAACCAAAGGTTTTGGTTATAATAAAACTCAAACGAAACTTGGTTGATTTGACTATTCCAATTTGTTGAGCAAAAAATAACAAAATAAATTTGTTGGTTTTAACCAAAAGCTCGATAGGCTGAAAACAAGCCAAGCACTTGGTTAATCTAATCTTGGTTTTTGATTGTATTTACCAGTGCTTTTTTCTCAGCGTAAAGAATGATTTCACAAACGATGTTACTGATTTAAGTAACCTCATTAAACTCATTATATAAATTTTAAGAATTTTTTAAGCCATATACTAGTCTTAAAATTGAAGCAAGGAAAAACTATTTATAAGTAAACTCGTTGAAATTAACTTTTTACTTGCAATTTAAAAAGATCAACTTTAGAAATTACAGTAAGGAATTAATTTTTATAAGTTGTGTTTGTATTGTTTCAATAAGAATCATTACAACATTCGCCCCTGGTGGCATTATTGGAAATAAAAATTAACCTGTAAAATTAGTAATTAAATATGAGAAAAATTAAAAGCATACTTTAACTTCACGACTGAGTGAAAAACTTAAGTGAATATCGATAATAATTAAATAAAGCTTGAAAAAAAAACAATATTTGACATAACTTTTTTGTCTGCGCGTATAAATGATTTTTTAAAAATAACAATAATAATAATAAATAACAATTACACAGAATAGAAAACCGAATACATTGAAATAAAAATATATTGTTAATAAATTAAAATAGATTTAAAACAAAACATAGTTTTCTCTAGAATTTTTTATTCCACCAAAATTTTTGTCGCGCTTCAGTGTACATTTATTCGAAATATCACCATTGCATGAACTTGGCAAAACTATGAAAAAATTTTCGCATTATGTCTACTTTCCAAAATGACCTCCCTAAGTGCTATCAACTACAACAATCAGAAGTTATAAGCAAACATTTGGTGATGTGCCCATCGAGGTAATCTTCAGTTTTTTCGTAAGATTCTATCTCCTCCTACAGTTTTTAACCTATGACAACCATTTATATGTCATTGTACGGGAATCTGAACTGGCTATTAAATAGGGTACTTTTCGATTTCGAATTTCGAAAATGGAGGGGGTAATTTCGAAAAAACACTTCTTTACCAAATTTGATATTTACGTAGATTTCGTTATTCCGCATTTTCATTTTTGCGGGAGGGGCAAGCTCTGGGAGGGGCGGGACTTCAAAGTCTCAACTTTAAGCGGCTATATTTGCTCAACCAAGCATTGTTCTAGCAAGTAAGTCCTAAATTCATAAATGGAAAAGACATTTTTGGTGGTTTTTATTCAAATATAGCCGCTTAAAGTTGAAACTTTGAACTCCCGTCCCTCCCAGAGCTTGCCCCTCCCGCAAAAATGAAAATGCGGAATAACGAAATCTACGTAAATATCAAATTTGGTAAAGAAGTGTTTTTTTCGAAATTACCCCCTCCATTTTCGAAATTCGAAATCGAAAAGTACCCTATTTAATAGCCAGTTCAGATTCCCGTACAATGACATATAAATGGTTGTCATAGATTAAAAACTGTAGGAGGAGATAGAATCCTACGAAAAAACTGAAGATTACCTCGATGGGCACATCTTCTAAATGTTTGCTTATAACTTCTAATTGTTATTGTTGATAGCACTTAGGGAGGTCATTTTGGAAAGTGGACATAATGCACAAATTTTTTCATAGTTTTGCCAAGTTCATGATGGTGATATTTCGAATAAATGTACACTGAAGCGCGACAAAAATGTTGGTGAAATAAAAAATTCTAGAGAAAACTTTTTTTTTTTTTAAATAACTGAAGGCACAATTATAACTAACTATGCATTCTTAGAAAGGCCAATATGTGTTCTTTTAAATAAAGGTTTGAACGTCACAATCCATTAATTACAATAGAACTTATAACGAAATTACTCTGAAGAGGTATGCAAAATCTCGAAAATCGATATTATTGATTTACTCGAAAACCAAGTGGAGTTCGATATAAAAGTATCTAGACTTTTTTTACCCAAATGACCTCTACTTTTATCCCCTTAAAGGATTAAAGACATTTACGGAACACCCTGTATAAAAGGACTGCTCATTGAGTAAAAAATGCATGAAAGCAAATGGCGCCAATTACATATTGCTGTCTCTTTCCGTGAGAGCATACTTTCCCACTGAACTGTAACGATTGGGAACGAAAAATTGCTTGAGGTTCAACGATATTTCCAACCAAAACAGCCTTGTAAAAAACACTTCCTTCGATTCATAATTAACATTTAACAATACAAAGTCCCAAATACTTTTGCAGTAAATTCTGTAAATCTCATTGACATGCATATAGTAAATTTCAAAAAATAATTTAAATATTGTAAATATAGCCCCAGTTTACGACAGTTGGTAGCATTGACAGTGAGAGCATATTTCTGAAATTTAAAGTGATGCCACATGAAACTCGAGATCAGTCAGTCCATTTATATACATAAATGTCAGTGGCTTGGACATAAGTTTCTGACATTTGCAGATAATAAGGACAAATGCAAGTCGACTAGATCAAACACAGAGGTACATATGTATATGTGTAAATAATAGAATACACTCTTCATTTCTCTGCAACGACGATTTTAAATTTTTGGATACAAATACTAAAACAGAATTAAATCCAACGAAAGCACAATTTCCAATTCCCCCGAAAAGATCAACAATTCAAAGAAATTTTTGTCACCCAAACCGAAAAGAAAAACAAAACAGTTTATTAAATATTTACAGGATTCAAAAAAGGTTTACCTCAATATAATCTGCGTAAAATTGAAATTAAATTCTCAAAAACTAAAGAAATTATTTATGAAAAAAAAAATTATCGAAAACAAAATTTAGTTTTGCTTCCCGAACAAATCAAAAAGGGTCAGAAATGTTTCAGAATTATTTCAAAAATGTTTCGAAAATATTTCAGAATTGGTTGAGAATGCGTTTTTAAGCTTTCAAAAACTACCCCAAAAGTATAGAAATATTTGTAGTTTGTTTCCAGATTATTTCTTTAACGATGTTTCTTTGATAGGAGAATGAGGCCGAATTGTTTTGATTGAAATTTTGTTAAAAAATTCTGTTTTTTTTTTTTGAAAACCAAAATTTATCAAGTTAAATAGAAAGGGGGATTGAGTTTTACTCTTTCGAGACCCATATAGAGTCTACAGGCAATTTTTCAACCTACTGCATTGAGCAGTAAAATGATTCATAGTTAGATTTTGCAAAATCTCTTAATATGACTTACCATCAACGTTTTGGGCATTTGAATTCACTGTAGTGTAGACAGCATGCAGTTCAGTTCATTTTTGTCCTGATGAGATCGCCTTCTACTTCTGATCGAAACACACACAGTATACTCTCAGAATCTCTTTATGAAATTTTGTTTTCCGGCTCTAAGCCAACAAACTGACTGACAGTACCTCGGTACTTTATCAAGTTAAGTTCAATAAAAAAGAAAGAAAAAAACTAGAATTCTTACAATACCCTAGAATCTAGGGCCTAGATGAATGCTCATATTTAATGTTGTTGGTCACTCCGATGAAATTCGTAGGTTTGCAATACAAAAATTTCGTTTTGGAGTCTACTTGGGGCAGTACGGAAAGAAGTTCGTTCCACACACTTCTATACTCTTCACTCCGTACGAAAAAATTCAAGTAAGATTTTGTTTTCGGCAAAGAGCAGGTACACTTTTTGATCTTGACAGAGAATTAATATCAGCTGTTACGGAACTTACGAAAATATATCAAATGTTTTTTTTTTATTACGAGTTTTACCACTGAAATTTTAAAGTTAAAATATTTCCATGTAGATGTCGCTTTTGGAAATGTTGAAAAAGAATTTGATTCTTTGATGTTTTTTTTTTAATATTTGACCAACTTTGATAGATAAATCAAGTAAAAAACCTAGAATTGGTCCAATTCTTATGATACCCTAGATGAATTCCCGTATATAATTTCGTACGGTCACGTGTCTCGGCAAGTTTGAATGTTGAAGTAGTTTTTTTCATAACATATTTCTAGAACGGTTCGTCTGACAGTTAAAATGATTATATAACCAATTTTATAGGATTTCATATTCTAAAGAACTTTTCATTACAAGGAAAATGTGTAGAATCGTTTTCACAATATGTATAAAAAAAAACCTAAATTTTAATATGGCCACACCAAAAAGGAGTTGTTAGAAATTATATTTACTATTTTTATCAAAACGTCACGTACAAAAGTTCAGGTATTTAGAGTCGTCTTAATCGAAAATGGGGGGGGGGGGGGTTTATAAATTTTAAAGTTACTGGAAGAAGACCAACGGAAGAGATTTTCTAAATCCAAAAACATTTTTTTACTTGCACTATAATCTCACTTTGTTTAATACTTCCCACTTGTATTCTAAGCTAGATTTATCCTCTATTGGAAGGCCACAATAAATCAACACTGGTCGCGGTGTCCGCGCAGAGTCCCAGTGGCCAAGTCAGCAATACTCTTAAGCAACCTGTATTCGCAACTCCTTGGCAATATCAACCCCCACTATGCCCTATATAAAATTGGTGATTCTTTATATGATTTTAATTCTTCATTTTCAACACGCACTTGAACTTGCACTATCCATTTTGATCTTAAAGCTCGCTATAGATGACTAAAATTGTGCATACTGCGATAGACATTTGAATCACTGATCAAACGTTGCAGAAATTCTTTCTATCGTTCTCATGTATCGCGTTGGTGTGAGCGTTTACATTGAAAACTATGTGCAGCGATCTATCGCTGTTGCTTCGTTTTCGCGATCGCTAAGTTATCGCAATCGCCATAGCGGCGGTGTGCATCAGCCTTAAATGCACGAAAAATCACGACGGCCGAAGAAAACTAATCACCAATAAGATTGGAAAATATTTTTAATTAAAGAAAGGAAATTAAACAAAGGACACAGGAGGCCAGAAGATATATGTAAACCGGAATAGAAGACGGGTACACACCCATCTTCGAAAATAAAAGCCTTATGTTTTGGATGTCGGCCAATACTTAATTAATTTTATAAAAACAAAAAAAAACATAAATTTTCTAACCAATCCATTGACGCTTACAATGGCGTTAATTCAAACTCGTTACTTTGTGTCCAAAAACAAAAAAACCAAAAAAAAAATCCTTTAAACTATTCGAGTACCAACACCAAAAAAAAAAAAATTTCCTTTTTAAGTCTCATTTAGCTTGTGGCGGTAGAAAAATCAAGTGTCGTTTTACAAACATACTGACGATGCCGACGGCCGGCGGACAGTTATATTTCATTTCAGATCAACTGGAACAAAGCAACGCCAGCAGACATTCTGGAAAAACTAAGAACTTCTCTGAGTGACGGACGGCGCGACGGTGAATTTGTTACAAAGAAAAATCTTAAACCAAAGATGAGAGCGTGCAGCAAGAAACCGTGCTAACCCGAAGGCTATAGGTACACAAAATCACAAAACAAATTTCTCGAGGGACTTAGGAAACGTGACCAAATTGCAAAGCAAATAAATTAAAAATTTTAAGCTTTTTTTTCTTTTTCCTGATTTATTTTGAATATTTTTTATTTCTTTTACTCTTTTTAAGTTTTGGTCACAGATGTTGAGTCAGAGAATCACGCCACCAAACAAAATTAAGGCGGCGGCCCAGGTCCAGCTCTGTGTTCGACGACAACGTGTAAGAGAGACAGCATAGAGCTTTTTTTTTAGGGACAAAAAAAATTATTTTGCCTGTTTAGCGACGACTTTAATAAGCGAAAAGAAATAATTTTGTTTCTACACGATAATTTCATATTTTTTACAATACCTAGAAACGCAAATCTTTGACCTTCAGAGGTGAAGATGAACTACAACTAGCCAGGCCACAGTTTAGACAAAAAAAAGAAGTTATTTTTGGCATTTGGTTACTCCTTTATAACTATGATTTTAGAGGCGACATTAACGACATGATGGCGTGCAGGAAGAAATCAATAAAAGTAGATACAAATTTATGCATGCCTTACATTTGCGCCTTTTATTCGTTTTTAATTAATAACTAACCTAAATTATGTGGTAAACTATAGAGAAGGCATCTAATTAACAATAATTGTAATCAAAGTGAGTGGCTGTTCTTAGATTTTGCAAAAAGAGATATGTAGAAATTACAACAAGGCTCGTGTACACACGTGTATTGTCTATGATTCTCGAAAGTTCCAAGTTGTGAGTAAAAGTGTCAGTCTGATTCTAGAAATATGGGCATAATGTTACTGGCCGTGAGGGGAGAGATTAGACTTGTGGGTGGATGGATGAAGAGGAGAATGAGTGAGGGAAAGCGAGTTGTTGGTAAGTAGATCAAGGTGAACTTTGCATGAACGTAGAGAAAGGGTGAGCTAAGAAAAGGTTAAATAAAAAGGTTAATAAATTTTCATAATATCGTTAATGGAGTCATGTAACTCCATGTACAATATCAAAATCAAATCTCACATCACACCACCACCATCTAAAGTGTATCCTCCCAGCGGGGAATATGTCAAGTGCTTGTAAAGGGAAGCGCTTTTACATCATATAGCCAGAGAATATCTTTTCCGAAGCGCTCTATTACCATAGCCAAACGAATTTTAGCGGAAGCACATCTCTTCTCTGAGTTTAGGCTTATTCGTTTTTTGTTGTAAACAGATGACTCGTCGTATGCATCTGAAAGAGCAGCAGAATTTTCAATCTTTTCTGAAGAGCTCTCTTACCATAGCCAAAGGAAACTTTGCGGAAACAGATCTCTTTTTTGAGTTTAGGCTTAAGGCTGAATTACAATGGACGCAACGGAACGCAACTGAACGATGTGAAATGTCAAATTTACGCAGTAAAACGGACGTCAAGGTTAACTGCTTACAATGGACGCATGGTTAATTGAAAGGACAGTGACGTTTGACCCAAAATTTATCAACAAATATGGATAAAATCAAAAAACTTTTTTCATTCCATTGCCTCTCTGCTTATTACACAACTTACCGCAGCACAGTTCACTTCACGGAACAAAATAAACATTCCCAAAGCTAATTTGAGGTTATGTTTATCCGTTCAGTTGCGTTAATTTCAGATTTTATTAAAATTGCTGCGTACGACTGCGTTTTCGTCCGTCCACTGTGCGCAACTCCATTTGAAAAGCATACAAAGAAAACCGGTTTGACATTTCTCTCCGTTCAGTTGTGTTCCGTTGCGTCCATTGTAATTCAGCCTTTATTCATAACCTATCTTTTTTTGTATTTTTGTTGCCAAAAGATGACTCATATACATCTGAAAGAACAGCAGAATTTTCATTCTGTAGTAGGCAGTCAGTTGCAATGTGCGGTTATAATTGAAATTTAATTTAATTTAAAATAAAACGGAGCTCGTTCAGATTAAAACTGAAATTATTAATAAAGCCCTTATCTTGATTCCCTCTGTATTCCTTAAAAGCGCTCCAAGGTTGCTACGGCTACCCTATAAGTGCTCCAAGAATGCTACCCTGCAATCGCTCCAAGAGTGCCACCCTATACAAGCGCTCCAGTAGCACTTCGCAAGAATCTAGAACTGAGCACTTTCTTCTTCGGACATCCTCACGTTAAAAACGATATGAACAAGGGTACAGTGGGGAAGCGCTACAAGCTTCCAAAGAAGCGCCCTTGAATTTGTCTTTGGACGATTCCATTTCCCGCTGGGCTGTTAGCAATGCTCTTTCTTGTGCCAGCAATATTAATTTGATTTTTGGGATGTCCGTGATTCGTCTGTCTGTCTACTCGTCCGCACCGCACGATAACTCGAGAACGCGTTTACTTAAAGACAGGGATCCCACTTTTTCAAATTTTTATGTAGTATTTCTAGCAAAAAATTGTAGTAAAATGAGTGCAAGTGTAATAAATTTTAAAAAAGTTCTTAAAATACGTTATAAGCCACATTTATATCAAAGTTATTGAAGATAATATTGGAAATTAGCACATAATATATGCCTTAGCAGAAAACTTAAAATAACTCCAAAACACATTAGGCAAGTCCCACATCAGACTCTGATGTTCTGATTATCAGCAGCACTAATATCTTAATAAGGCATGTTACATTGTACATTAGTCGATATTTTATTTTGAAACTAATTAAGTCGTGTGCAGACTACTGCAAGAGGGATAAATTTGAAAAAGTTTGTAAAGAAATGTCGTCGTAAATTGGAAAAGATGGTATGTTTTCTTGTGGAATTTTTTATTAAATTTTACTTCGTATTGAAGAGTATTAGAGTTTCTGCCAATACGAAATGCTTCTTCCAACAAATTTTTAAAGTTCAATTTTACAATTTACATTAGCATGGCTTCTTTTTTCCATAATTCATCTACCAGGAGGCGTTGAGCTTCCTATTGAGATTCTATCATGAATGATTGTTGGACTTTATCGTTTATCATGAATGATGGCGCAATTTTATTATTGATCATGAATAATAGTTAGTTTCCTTTAGATGTAAATGCCATCAACAAATCCCGACTATATTAATATATCACCCACCAGACACCAAATTTTTGCATTTATTTAGCTTTTTTCCATTCTTTAATAATAATAGCAGCAAAAGCTCTTCCTCCTCGCTGAATTCCATTTTAAGTGCATGCAATTTTGAAATAAAAATCAGATCACTTTAAGTAGATGTAGCACATCAATAGTCTGGTGTGGAACTTGCCTTACGGAGTTTTATTTAAAAACTCATAACAAGTTACGTTAACATTTGATTGCACATATCTATAGGACCATTCCACAGAAAATCGAGAAATATTATCAAATTTTTCCATCGCCGCCCATCTCCGATTTTGATGAAATTTTGCAGGAAGTTCGTTATATTTTTAATAGAACTTTGCTGAAATATTTTCATTCATGACGGAGATACGGCATTTTTAAATTGGAAAAAAAGTGGCAAATTTTGCTTGCTAGGTGTAGCTTCAAAATTTTTATATTAGAATATACTCATTGCATACCCATGAAATAAACGTTATTTATTTTAGGAAACTTTGAAATTGTTAACAAAAATTAATCGACGTTTGTTTTTTCAAAATTTGTTTTCAGTGATAATAGATATGTCCGTAATCCTTGAATATCTCAAAATGAGCAATCTAGGTTTTTTATTCTTTTTGTGTTTTAATGAGTTTTGAGGTAGCTATATATACCTAAGTACCAATAGTTTATTTAGTTTATTATTCACGTCTATGTATCTGCGATCCGACAGCTGAAATTTTGCACACGGGGCTTTTAAAAAGAAAAAAAAAACAAAGTAAAGTCAGTAAGTTCAAAAATGAAACAAATCGGGCAACTCTTTCGTAGTGTTGCCATAGAAAAAGGTCGTTTTTCACTATAAATGTATATTTGGACATGGACTGAGAACGCGTCGACATGGAGAGCTGAAATTTTGTACATGCCGTTTTCATAGAAATTGCAAATACAATTTTGCTGTATGTAGTTTAGATTCAGGACCTATTCAAATTAAACTTTTATCAAAAGAACACGGCAAATATTATAGAATGTACCTATTAGTGAGAGAGTCTCTTTCAGGGCTTGGGAAATATTTTTCAAGAGTTTTGATTCAGAGGATGCTAAATTTTAGAAATAAGCAGCAAATAAGAGCACATACGAACTTGCATGCTTAGAAGTATTAGAAGAAAATATTGAAAAATTTCAATCTGTATATTTTTACATACAAATAATTCCAATATCAATTACGTGTTTAGTCTAAGCAATTATTACAAAAAAAGATTAAAAAGTGAGACAAACAGAAATAGAAAATCAACGAAAATTAAATGAAAGAAGAAAAAAACAATGGAACAAAGCGAAAGTTGGAATTAATCAGAAAAAACATTTTCTAAACGAAATCATAAAAAGCAAAAAAAAATAAAATAAAATTTATAATAATGAGCAAAAAAAAAATTAATTATTATTTTCACTATGCGATATTGAAAAAGCGATAGAATTTGCATTTACAAATAGTACTTTCATCACGATATTCAATGTATAACCGTTTTTAACCTGTATCTCGTATTTTACGGTTTAAAACTGCTTCGATCAAAATATACAGGGTGTTTCCCCTTAGGAGGTCCATAGAGCGGGAGGTGATAGTACTCACCTAGACGAACCAAAAATTGTATGGCAGGGGGGGGGGGGGGCAATATCAACCGTTTAGGAGTTACAGGGTGATTCATAAAAAAGCAAGGTTTTCACAAAACACCCTGTATATTAGAAACTACAGGGCGTATGGTCACAGTTAAGGGCGCACTGTATGCAGAAGAGGAGAGTCTACAGTTTACAGTCTTTATAAAAAAAAGTTATGTTTACGACCATTTTGCAAAAATAATAGAGGTCAAAGTAAAAAAAAAGGAAAGAAAATCCGAAATTTTTAGTTTAGACCTTCATAACTTCCGAGGGGAGAGGGGTACGGGGCTGGTTGAGCTGTCGTTGGAAAGGCCATGAAGTTCTGCATACAGTGCGCCCTTAACTGTGACCATACGCCCTGTAGTTTCTAATATACAGGGTGTTTTGTGAAAACCTAGCTTTTTTTATGAATCACCCTGTAACTCCTAAACGGTTGATATTGCCCCCCCCCCTGCCATACAATTTTTGGTTCGTCTAGGTGAGTACTATCACCTCCCGCTCTATGGACCCCCTAAGGGGAAACACCCTGTATATTACTACGAATTACTACGACTACCTTGCTGACTACCATATTAAGAGAAAAAGTTATAATTGGTATAAGACCAATAACATAGACAAACTAATATCCTACAAAGACTGCATGCAACGCTTTTTTCGAATATAAACCTCGATGCCTCGACAATGCTTCGACTTGACGGCTCTTGGTGGCGTGACCAAAGGTTAAAGGCTGGACCACAATTGCCGTATTCGTAAGTAAATTTACTAAAGTGTGGCAGACGCGCCCTTTAAATTTACCAGACGTACCCAAAATAATCTTAAGCATCAGTAAAGAAGTTTCGTTAAATTTAAATGTCAAATTGTCGTAAGTAATGGTGCGATAAGGATCGCTCATTCCGTAAATTCCGAAAGAACGCGATGTGTCAAACAATTAAATTATTACTAAATGTAAAAATTAAAATGGAATAAAAATGGTACTGTGAATTAATAGAAGGCACATATCTTCAATTACATCAACTTCCATTTGTTATTTTTTCTTTGTTTTTACCACTTTTTTAAAATTAAAAACATTAAATATCAATTTACGGAATGTGATATCGATTAAGGGCAAAAATTTCAAAAATTCGTAAGTAAATCTCAGTCTTAAACTTCTTTCCGGCAATTATGGTCCAGCCTTAAGCCAGCAATGCCTCACTCCAATACAAAATCAACGTTGCCTCGACCAGATGAAGGGAAGAATGCAGTTTTTTCTTAGAAATTTATTGGACATTTTTTCCTTAGAATTTAGATTAGGAATTTTTCAAATCTGACGCTATTGCTACTGGCTACTCTGAGAAATCCACTCTGGTGGGAAGCACGCGAAGAGCTTATATTAGAAAGCTTGAGACAAGGCAATCTGGTGACTTCACTCTACTTTGCCATTGTAAATGCTCCTTTATGGACGTAGCCAAGCAATAAGCATTTTTTTTTTTTTTTTTTTTTTAGAAATTTACACAAAATGTAAAATTTTTATTCAGTCTGGTGGAATTATTTTCAGGTAGGTATACACACTAATAAAAAATACGAAATCTTTCTGACACCAGAATTATTATTAGACAAACCAATTTATGTAAATTATTTCGATGAATTCAAAAATATTTGAAAAAATGCATGAACTTATTTGTATGATTCGGACGTGAAGTAGATTTTATTATACCCTAGAATCTATATGAAGTAATGGACATAGAGTATACCAAGCTTGTCATTCCATGTGTAGTGCATAGAAATAAGGATTGTACCTACCGCAAAATGGATTGGACACCCACGCATAATATTAAAAATTAAATGAAAGTATTGTTGTAATCTGAAAATAATTCCAGTTGGTCACCAAAGTAAATAAAAGTTCTGCTGAAACGTTTTCTGTAAATTTCTACAAAAAAATTGCTTATTGCATGTCTACGCGTCTAGGCCCATAAAAATTGTTGTCGCCCTCCAAAAGTGCGTATAAATTCCAAGCAAAAAATAACCAGTAAATTTCTAAGAAAATATTTCTGCCTTCCCTACATCAGGTCGAGGCATAGTTGATTGATTTTATATTGGAGCAAGGCACAGCACTTGGCCTCGGCCAATGCATAAAAATTCGAAGGAAAAAATTTCCAGTAAATTTCTAAGAAAAATTTTTGGCCTTCCCTTCATCGGGTCGAAGCAGCGTTGATTTTTGTATTGAAGCGAGGCATTGCCGCCGCCTTACCAGTTTTGGTCACGTCTTCAAGTCTAGGCATCGTCGAGGCATAGTTAATTTTATATTCGAGAAAAGCTTTGCATATTGTTGTTCTACGTGTTCAGCGTGCAGTCTTGTATGTTACTAGTTTGCCTATGCCAATAATAGGCTGAACTACAATAGAAGTAAATAACTTTACGAAATTGAACGAGACTGAGGTTGACTTACGAAAAATTTATATTTTTAGCCTAAATATACATACATATATCACATTCCGTAAGTGTTATTATCTTGATATTTAATGTTTTCAATTTTAAAAAGTGGTAAAAGTGAAAAATTTACAAATAGAAGTTCATTTAATTGAAGATTTATGCTTTCTTTTAATTCTCAGTACCATTTTTACTCCATTTTAATTATCACATTGCACTTTTAATCAATTAGTAATAATTTATTTGTTCTTACGGAATGAGCGATTCTTAGTGCACTATACTTACGGAAAATTGGATATTTAAACTTAACGAAAGTTCCCCTCACACGAGTTAAAGTTAATTTGTGTACGCCTGTTAAATTAAAGGGCGCGTTCGCTTTACGTAAGTAAATGTACTTACGTACACTGCTATTAGTTAGTTAGTTAGTTCAGTTAGTTCAGCCCAACATTATACCCTAGCTAGATGAAAGTAAAAGTTAAATAAAGTGAAAACCCAAAGTTTTGTATGGGGTTGCCCGATTTAGTCCATTTTTAAAATTTTACTTACTTACTATTAGTACGAAAACACCATGTATCAACTTTTAGCTCTCTATATCGACGCGTTCTCAGGCACGAGTTTGCCGATTGGTCACATTTTCGAACTTAATTTATTTTTTTTTTAATTCCGTTTGTAAAGTTTCAGCATTCTAAGGCCCTCCACACGGTGCTACTCAAAAAATACTATAAAGTGATGAAAATTTCTTTCAAGTTTTCAATTAGTAACTTGTGCGTCACTGCCTATGCATTTCAAGAGAAGTCCGCTCAAGGCGCTTCTAGTTGGTAATCAATTTGAAACGCTTTTGTGATTAGTCACTTTCAACACGTCGTCGTCGTGCTGATTTCCAATCTATCAGTTGCAAACTGGTTTCTTCTGCACTCACTTATTCTCTCATATTTGTATTCGTCCTTTGAATGCGAGGAGCAACGATTTGTACCAAATTAATGTAAGACTCCTTAGACATTGTATAGAATTCTAAAAACTTTTCATCTGTTTGATGCAACTCATTTGCCGCGACGAATAGTCTACAGTTTCTACTCCTATGTAGGGATAAATCCAAAATCTTTTTTGCTTATGTCTCCTGTCTGGATAATAATGATAGCGGAGGAAATGTGTTACGCGCTTTCTGTGGGTGCGTAAATATTGGGCCAGCTAACTGTGGAGAAAGGGGTGGGGCGAGATATTTTATGGGCGCCACGTGGTTTGCGAGTCCACGAACTCTTATGTTTTATACGTTGCGGGCTATTATTAAAATAAAAGAATGTGGTTAGCACGTTATAACACATATATATTTAAAAAAAGAGAACTTGCTTAAAAGAAAAATTCAAATTATTTCACATTTCACACTTTTCGTACACTTGAGCTTTCTGAGCTTTATGGTGCATGCAAGGCAGCGCAGGAACCACTAATTCTATAAAATCGAGGATTTCCTTTCCTTATAAGAAAGTAATAATTTAATTTTTGGAAACTTTTAACAACTCAAGGAGAAAACAAAATCAAGGAAATAAAGGGGCCAAAACACAGAACTTATCTTTTTCTTAAAATCCACGGAGTTTCAAATCCTAGTTAGACCTCCTTCCCTTTTCGCTGAATTCCGACAACAATTACTTTTTTGGTTTTTCGTCACACTAATTATTTCACATCAACTTTTCCTTCCTTTTTTTTTCTTTTCCCTTTTTGAAATTACTGACAGACTGACTACATTAACTTCACGACTGCCATCCGAGAACTGCCCTCTTCACCTACCAAGGTCATCGGTTTTTTTTTTTGTGAAATTCGGCCACCTATTGGAAAGTTCGAAAAAAAAATTCCAGGCGTTGCCCAATCGGAACTGACCGACTTGAATCGGTAATATATTATTAATATTATTTTTTTTTTGAGAAACAATCTATTTTTTTCTGTATTTTCTGCTGCTATAGTCAAAAGAAATTTTATCTACTCTGGTTCCCTCAAAATTCAATACAAAGATCTTCTGTTTGACAGGTGATTCAAATTTAATTTAAAATCTTTGAATTACGTTTTGTTTCACCCTTTTTTTTTTTTTTGTTGCCGATATTTACCTTGGGCTGAGAACAGTTTGATTACGAAGTTTTATTTTATTTTATTAGAGAAATTCTTTCGGGATATGTGCTTTTAATTAGTGGGAGGTTAGTTGCTGAATTAACCATGAATCGGGAAGAAAGCCGACCCAGGTACGTTTATCATGCAAATTAAAAATTACCTTCCCTAGTGGAAATTGATAAATGCTGCGCCTGGTACCCTACTAAATTAGTAAACCTCTCTTTCCTAGCTGACGTTTCCTGCCTTGCCCCGCTTGCTTTACATCGTAATTTCAATAGTGAGCAAATTGTTATTATTATGAACAAGCAAAATTAAACCTAACTTATTCCTAGGTGAATACTTCATATAGATTGATGAATACTTCTCACCTCGCCGCAACGAGGTGCTGAGGCCAGGTTTATAATCATTTTATATGTAATCCGGTGCCGATCACGTGAAAAGGGGTGAATGCCTAATTTCAGGTAATTAGTTTCTTTTTTTTTCCCTCTTTAGTTAATTTTCTTTTTTTTTTCAGAATGGTATAGATGCAGTGTAGGTTGCTTTCCCGCTTTGCAATTTCACTTTCCTTCGAGATAAAGACCGCCGCTAGGCACCTCCAGCACCACTACAACGGTAGGCTTTCCTCGTTTTCCTTAGCTTAAAATCTGGAATATAATAAAAATCTTTTGCAGCATCAATCTGTTGGAAGTTGAGGACAGCACTTAAGACGGAACACGAAAGTAATTCTTTATTCCCCTAGATAATTGAATGATTAACTAAAAAAAGCATTTCTCTTTCAGGTTATCGCATCTTCTGGCTCGCACTTAATAAAAAAAAATATAACAAATGCTCTTCATCACTTGATGCACTGGGCATTATATTAATTAAAAATACTTAGAAAACTTGCGATTTGGCTTGCTACTGAAGCAAAGTAATTCGAATTCCATCATTCTTGTAGCACCGTGTGCGAATCATCAGTTACTAACTAGTTTGCAACTTCGATCACCAACCATTCCGTGACAATTGAGTAGCTTCGTGTGCGAAAGGCCTAAGTGGACGCGTTCTTGAGTTATTGTGAGGACGGACAGACAGACATACGGATAGACGGACAAACGGTCATGCAAAAATCAAAATAACTTTTAAAAACGGATAGACAAACTTGGAATACCCTACGATTTCATCATCTAGCTAGAGAGTATAAAAAAGTAGAGATAGGGGAATGCTTGATGCGTTCTCATAGCTTTTGAGGAATAATGATTTCTATTCTAAAAAAAAAAAAACATTTGGGTTACATAAACATATCGCATTTTACCCATGATACTAAGTCTCTCCGTCACAATCCATGAAGGCAGTTGACGAGTCTTGTATGAACTCAATCCCGGCCTAACCCGAAAATACTAAGGTTGGCAGTGAAATGGTGCCAGGCCCGGAAAAAAGGGGAACTTCCGGCCCTCCAAAAGAACGGTTGTTGCTACCGTTATACTCCAGAGCAATGAATTATTTTTTTTATTTTTATTTTAAAGATCGCGATATTTCCAAACTGAAACACGAAAAATTGGAGAGCCCCCTCCACCATAATCTCTCGCAGGCTGCGTATGAAATTGATTCAAAAGTGTAGTTAGTAACCCTCCCGCATGGCCACACAAAGTTTAAACAAACGTCAAATTAAAGGATTAGAATTTTCCTTCATTTTCACGGTTGGTTGTCTGGTGGTCATTTTTGTTTTTTTTTTTTTTTTATAAATAAAAGTTTATTGCCGCGACAATTTGCTTTGCTTTCAGGCGCAGATTTTTCTTATAGAAACTGAGTTATTTCAAAGAGCCTGTTGCCTCCTGGCGTATTAAAACTTGTTGGTAGGATGATGTTTGGGGGCAGGAATGAAGTGCAACTTAGAATTCGAAGACAGCACAGGCAGGTCTTGAGGCAGCACGTATTTTTATTGGGTATTATGAGTCACCTGATCTTTCCAGTTTCAAGCATTGCAAAATTGTTACTTTATATAATTTGTCGATGGATTTGTTCCATCGGCTGTAAGGCAGCCAGGGTAGCAAGTTAACTGATCTATAATCATGCAGAGCATTTTGAGGTACCTCAAAGTGCACCTAATAATGACCCGTCTAAACAGGAGGGCCAAAGCATTAGTAGAAAATCAAAAAATCAATTTATAAGCTTTTATTTGTCGTGGATTGAAACCGGGACCTTCCGCTTTCCGGGCGACTGCTCTTACGTCTCAGCTAACGAAGAGACAGATATTTTTCCCTACCAGAGAGAATTCTCCATCTATAACCGATTCTAACAATTGTGAGTTCGACTCCCGGATGGGAAAAATAAATAAATTTAGCAATTCAATTTGTTTCTCTCTTCAATACGGCACGATTAACGCCACCTGGATGTCATAATAATAAAACTATTTTGCTTAATATACACGGGATGTATTGTAGTAGTGGTAAGCTGTCAAATTAAACAGGTGTTAGCGAGTCAAACGCGTAAATACACAATTTTCGGATCTAAATTGTGCTGAATGAAAATATACTACTAAATAAATTCATGGTCATGTCGTAAAAAATACGAGTTGAAGAAAAATTTCTGCGGGAGTGAGAAGCAAAACCAAAAAAATGGGTTTTTACCATGCATTATACAAGAGACATAAAGAATCTACGTGGGTGGCTAATGACTATATCCCGAGTAATGATGATAATTGTAATGCCTGCTGCACTAGGTTGAATCAGAGCAATAAAGCTGAGTGGTTAAGAAATTGCTGCGCAGACAGTTAATTAACTTTTTTTTTCAGAAGATTTTTGTAAATAGAAATGTGGAATCTTCTAAAAAAAACGTAATTTATCTTCTGCGACGAAAGTTGTACGTAGTGTCGTATTGAGTGTGTATGTGTGTGTGTGCGCGGCACCGAAAGATCTGCGATAAATGAAATTCCAGAAAGAAGCATCTTACAGAGAATAAAAATGGAAAGTTAAGTTCATCATGGCACCAATTGTTTTTTTTTTTATCTCTCTATCTCTCTCATTTTGTTAATCATTTTTTTTTCCAAAAGAAATTAACTTATGTTCAATTTCAAAACACACTGACTATAGTGTGTTGCAATCTGCATTCAGCCAACTCATATGCATCCATATTCAACTAAACGTGTTCATTTTAGTGTGTGACGAACGATAAAAAAGCGGCAAACAAGTTCTCTACGAATGCACTGAGTCACGCTTCTATTATTCTTGCACCATTTTTTTTTTCAAATTTTTTCAATGCCTTTGCCGTGAAAATTCCATCAGGCGCGAGAAACTTTTTCCAATTAACCACCCGAGTAAATAGTCAGCTGAAAGTAAATTTTCAATTCAAATTCATTCACGCAACAAGCACGCGCGTTTTTCTTTGTCCATTGCATCGCCATTTATGGACGAAAATGACCAGCATTGTATGTGGGTGGTAAAAAGACAATGTTCTGGACATTCTGTTGGACGACCGTATCTTCTAAGCAGTTAAGTTTTTTTTTTTTGCTTTGTTTTTAGGCAATGGCATCCAAACATGGTTTGACGGAAACAATAAGCTTTGGAGCTGAGCGGCGTAATTTTCATGCCCTCTACATTCTAATGAAGATGAAATTCGTGAGATTTTATTTTAATCAAAGGCGTGCCAGAGGTCACGAAAAATTTGTTAAGATACTCATTTCGTTTGTATGGAAATTTTTTCGATTTAATGAAAACTATATATGATTTCATGGCACAAGAACTCAATTACAAACATCTGGGCTCACCTGCTTTGTTACTGTTGTTTTGTGTTTTTTTTTTTATAATCTAGATAAGTTACATCAAGCATAAGAGGGAATGCATTGCCATGCATAAAGTGAAGTAATTTGTGATATGGAAATCTTCACGCACGTGTTCTAACGTTTTTAATGCAGTTGGTCAAACAAAGTGCATGAGCATGAGTCACCTCTTGATGTAGTCCTTTGTTACGCTCCCAAAATCCATCAGTGGTGGTTTGTTGTGGTTGTTGGTTTTTTTCCTTTTAACTAGAAACTCTGCAGACTGTGGTCTTTTCCAATGACCCCAATTGGTATCTCATGGAGAGATTTGGTGGCACACACAGCTTGCGATCGCCACAAATTAGAGAAGGAAACCCCTAATTACATGAAAATTGTCAACTGGATTCGGCACGCCTAGACGCACTGTACCCGTGAATTAGCTGCAGTTTAGTTAAAGCTGTCGTTTTATATATGTCCTCGTTATTTCGGAGCTCTTGAGTCTACCATTCCATGAATGTTCATAAACTTTATGTATAGTTTAATGGATCAATCCCACTTAATCGGTATATTGTATGTATATTCTCTCGACTTCTAAAATAAGGGATAAGAACGTCAACTTAATCGTCACTTGTGTTATGGTCGTAGCGTATTGCATATAGCAATATGCTACACTGAGAAATACTGCAGCGTGTATGCCGGCTGCTGTCAAACAAATTACCCGAACGTACCCAGACCGAGAGAAGTGCGCTTCCTCGAATGCGGTGTGGCATGTTGGTTGGGTGAGAGGAAGAAGAAGACTTTTTCCGGGCTGTCATTTTTTTTTGTTGGAGGGAAGTGTGTCGGCAAGGAGCAAGGAAAGGAATCATTTTCTTTTGGTGTGTGCAGCTGTATTCCGAGTAGATGAGTTTTTTTTTTTTTTTAATAATAAAAAGGAAAAAGAATCTGGTGAAATCCAGATCATCGAAAAGTTTTTGAAGGAAAGAGAGAAAAATTTACACAATCAAGCGCTGGATTAGTCCCCGAAGAACGGAAGTAAGGCATCTGTCGCGAAGTAATCCAGAACACGTGAACGTAAATTAGAATACAAATCGGGACGAAAACGCCGCATCAGTGGATTCCCCTTCTCGGCCAGGTGGCCGCGCTGAAAAGTTCACCAAGCTTCCGTCAGATACGCAAAAGGAATTTTATAGAAAGCCAATACCCAAATGAGCGTGAATATTGTATTGGCCAACTCCACGCTAGATTTAGCGAACTTATAAGAGCTCGTCAATCTGGGCTTAATCTAATCAGCACGTCAGTTCTCACCCAGAGAAACCCTGGAGACACCTGCAGCGTCAGAGTTGATTTGTTTTGGAGTCCAGCCACCCAAATGGAAGTTTTATTTGTCAATTGATTTAAAGTTAGAATTATATTGTTAAGTAAATACTCTTTTATATACTATATAGATAAGGAGTTAGCCAGCAGTCCGACATAATAATGAGTGACATTCATGAATTTTTCTCAATTGTTTTATCAAGCACAGTAGACCATCTCAGAGGCGCTTATGCGTGGGATCCCCAGCGAAAGAGCCTGTAAGTTGATTTTCGGTTTTTTGTTTTTGGTTGCATATCTTTGCGGATGATATAAATTAAATTAAATTTAAATTAAGTGAAACATGATTATGTTCCAACACAACGATGATTATTAAGGTTGAAGTTCAGGAAGAGTGCTCCTCGGTTCATAAGCGATACGAGCGCTGTTAGTGAAGTAAGGTCAGAGGCCATAGATTCTTATTATATGTTCTACCTGGGCAGACGTAAAGGCCAGAGGAATAAAACGAAATTTTGTAGTGACTTAATTTTAACGATATCTAGAGTACTTGAATGGCTCATTCTTATAGTTTATCTACCTGGCACTCCTAGATGTATTATTGTTGGATTTGCTAATTGTAGGTTGTTCTAGTTTAAAGTGCGATGCGCCATGAATTTAACGTAACTGTAAAAGAAAATTTTTTTGCATAAGAGACACCTATAGCTGATTTGTCACAGATGTTATACTAGGGTGATTAAACTTTCCGATTTCTTGTACATACCCCGTAATCTATTTTAAGGCACAGGCCAGTAATCACAATAATTAATGATGTTCTAGACATATGAATTGATTTAGGATTCCATTCGGACGGCTGAATTAAACTATTTACATTTTTCGATTTCATTATATATTTCAAGATTCTTTTATAGCTATAGCATTATTCGCACAGGTTTATATATTCTCGCTTCACTCCGAAGCAAATGTAAAGATCTCATTCTGATTGTAGAATATATGTCTACCTTTTTATAACGTAACTATGACGCTGTAAGTTTTTTCATTATTCCCTTCACTCTCCTGGAGCCCTTTAACGTGGAGGTCGCCTAGGTCCGCTCTACTCTCTTTACACGTCAACAAAGGACTCTGAAAATATCTGCCCTCAGTGTCGTATGGGTGGTTGGGGCATGCAGTGAAGGCATACCATCTGCGAATTCAACATTGGATGTAGGTAAGTGTCGTAAAGGTCCCCTCAGGACTGAATGTGTGCCGGCGTATTGTTAAATAGGCACGAATTTTTTTTTATTATGACTGACGGCAGCGGCAGGTTTTTAGTAGAACCTCCCACACTCTCCGCCAATGAGCCGAGGGGAGCTAGCGTGTCGCCCTGCAGTCAACGCTGTCCGTCGAGTGATCTGTCAGCTCATGCTGGCAGTTCCAAGCCAATCACTCTACATAGTACCATAACACTTGGAGCACGCAAAGGCATATAACTATTTGATACCAGTCTATAACTTTAGTTTATTATCAGCGCAGATTTCTATAGATTTATGAAGCTGGACCATACACTACTATTTTTCCGTTTCTACTACTTTTGAACTTATCGTCACTGAATGGAGGAAAGATAAATATTAATCAATAGATTATCTCGTTGGATAAATATAATTCTGGTAGATTAGTTTAGCTTATTTCGTTCATAATATTGTTTTTGTTGTTGTATCCATAATCAACTTATCTGTAAAACTCGTTGTTTTAAATGCACGGACTATGTAGCGCTAAATATTCAAATTCAATCTTAGATCTGTGTATTCTGCTTTTAAACTTTTATTCCTTGCAGTTGTCTTAGGCATTTTAAATTTTGTTAATTGCATTTGTAGCTGGATATTTAGTAGTTTTGAGAATTAATTTTTGAAAAACAATGTTGAGTACAAGCACGAATCACTCAGCTACGTTCTAAGTATAAATTATATACGATATTGGTATCCTGAAAGTTCCTTTTTCCACGTGAGAATACGGACACGAGTCATTTAATTATAAAATTGGATTGCAAACGAACCTCCAGATTTCCTAAAAAATATATATATATAAAAGGCAAATAAAATAATATTAAATAAATCAATAATTTAAAAAAAAAAAAAAAAATTTAAAAAACAAGTAAATAGCTAGAATTGGTCTAATTGTAAGACCACTTCTTATGATACCCTAGATCATTGGTTCCCAATCTGGGCCAGTGGGCCATTATGGTTTTCAGGGGCGCAACAAATAAGTGAGGGGCGATTTTGGGGGCGATGAGTATTCAGGGGGGGGGGGGGGGGGGTCAAATAGCACTGTACCGTATAGAAGTTGCCGAGTAGCACAAGTCACTGGCTATTCTCAGTCGGCGAGTTCACTGAACGCACCCCTCTCCACAGCCTTACTAGTTCTTGGCTGACTAGTGAGTCAACACCCTCGCCCCCCCTGCCCCTGCCTCCGGCCAGTATAACGCCCTTGCTACTGACCTACATTCGTCTTCAGTTTTCACTAGCTTTTGTGTGCCTCACGATCAGTTTTTCTGCGTATCTTTTCTGTTTTTGTGCGTTTGTTTTGAAGTGTAGAAGTTCATGCACAATGGATTCAAAAAAGAAGAAATGTCGTCAATACTCAGCTCAGTAATTAAAATTAGATGTTATCACGTGACCGCAAAATGTGCGATAAAACATTTACTAGTAATGAAGCCTTCGCGAATGAAAGATCATTTATCAAGAGTACACAGTGATAAATGAGTAAAGAACTTAGTTATTTATAACACCTCAAAGCTAAAGCTGATAAACGGCATAATGTGAGTGAATTATTTAAAAAACGAGCAACCGATTTCGCTTCTTACGAGATGTCTTTATTGATCGCTAAATGTGGTAAACCTCATACAATTGACGAAACTCTTGTTTTATCGGCTACCAAAAAAAATTTTGAAATCATGCTAGGCGAGGGCCCTAGTAATAAGATAAGTCAATTGGTTCCTTTGAGCAACAATACTGTTTCCAGCCGAATTGACGAAATGGCCACGGACGTTGAATCCAAACTCACCAATCTGTTGAAAAAAAAGGTAAGGTTCTTTGCTGGAACTTTGGTCACTTGGTCACTGATACGAAGGGATCGTCGATTTTTAAAGTGGTGCAAGATTATTTTGAGGAAAAAGAGATTCCCCTAACAAACGTGAGCGCTTGCGTAACAGACGGTACTCCTGCCATGTCAGGTTGTCATACTGGGTATCTAGCCCACCTTAAGAGGAAGTGCCACAAGTCATCACTATTCACTGTTTCATTCATTGTCAATACGTAGCTACGAAAAAAATTAGTGGTGTCCTGCATGAAACCCTACAGCTGGTTATTACTGGTGTCAACATTCCCTCAATGACCGTCTGTTCCGATAACTTTGCCATGAAAATTATGAGAAATTCGAAAGCTTGCTTCTACATACGGTCGTCAGGTGGCTTTCCAAAGGAAACTGGTTGCGCCGTTTCTTCAATATATTTGACACTGTTACAGAGCTTGTCGACACGTCTGATCCTGTTTTAAGTGAGAATTTGAATCAACGCAAGTTGGAACTTACGCACCTTACAGATATTTTACAAAATATGAGCGAAGTCAATATAAGGCTTCAAGGAAACAAGATGAATCTTATCAAAGCTAAAGGAATTATTTCATCATCCGTCGCCAAGTTTGATATTCACAAGGTGAATATTGCCCGTAAAGAGCTGATTCAGTTTCGAACCTTAAAAAGTGTTCATTGTCAGATAACAAGACTCCTGAACTCCCAGAAAACAAAATCATAATTTTTACAGATCACCTTGACCAGTTAAAAATTAACATTGAAACAAGATTTGAATATTTGCCCAAGTTACAAATTTATACTTCAAATTAAAATTGGGCATACAATGAAAATGAAAAGGGGGCGATAGGTGTTAGTCAACCTCCAGAAAAAGGAGATTGCCCACAAAAGGTTGGGAGCCACTGCCCTAGATGAATGCTCATATGCAATTTCGTATGGTCACCCATCTGTGCAAGTTTGATTTTTGAAGTAGTTTTTTGTATATAATTCTGGAACGGTTCGTTGGACACAAAAAATGATTATAACCAATTTTATAAGATTTCGTATTTTGAAAAAGTTTTTAGTACAATAAAAATGACTAGGACTGGACCGTTTTCACAATATACGTAAAAAACCACAATTTTTATATGGTTACACCAAGAACGTGTTGCCCGATTTAGTCAATTTTTGAATTTTTATTTACTATTGGTATGAAAACAGTGTGTACCACCAAATTTCAGCTCTCTACGTCGACGCGTTCTCAGGCAGTGTCCAAATATATAGTGGAAAATGAAATTTTTGTATGGCAGCCCCACAAAGGAGTTGCTCGATTTGTATCATTTTCGAACTTAATTTCACCTTTTTTTTTCAAGTCCGTGTTTAAAGTAAATCATTAAAAAAAAAAGGTAGAAACAGAAAGGAATAAATAAAGCAAGAAAAGCGGAGGAAAAAAATAGGGAGTCTGGAGCAAGCGTAAAACGAATATACGCGGATTTGTCCTTTTTTTTCTTTTTTTTTTTAAACACCTGAAAGGGAGGAACTGGCCCCAGGAATAACCAAAGTTAAGTGATATATTTGCATTCATTTATTATAATTTTTTTTTTGTCCAAAATAATATTAAAACTTTAAAATTAATCAATCGATACGCGGCTGGATGATACTGTTGTAATGTATTCAATTAAGGTTTTGCAATTTTAGCATACTTTTGCATGTGATACCTTCATTGTTTGCTTTAAACCGACTTCAATCTTCTGTAATTATAATAAACGTGAATTCAGAATACTCCGTGGTTTTAAAATATTGATAGGTTTCGTGGTTTACCCTGCCTAAGTTAAGTTTATCTTCCTTTTTTAGAATACTACCCGCACCCATCTCCGGAGCTAGCAGCCACCCACCTGAGGCGTGAGTGTATAACACCTTATCGATTGTTAAGTACAAAGGTTGAGTATATATTTGGGCCGGAATGTCAGATGTAAAGTTCTAGGATTAGCTCTACGAATCCTTCCAACTTCTCATCTAAATAGGAATCTAAGGAAAACTGTTGATTTGTAAGTATTTACCGGCTTTGTGTTTGGATGGATGGATGACAAGGCTGAGATATAGACAGGGTCCCTGTAACGTAGGCCACAACAAGGCCCATTATTCACTGTCCAGACTTATGAGAAATTGTTAATAAGTCCCAACTGGATATTCTAACAAAATTCAAAATTAACCCCAACCCTCCTGCTTCATTCAGTTTTTCCAGGAGGTGTGAGCCAAGGAATCTGTAATATTTTTCTGAGAGATCCGGACAGTCACAAAGAAAATAAGTCACCGTTTCGTATCCCTCTTCGCATCTTCTGAATACTGGATTGTCAACAAGTCCTGTCCTATGTACAATAGGTAACCCCTAAAATGAGAGTGCCCAGTGAACATTGACACTAGATTTCTCAGGGTTGGCTTGTTTAGCTTTTTCGTTTCGTTTGGGGGCAGTTCTAACCCCACCGGTCCTTTATTGTTCTACTTGAAGGGTCATCTAACCAGAGGAACGAACTACAGCTATGTAGGTACATTTGTACATAATTATCTTTTTTTAATGTTTATAGAGTTATACCTACAATTAGTGCAAAGAAACGTAGGATGGAAAGTGAGGGATTTAGGATTAAAATGGTATTGAAATAGATACCGTTGTACATTCCCAGATTGTACGAGGGAGGAAAAACAACAGCTGATAAACTATTCCGCATCAGAACTATTCAGATTAAGAATGAATTACGATATTTCAGACAGTAGGTATAGCCCAAATCAGCTTGGAGGGTAAACTAATAAAGAATTGAATTTGAATTGGCAAGTATGGTTGGCATTAGATCTTGTCAATAGGAAATAAGGAACATGTATGCATATAAATAACTGTAGAAAATCGAAAAAAATCCAATATTACGTCGGTTGTCAATGGTAGAACTTACCGTGACATTGAGTTTTTGAGGAGTCTAAAAGACGCCTTTTGGATATTGTTTAACGCTGCCAATGAAGTATGCATCCCACCCTTGCTCAGATGTAAGAGTTGTACGTAAGTCTTGGCCTAAGAATGTCAGGTTAACAGCATGTCGAAATCCTTCGATATATCTAAAGTAGAGCTGAAAATTGGATCCGGATTTGCTAATGTTCGGATATCCGGATCTACGAAATATCTGATACCTGAGATCTAGATCCGAACTATCCGGATCCAGATCCGAACTATCCAGATCCGGATCCCCAAAGTATCCGGATTCAGACTAAGCAAAAAAGCTTCAAAATTGTGTTGTTTCATTGAGAAAATGCAAATAGCATGAAATTTATATTTTTCCAATCTGGAGGAAATTTTGAGGATCGGATTCTAATTATCTCGAATAATCCGGAGCTGCGTGTGATTTAAGTAGGAGATAGTTGCTTAACAACAAACCATTTATAAAAATTGAACGAATCTAGATGGCTACATACATGAAAGCTAGACGTACTAACTGAAGTAGATTTCTTTCTTCATGTAACGAAATGATCTTTACCAAATTTATGTACAATAAAAAGCTATTCCAAGAAATCCATGGAATAGTTGTCTGTATTAGGAGTGCCGTACACACTATCTATGGAATATATACGTAAATTGCAAAAGATTGATTATCAAATTCATAAAGAAGAGCTTTTTTGACAAGGAGGCAGGGAGAATTGATTCTTGTTTTGATAACTAAGATTGCTGTGCTGATTTAACCTCATGGTTCCAATACTGTGAAGAAAACAGCTTCCAAGCGTTCCAAACAAGAAAGTTACAATTAAGTGGCGTGAACCCATATATGAGCATGGCCTTGTACATCTATATCAACTATTCTAAGTCTAATTTGTAGCTCATCGACTTCAATTAACCACAGATAAACGCGCTGATATAACTTCCCTTGGTTCGAGTCCCACATGGACAAGGTCCTGTACTTTTCCTTCTATACCTACTTTCCTCGCTTCTCCTCATCCGTCTTACCTATACGTGTAGCGTTGTTGTAATTAGCAACAGATGTCAGCCACATCAGTGAATATGTACTTAGCTATACTGAAAGCAATAAAAGGAGTGACGAAGGAAAAAATGCCTTGTTAGGCACGCACGGTATTTGGTTGACAGCTGTTCTCCTCAGTGGCATCAAGATTGTTAAGAACTGATATGCCTGCCATGAAATTACAGTGAATCTGACGAAGACAATTTAAATAGTCCTTACTGGGAAATGTAGGATTTGGATGTACTTTGTAGCTATCTTCCCATTCAAAGAACCTTCATAGAGCCGAAATTAACGCGGAGGTGTGCAGAAAACTCTTTGGAATATAAAACCGATTCTAACAGGAAACATGCACGGATAGGGTATCCTGTTCCAACTGTCAGTCTGTATGTCAGTTAGCTATGGAGATATTTAACGATTGCTTCCTCACAGATAAAGAGACCAGATGCAGGGCGTTTAATTTCTTGAATCTGAAATTTAGATTCTGTACTCCACTCCTTGTTTTTACATCTAGCTTTGATACGACTATCAAGAAGGGACACATTGCTGTCCCTGTCTGCTCAAATAGTGGAACAAGAGCTGTAGTGGTTCTGGGATAAATTCTAACTGGTAACTGCAGGGAGATATATGTATCTTGGATTGACTATATATTTAAGACACTGATGGGTCTTTGCAATACATATGAGTATATGGAACACCAAAAAATTATGGGGTATGACAGAGTAGCGGCTTGTTATAATCGGCTCTCTCTCTCTCTCTCTCTTGGTTCAAAGCTTACCATTGACGGTGCCCACTCAATGATTGAAATTTCACAAAAGAGGATGCTCACAGAAAATATCAACAGCACTTGTGGGTGCTTCAAACTCTGTCTTAATGGTCCACAAAAAGCGTTTAGCCATTTTAATTTTGAAACTTGGGCGAAGGGAAAGGAGAGTTTATTATATATTTATTTATATTATTATATTATTTATTTATATTATTATATATTGTCGAAAAATCAGTAAAAGCTCTAAACCGGTTGCATCCTTTCTCCTAACTGTTTCAGCAGATATGCAGGACAAGTTGTTAGACCCCTTACTTTGGCCTCCTGGCACTTTTACTAAATTATTTGTACCTTCTGAGCGCCTACCTAGAAATAAAGCTAAAATAAATAACGTTGTTCCAAAAAACTGAAGTCGCTTTCCCTTTACTATCAAAATGTAAGGTGGATTCGGACAAAAACCGCACATATGTATCTTCAAATCCTCTGTCGCGGCTTGCTTCGATATAGTTGCTTTCACTGAAACTTGGCTGCATCATGGTATTCGCGATGCTGAAATCCTTGATAATTCTTATCAAACTTTTAGAAGAGATAGACATACTGTTTCGGAGGCTCGTGGCGGTGGCGTACTTCTCGCGTGTAAAAATAACTTCAATTGCAGCAAAATTGAACTTCCTTGTTTCTCCAACACCCTCGATATTGAGCTCATAGCTCTTAAGCTATCTCTCCTAAAATATGACTTATACATATGTAATTTGTTGCTACATTCCTCCAGACTCCATAAATATTGTCGATGACAAAGGTTTATTTACGCCCTACTTACTTTAACATCTAATTTTATCCATGGTAAGATGGAACCTATTGACGAATTACTACTTATTGGTGATTTTAACTTACCCAATATACAATGGGTACTTAATGAAGATGACGATGACTATCTTCCACTTAATAACTTGACAACAAGGGAATCACGTTTCCTTGACACTATTTCATCTCTTGGTCTCAGCCAAATCAGTAATGTTAAGAATGACATGGGTAGGCAGCTAGACCTGGTATTTTCTACTGACGCTGGGAACTTATTAGTTGAACCTAGCTCAGTTATAATGTCTACTCTTGACAAATATCACCCTCCTCTACTAATTACATATTGCCAGGAAACAGAAAATCTCGCAAATTGTGACGAATCACAATACTTTTTCAATTTTAGAAAAGCTGACTTTTCGGAACTTTCTCGTAGACTTACCTCTATTGATTTCAACACATTGCTGTCTTGCAATAGTGTTGATGAAGATGTTTCTAAGTTTTATATAATTCTTTTCGATTTATTCGCTTCTCATGTTCCCCGTGAGCGCGTCAGCGGATCTCTAAAACATCACCGCCATGGTTCAATAAAGAGCTGAAACGCCTTAAAAATAGAAAGAATAAACTGTGGAAAGGATATTTGCGCGACAAGGACATAATAAGTCACAGCAACTTCCTCACATCCTATAATGAGTTCAACGAACTTTCCTCTTCACTCTATGATGAGTATATTCAAAGTAGGCATGTGAAATTATTTAGTGACCCACGTAACTTTTTTAGGTTTATTAATATGAAAAAAAAAAACCGACAACTACCCCAATACCATGAGGTACAAAGATTCTGCTAGTGACGTTTCGTCTGAAATTTGCAATATGTTTGCTTCATTTTTTGAAAATGCATTTTCCTCTTCAAATTTCCAACCTCGTAATAGCAACTTTAATTATATGAACGACTCTCATAAAGTTTCATTCACTATCCCTACAATTACACATGAGGAGATCATATTAATGGGCTTCCAAATGACTTCACAACGGGTCCCGATGGGATTCCTCCAGCCTTTCTGAAGTCATGTTGCCTCTCCCTAGTAGCCCCGCTGAGAATTATTTTCCAAAAACCGCTCGATAGTGGTTGTTTTCCGCAGCTATGGAAAAATTCTTTCATCATACCTATCCACAAAACATGTAGTAAAAATGATATTTCTAACTATAGGCCTATTGCGAAATTATCATGCATGCCCAAATTATTTGAATCTATCAGCTATCATTTTCCTGTAAGAATTTGCTTTCTTCAAACCAACATTGGTTTATTTCGGGCAGGTCTACAACCACCAACTTATTAGAATTCATCTCGGATACTAATGGCGGGTTTGCAAAAGGCTTCCAAACAGATTGTATCTATACTGACTTTAGTAAAGCTTTCGACAAGTTATCTCACTCCGTGATATTGTTTAAAATGGAAAAGTATGGGTTTCCCCTAACATTCCAAAAATGGACGGAGTCATATTTAGATAACAGAACATACCAAATCAATTTCCGCTATTCCTTCTCTAGAGTCTTGAAAGCTTCGTCCGGCGTACCTCAAGGGAGTCACCTGGGCCCGTTGCTCTTTATTCTATCTATTGACGACATTGTATCTGTTGTGAAGCACTGCAAAGTCTTGATTTATGCTGACGATATTAAACTTTTCGCTCAGATTAAATCTTTTAACGATTGTGAACTTGTACAGGGTGACCTCCACAAATTTTACGACTGGTGCAAAAGCAATAATTTGCTACTCAATATCGACAAATGTGAGGTTATGACTTTCCACAGGAATCTAAAACCAATCACTTATGATTATGAATTCTCGAATTGCTCGATTCGCCGTGTTAGTTCTGTTTGTGACTTGGGTGTCAAATGTGACCAAAGATTGAATTTCGTCTCCCATATAAACTTCATGGTATCAAAGATTAGTTCTATGTTGGGCTTTATAAAACGTTGGTCTCGAGAGTTCTCGAATCCCACCATTACATTGCATTTGTACACTTGCTTTGTGAGACCCCTTCTTGAATACGCTAGCCAGGTCTGGTCTCCATTTTACGGTATACACATCGACCGTATCGAGTCTGTTCAGCGGAATTTCTTATGATTTGCTCTCAGGCACCTACCCTGGAATAATTCATTAATTCTTCCACCTTATAAGGATCGCTTGAAGCTTTTAAATATGCACTCGCTAGAGAAACGTCGTATGGTTGCCGATATAACGTTTGTGCATCAACTCTTAAACGGGAATATTAATTCTCCATTTTTACTTAATAAAATCTCCTTCCGTGATAGTAGGCACAATTTAAGAAGGCTACCTTTGTTGCATGTTAACTCCTCAAGGTCTAACTTTAGCAAGTATGAACCTGTTAATCGCATGTGTATTACTGTTAATAATATGGCTGAGCATTTTATTCTCGACGTTTCTAAGCATGTTTTAAAAAAACGTCTATATAATATTTAATCTATTTTGTTTAATGTTTTGTGCATGTAATTTCATCTGGT
The DNA here is from genome assembly GCA_963930735.1 of Dioctria linearis. Lineage (NCBI taxonomy): Eukaryota > Metazoa > Arthropoda > Insecta > Diptera > Asilidae > Dioctria > Dioctria linearis. The sequence goes on along the minus strand of OZ005742.1, from coordinate 14,336,037 downwards.
GTTGGTTTATGTTTAGTGTAACATACTAATACTAACACCGACTAAGTGATGAATCGCATGTATTGTTGAGACGTTTATTTATTAAACGTGTCCATGCAGCGAGCTTGTGTTAAGCTGGTTCTGATAGTCAAATATATAATGATCGAAGACATTATTGGTTACCTATATTTCTTAAATGAGTGTCGTTCTTAATACGGAATTTCTTGGCTAGAAGAGATGAGGCTGAGACGACTGAACACTTCATGATCCGACCTTCACAAGATATAGGATGGACATTTTTTGAAACCGATCTTTCGCAAGAAGTCCATTTGACACAAATACATTCGTACATAATCAAACCCACTGTACTTAATAAAGAGGACAACAAATCTCCAGTGAGTGTACGAATCAGGACAGTACATTGCACCAACTTGGTTGGAAAAAAAAAAACAACCAAGCCATAGTTGCTGTGTGTATAGGTAATTATCTTCTTCCTGTACCTAACCTAAATTATCATCACTGTCGCTTCCTGTATATATTCTATACAGAAAATAATTACCATGTGGAATCATGTCACAATACAAGATGATTTCGTAGAATTCAAATAAAATTGACCAGAAAATATTGAGCAAACTCGTTCTCAAAGTTATCCGCATATTTAGTAGGTACGTGTTTGGCAGACTTTTTAACGTTATAACTGCAGGTGGATAGTTTTACCCTCGATAAATTACACAAACATCACGCCGCGTCATTTCCACTCGAATAAACACCCCCTTTTTTGGTAGATAATTATGATTATAGCTACCCCCTTCCTGTTGCTATAAAACCACCTGTGATTTGTGAAAATATTCGTTACAAATTGAGAATATTATGCGAATACATTTGACACGATCGCGAAATTTCGAAATTACTTTTTCAGCCCTCCTAACCTAATTTATAAGACCGGTAAAGAAAAAGCTTTCTGAACTTACATAAAACTAGCACAGCTAACTTGTCTTGTTGAAAGAAAACTATGATTCAAAGTAGTTTTTTTATTCTATTTCGTTGCAATTAGATTTACTACGGTGCGACACGGTGGCGTAACAAAAACCAAATGTCTTCAAGTGCTATACCAGCACTATGCTTGTGAATTTAATGTCGTTGAACCAACATTTGCTAAACTTGAAAGTATACACAACTCATTACGTGTTAGTTTGGCGAAAAAGAAAAATTATTTTGACCATTAGCTTTAGCGTTGATATAGGTACCTACCTAAAAAGGGTCGCTACGATGTCGACATTTGTTCCTAGCGTTATCTCATCTAGTCGTAAAAGTGAAACTTTAAAATATTTTTTGTAATTCGTGTGGTCTAAATTTTTTGCATTTCAAATGAAGTCAATTTGTGTTTTGTGCTTGTTACAAAAATAAAGATTTGCTACTTAAATTTTACACTTACGCTACTTACTGCAAGGTGTCGCTCGTGGAAATGCAATTTTCGGATTCTTTGTCGTTTTTTGGCGTTCAGTATAACAACTAGAAAAAATGGAACCTTTTATAAGATCGCTAGTGCGTCTGTCCGTTTGGAATGTCGTCTAGGTTGGTCATCTGCGATTTTTTTTTATTTTGACCACTAGCGCCACCGATGTTCGAGTGTGGAAAAACTTCTCTCAGTAACAGAAAACTTTTCGTGACATTGCAGATTTGGAGCGTTAACGCACATGTCTGCATTCAGTGGTTTGAAATTCCAAAAAAAGTTTTGTTTAGCAGCAGTGAATACGGCCAGAAAGTGAGGAGAAAATATGCAACCATCAAGGTAAGTAAGCATTGTGAATGTGTTGTGCGACTCATACTTGAAAATAAACCAAGAGGAAAATTCAATCCTGTAACATGTTTGGTTGTGTTGTCACGTGATACGGCAATGGCGCTTGTCGTCAAGGTTGGCCACTTTGTGTAGTCAGGGTTTCCCCCCGGTTATTGTGTGCTTGGAAGACGGCCAAAAAATGTCCAGCACCAATCTTAACGTAGTCCGCCCCAATAAAATACCAGCAAAAGGAAGATGCCTGCCAAAAAAGCACAGAAAAAGCCCTCTCAGGACAATGCAAGAGAGAAGTGCATTTGAAGTGCGTCAATATAACGACATTTGCCGGAAATGCGATTTCGAATAATGCGCTATTCAAATTTTGATAAAAATCAGAAAAATGCAACAAATTCAGATTTTTATTTCATTCAATTAATTTTTCCAGGTCATTTTCAATCATTTCAGCACATTTTTCGTCGACTGGCCATCCTTGACAGCATTTCACATTTTTTTTATTTTTCACCCAATCAATCTGCAATGTTCAGCAAAAGTGTTCCTTATTCCCAGACCTTTCCAAAGATGTGCTTTGATTGACCAAAATTCTTCTTTAAATGGAAGTTATGGGCAAAAGTCAAAGGGGTGTCCAAACCTGACGACAATCTCCTGCTGGAAAAAAACCGCGAACATTTTCAAGACATGATTTTTAATGATTTTAAAGGTAAAAGTGCTCGTAAAAACTTTTAGAATTTTTTTTACGTTGATCTTTGGCTATTGTAAAACTTTAGTTCAACTAATTTCAATGCGGAAGTAATTTTGTCAGGGACGAGCCACAGAATGGACATCTTAATTCGATCTTATATGTATAGTACCCCTTATACAGGATATTTCGTCCATGGTGGTCCATAGGATAGGAGGTGATAGTAGTCACCTAGAGTGGGGGCGGGGCATCTTAACCGCTTCGGAGTTACAGGGTTATTAAGAAAATATGCTAGTCTTTAACAAAATACCCTTTATCTCAAAAAGTACAAGGTATAGGGTAACTTACAAAGCTCGTTGTATGCAGAACTTCATGGCCTTTCCAACGACTGCTCGACCAGCCCCGTGCTTCAAAACCAAATTTGAAAAAAACATTTTTTGTATCTTTAATCCAAGATGGCGGACCGAGCAGATCTTGGATCTTGGATTTTTCATCAGGGCCCGGAACTAAATAAAAATAACAACTAGCCCACCTTTTGTAGGGCAAAAACCCTTATTGACTAGACTAATAAATATGTCAGCAATAAAAAAAAGGAATATTTCGGTATGGCCACCAACAACTTCTATTCCTTTTTATAGAGCACTGATAATTTCCGGATATGTTCCAAGTTTCAAGGAAGCGCATTGTACACATACTCGCCATTAGCGGAATACACAGTCGGTCTTGACGCACATGTAATAATTGTCAAATTTGAAGAAAAGCCTGAAAAAAAGATAGATAAATTGTAATTTGTCTCCAGGTTTCTTCATATACTCGTACTTTTTTTCCAGGTGATTTAAGGCGTAACAGAGAATAGGCGACAGAAAATAGGGCCGACTTTGACAATTTATTTTGGGAGCATTCAAAAAGGAATAAGATTTCTTTTGAGATAACACATATTAAAGTATAAAAAAAAATTTAATATAATTTTCATACAAAATGGCAGCGACAGAGCCCATCTTGAAAAACCTGTTTTTTACAAATAGAGCTTCACGAGAGAACGATTTTTTCGTAAAGTATAAGACCTGGAATAAAAACCCAAAAAGATTATAATCTAAGCTATGGCACTACGTAGGGGTTTCTTTTTTCATTAAAAATTTCAATAAACGATGCCCTTTTGAAGAAATATCTCTATTTTTTACACAATAAGCAGTACCTAAATTGGTTATAAAACAAAAAGTTTACATGTAATCAAAAAACTTCCATAGAGAATGTAATTGTGAGTTTTACGAACCGTCTCTGCCACATTTTCACCATTTTTATAGTGAATTTTAATAATTTCAATGGGTATTTGGATCGTGTATCGTTCCATTTTTATTAATGGCGTAGTTTCTACTTGTCAAATGTCAAAAAATGACAGCTCCAAAAGTGACATCTACCGAAATAGCGGTTTAATTAAAATAACACCTCTTATTGGAAAACCCTTTATTATTAAAATTTCAAATCGATCCATGCAAAGGTATTCGAGGTATCCCAGTTGCTCAGCATGTGATTCGAGGCGAGGCGCTGCGGCAAAATCGATTATTATTGAACTTTTTAAAACAATAATTTCGCTACAAGACCAACTGCATATTGTGTTTATAACCCTAAAGAATTTTTAAGCAAAAAAAAAACTAGTTTCTATCATTATCTCTGAAATCGTTAGGACCCCCCCCCCCCACTCATACAATTTTTATCTTGCCCAAGCATAACCTATCTATAGCCTTCGGGAGCAAAACCACATACGGGACACCCTGTATGTGTGTGGAAGGAAGATACGTTTTAAAAAGTTCGTTGGTTGTGTGTGTGAAGCTTTCTTTTGTAGTAGCACAATGCAGTGACCTGGATACTATTACTAGTATTTACTATTGAAATTGACAGCCTCTAATACTTTTGTTCTTCGTATTTTTATTTTGAAACCATAAGCCTTATCTCTCCATGCGCCTAAAAACAACGCAATATGGGAGCACTCTTTAACTCTTTAACTTGATAAACTTTTAAGGGTATAGGGCCGCTTGCGCACCGAAAACGAGGATGAAAAACTAATCAATTAATTCCACACCGAAAATTCGTCTATGCTTATTTATATAAAAAACGAACGAATAAAAATTGGGTTATGTTTCAATTAAGTTTGTATGAAATGCAAACAAACGAAAATGAGGTTATGTAGGACCGAAAACAATTTTCGTTCATGTGGAACATGAAGCGTGGAACGAAAAGATACTTGACAGTTCGGAACGAAAGTGTGCTTTTCGTAAGGAAAAACATAAAAAAATATTTTAATTGAAATAAAGCTTTAAATATGGCTGTGTTTTTTATTGAAACTGTAATTAGAATAAATATCAAATATTTAATTACATGTATCTATATTGCAGCAAATTTTCTGTTAGTTCAGGGCAAAATTTGTGTTTTCCGGTCCAGTGCTTTCGTTCTCGTTTTTTGATGTTAACTCTACAACCAGGTTTCAGAAAACTTTAAATTCGTCTCGCGAAGTGTGCAAGGGAAAACGCTGAAAGTGAGGATATTACATACATACCAGTATTATATAGGTACTCATACGACCTTCAAATATGTTAACTTAAACAAAAAACAAAACCTTGATGGTCGAACCGATGGACGATTAACATTTCAACCCTAAAATTTCACTGCTCTCCTACAGCCATGGCCGGACTCAGAAGAGGGCAACAACAAGGGCTGAAACCCCGGGGACTCCACAAGATAGGGGCCTTCATAACATGATCTTTTAACATTTTTGGAAAAAAAGAAATGACACCGTCTTGACACCGAAAAAATTTTCATATTCATGAGGGACTTTTTTTATAAACATTTCAAAGCATATTCCTGAAAAAATTAACGGAATACGCGAAACATGATGAATTTTCTGTAAAAGAATACGATATTGGTTCATTTCGGAATACATATGTACCATATCACACATTTAATGCGCAATGTTAGTGTTGGGCTTTTATGTAGACTCATTGCGATTAACTAAGCAAACATTGACAACGTATCTGTATGAATTTAACTGTGTATTCAGTCAACGTGTCCACATCAGTGTAGCAATAGTCATCGAAGCTAGCGCGCACGTCAATCGCGGAATTATAGAAAAAAAACAAAATCACACGCTCATGATGTTTGGTTGTCTAGAAAGTTTTAATTGAAAGTGTATGCATTGGTTAATGGTGTTCCTAACTTGAGTTTCCTGTTATTGGAATAACTTTTTATCATGAGTATTTCAAAAAGAAATTGGCGGGTTGGGATTCATTGACACACAGCGTAGCAGGGTTAGACTAGTCATGAGTCAAATAACCTCATGTTTTGTTTTTATTTTGCTAATCTCTTAAGTTGCAGTTGACTACTAATGCTTTACTTACATTCAGAACGTTGAGGACCACCCATAAACGAAAAAATCGAAAAAATCTAAAGATGTGATGAAAATTGCATCAAAGAGATTATTTATGTCCAAGCTTAAAGTGAGGAACACCGCTGAAGAGCTACGTGGCTGGAGCGAAACGTCCGGAAAGGCCCATGATTGCCTCCAAAGCACGCCCAAACAACCTATCCCCAGATTCGAGAAGAAAACGCTCCGAATCTGCACTGGACTATACCGGAGGTCCTGTGGAAAGCATTATCGCAATCATGTCCTGTACGAGAAAGCTGGTATTTCTCCGATACAGGACTACCTGGTTGAGGTGATGAAAAAGCAGGTAGCCAACATCCCGAATCACGTAAACCCAATTTTTCACAAACTAACAAATTTTCCCCATTTAACCATTAACAAATATTTATCGCCTTTTTGCATTTAATATGTTCAGAGAAAATACTACCGCGAAGGTTTTCTTATTTTTTCCAGGGAGAAAGGAGACAGCTACCGTGGCTAGGAAAGGAAGACTGCAGCCTGCTATAGCAACCTGGAGTAATATCTAAGTTATGCCGCTAGTACTAAAGTTAGTTAAGTTTAAGAATTACGAAATATTTTTAGTTAATTATAACTAGTCATATGTTAGTTAGTAATTCATGTATTTAGAAAGTAAGATAACTCAGCTAGATTAATTGAACTCAGGGCCAAAGAAAAGCCCGTAACTATTATAATCAAGGACTAGATAGGAAAATATTGTTAGGTTAAGTGTACAATTTTCTCTTAGCGCAAATAAAATACTTGAATTACTTGAACCAGAAAACCACTCAAGTTGATTCACCAAAATCACGGGAAGTATATTTGAATCCCTCTTTTTTACCAAATTATCTCACTGGGAGTTTCTTTTGACCCCAGCCATTGCCTGTATGATGCTCATTCGATCTAATTTAACCTCACATTTTTCTGATTAATTATAATTCTTTCCTTTTCTCATTACACATTTAAAATAAAAAGAGTCATCGAAAAACTGTCTTTTGTAGTAGTGAATTTCCTGAGCTATACGTGAATTATTATAAATAAACGAAGTAAATACGTATCTGAATTGTCTACTTTTAAGGAATTTAGTGATAAAAATTAAATATTGAATTTTGACATTTTGAAACCAGCTGTCTTATCATTTTTTAAAGCGCTACCTTCCTGTTTTATGATTAAGCCCACATTGAGACTTCACAATCTTGAAAAAAGAGAAAAAAATTACACCCAAATTATTGATGATTTTTCGTCGAAAAAAGCTCGCAAAGTTCCATTCGTCTAGTAATATTTTTTTTTGGTCACTTAGATTCAATTATTGAAAACGTGTTATTCGGAGCCTCCACTTCTTCGTTGCCCCAGGGTGTCCAAAATTTTAAAATCCGACCCTGCCTACAGCTATAAATTGTGGAGCACCTTTTATATGTATAGTTAAGTGACAACTTATCGAAAAAAAAATAATCTCCAAAGAAGTTTTAGGCAATATCATATAAATCGTAAGAATACAGAACTTTTTATATCTACTACCAAAATTAAGTAAACAGTGCATGCGCATTAAAATTCCATGTATTTTATGTATAGAATGTCATGATGAGTATTCACCTTGGTATTTCTTAATTTTAAAATGTGTAGGTAATAATAACACCTTGGATCACCTGACCAGTTAAGGAAATCATTCGCACAGCTTATACAAAGCACAAACGTCCTCCTACTGATGATAATTTTAATGCACACACAAACTTAAAAGTTGCAAAAAATCTCATAAGACGGATGTAACAGATCTAAGGAAATGGAGGCGACCGACGGCAGCGGATTACCTTATCAAGCCTTCCTAAAAACGAGTGCGACTAAATGAATTGTCTTTTCTTATAAATGGCGAAATATATTTTTAATATTTAATAAAAATACCCGAAATCAAAATAAAAAAAAATTTTTAACTAAAAACTTTACACTGCATACCTACATACATACATGCAACAACTGCTTTCAAAGAAAATATATATAGGCAACCACTATACATATATGACAGTCATACATACCTACCTACCTATATAGAGATAATATTTGAGGAGAGCTATGGTACGGCCAAACATGGGAATACCTCCCAGGCCCAGTTGAATTTATTCATTGGTGCGCAGCCTGTTTGTTACCTTGCCTGCCGTATAATAGCTTTACTGTTTTCTGTTTATTTGTTTACGTGGACAAAATTAACCACGTAATTCTTGCATTTCTAAATAGTTTTAAGTTAACCGGTTCGCATTCACACGCCGCATATACATAATATGAGTCACCCGGTTCTGTGCACAATTTTTATATATATGCAGATGGCATGGATATTTTGCTAATAAGTTTGAATACAATGGAATCAATGGGAAATGAATAAATCGAAATTTTTCCGAAAGAGATATTTTTTCCCGAACGGGGAACATATTTAATTATGTGAAATGGATGGCGTTTACATAACGCGAACGACCTGTTCTATCAGCAAAAATTTTTTATTCGACCTTACATTGAGTTCAGCGACATTGAAAACAATTCCGGCTGCGATGTAAATCTAGGTGACGCGATCCACTTTTGATTTTGAACGTTCTTGAGTTACATACAGAGTTTTACATACATATGTCTAGATTGGAAATTTTATGTAAAACAATGACAAGCAAAAAATACATACCATATATAATTATATCTTACCTACGTAGGTAGGGGAAGGGGGGGCAGTATCGGGTACTTAAGAGGTATTTCGTTATAGATATTGAGAAAATCATTGTTTTTTTATTTTGGATATGCAGTTTTATTTGCACATTCTGTAGCAATGTTTACAGGACAAAAAAGTAAAAAATAAAAAACAATTCAGTCACAAATTTAAAAAGAAACATTTCAGTCTCAAAAAACGGTTTTGCCCCGGGGTATGGGGCAGGATCGTGTGCCGTATGGGGCAATACCGGGCTTAGTAGTTCTTGTGCACTTATCGCATTTAAAGTCGCTCAAATCTTCTTCTTTTAAACATGTGCAGCTTTCGTGTGCCCATAGGCGACAAGCAAGGCATTGAATCCATCCATCTGTTTTTTTGGTTGTTGAATACTGCTCTTGGCAATATAAACAATTGTCATCTTTTTCTGTGACCTTAGCCTTACTGCGTTTATTCTTCTGTGCTAAATTATTCTGAAGCTCTGTCTTATACGGGGAGGAGGTTAATATCACCGTTCTTCCTCTTCTCTTCGAAATCTTCATCCTGGTAGCCTTTGGGATAGGAGAAATATCTTCGGGAGACACAAATTTCTTTTGTAGGCCAGAAGGTCCCGGTTTCGGAGATGAAAGCTGGGGTTTCAACCCCGAAGGTCCTGGTCTTGAAGAAACCACGGAACTTTGCAATCTAGAAAGTCTTGACGGGGTTGATGGTTGTTGATCGATGACTAATTCTTCCACTGAAATGCGACGATTATTCGGTTCAGTATAATTCATTCGGTCTGACGTAGTGGGAGGAACTTCCTTTGCACAAACAGTAGAAACAGCAGCAGGTAGCACATTGTCAGTTGTTTCGGCAGGACAAAAGTTATGGTCAGAAAATATGTTGGGATTCGTTGGACAAATTCCTGTTTTCCGGAAGCCTGAAATAGCAATTTGAAGAGTAGCTGCTTTAGAATATGCAGTACCGAAGAGTTTCCCAATTTGGTATTGAGTAACAACACGACCAGGATTATTACGAAGCCAAATTTTAACTTCTTGGCTGTAATATGCGCTTAGTGGTCCCATGAAGCTTACATCGCAGGGTTGTAAGCGATGCGTGCAGTGTGGGGGAAAACACAACAAAATAATCCCATTTTTTCGCGCCCAATCAATCGCTTCCAAGTTTTTGGTGTGGGTCGCATGGCCGTCTAGCAATAAAAGTACGGGATCGTCAACTGATGGTTTTATGTGTTTGCAGAAATGCTTCAACCACTGCACAAATATTTCAGGCTGCAACCACCCACTTTCATGGCACACTATTTTTGTCCCCGGCGGTGTTCCGTCCTTTAGCTCATCTTTCATTCTTTTCCTAGGGAAAATCATTAAAGGTGGAACAAAGTGGCCGGCAGCGGAACAACAAATTTCAACAGTTATGAGCTGGCCTCTTTCACCTGAAGTCAAAACACCGACTTGGCGACGACCCCTTTCAGCAATTATTTTTGACTGACTTTTCGGAACGCTTGATATTCCCGTTTCGTCTACATTAAAAATTTTGTCTGGGGTAAAATGGTATTGGTCCATAAGCTCACAGAGAAGTTTAAAAAAGCTATCCACCGCTGGCTTATTAAAACCCATAGCTCTTGCGGCCGATATTGGTTCAGGAGCTCGAAATGATAAAGTAGGATGCCGTTTCATGAAATTTTTAAGCCAATCAGAACCCGCCATACCTTCTTGCCGATTGAAATTATGTGTAAGATGGTTTCTTTCTGCTAGCTCAAAGGCCAAACGTCGCAGGTCCTTTGTAGTCAGCCCAAATAATCTTGCCTCCATTGTTTTTAAATAATCCTTGAGCTGTTCTTCTTGATCTGCTGTAAAAACAGTTTTGAATTTTCCCATACCTTTGTGAAGGAATATTACTTTAGTTTTTGCTAAATAAATAATAAACAGAATAAGCTTTCTCTACCTTTCTTCGCAGCCTTATCGATGGATATCACACCCTGTTTCACTTTTCTCACCCTATCTTCTAATGTTGATTGAGGAACGTTGTGCGCTTGGGCGGCTTTCTTAAATCCGATTTTACCACTCAATATTTCATCGATAGCACTTTGCATGCTATTCTCCGACCAATTCTGCCGTTGCGTTTTCCTAACATACTTCCGTACCATCTAAAATTTATTGTTAGTAATAATGGATTACAGTAGCAATAACAAAAGCAGGAAAATCAGTGGAGTATAATCGGACAATGGGAAATTTCCCCTTTGGGGCAAAACCGGGTATACACAACCCGATTTTGCCCCACAGGCTGTTGTCGAAATAAAGTTCATAAAACAGTATAAAACACTCTTGTGCGTACTAACACAAACTTATTATAAAAATACACGCCCCAATAATGGATTTAGCTGTGTGCTACGATCAGAGAACGATTCTAATTATGAGTGCAGGCAAAACAAAAACACATAAAAAAAAGATCGCTTACCTCTCAAAACCGGTTTTGTGCAAGAAAGTATAAAAAACTTGCCGAACGAGGCTAATGTTCAACAGAGATGTGTCCAAGAGCACGGCTGACGCAATACTGAGGACCATGCTCATTAAATATCTTTCATTTTCGCAAAAAGCGTAACGCCCGATTCTGCCCCGGTACACGGTTTTGCCCCCCCTTCCCCTACATATATTCGAATGTCCATAATATAATATTGTAGATTTTCGAATTCTGCAAAGTTTTTTTTTGATAATTTCGAAAATTGAGAAAAAAATTTTCATTAGGTACCTGGGTCAATAATTATATTTTGGTACAAATGGGAAAAAATAAAATTTGTAATTGATATCTTGAAAATATGGATGAAAAATATATTTGTCAAAACTATTGTTAAATTAATAAATAGTTTTTCTATTTGGCGGCGCACTTTTTCAAATATTTTGTAAATTATAAATAAAAATGTGCTCAATCATCCCAAATTTGTTCAGCTTTGTTACCAGAAGATAAAAACAAGAAGAATAGCATTTTTTTTTTAACTTGCGAAGTTAATTATACTTAGTTTTCTTTTATGTTTGTGCCAAAGGTTACTCAAATTGAATTGAATTTAAAATTAAAATTTCAAATTTCTTAGAAATTTTGAGCTTATTTTCAGCTACGTTACTATGATGATATTTTTGAAAAGTTATTTTCATATAAAAGTAATTTAAACCGCAGCTACGTGTTTTGTTTTATACTGTGACTGTTTCTTTTAAATTTATGAAAATAAATTGATAAGGGTTTAAAAGTAATAGAAATCAGAACAAAATTTTAAAAATCAATAAATTGGAAAATGTTTCAGGGACAAGTAGTAACAAATTGGATAAGTTCAATTTCAAATGTTAGTATTAGTTCTTTAATTCACAACAACATATAAAGTTTTAATACATCTTTGTAACAAGATTAATAGATAAAAAAAAAATCCTTTTTTTTTCATATCGATTGCATTTTGAAAATGATAGAAAATCCGGCTTCCTTGCATTTTAATTTTTGGATTCGGCAGTATTTTTATAATATTTTGGGCGCGAACATCGATAACTTCTTTTTATCTATTTTAAAAAATTTTTTTGTGCTATCAGCTGATATGAAAAAAATTACTTTGCATTCGTCTTCTTCATCAATTTCAGTTTGAGCTAAGGCAATATACTACCTGTAGGTCATCTTGTTGGCATATGCTTTCGTTGACTCGAGCGATAGCTCCCGCAGATAACTTCTCTTATGTTGAGGCCAGCTTTTGAATATGAAGGTTCGGTAAGCTCATCATTATTATAATCAAATGGGTGTATTTAGATTTTATCTAGAAGCAAGTTTTGAAAGATTATGTGTATAGGAATCCTTGCCATCGTTGTCACTACCTTGTGGTGAATAGATGATCCGGTACATATACTAGTTCTTTCTTCTGATGGTAATGTTGAATACATTTTGGTATTATAACATTTGCAAAAACCTTTGCCGAGAGAACTGAATCTACCACAAAAACAACTTAGGTCTCGATACTCGAGGATGCCTTTTTCTCTTAGAATTAGTTGATGCGAGATCATAGTGCCTTTAAGAACGGAAATGTTTTCTGGCAGGCATATTTTTATCGCATCAATATTCTCTGTTGGAATGTTGAAAAGCTTTATTGAGGTCTCGGGTTGTACTAGCTCTAAAAATTGCTCCACATTAGCAATATCTGCACCATTAGCTATCTGTCGGTCCGCGGTTCGTTTCACAATGCCTCCAATCCCATCCGCCGCTCCTTTACCATGCCCGCATTCAAATTCATATTCAAACAATTTGTTAGCGAAAAGGAAAAAAAAACTGTTTTTGACGGTAATGAGTACACGGTCCATCGGAAAAGAAATGGACAGTTTGAATATTACAGTTCTCAAATCATTGAACTTTCATTCGCAAAATAGGATCCAAGTGGGCCCAAATTGCACAGGAGGGCCATGCTCGTTACTAGATGAAATAGTACAAAATGATAGAGGTTCATGGTCCAAAATATAGAGAATACCTTTTGGATAGTAATAACACACCAACCATGCACTTGCAAAATTTTCGCAAAATTTTCCGATTTAAAATTTAATACAAGAAACGAGCTATTGATGGTTATCCAAAAGATTTAAAAAGAAACTGGGTAAGAAAAAAAAATGGGTTTTCTCTAAAATTCCTACAATACTCTGTGCAATATGTATTAACATTTCAACTCCGTTACTCGATGTTCATTCGCGTTACTAAAAATTGGTAACGCAGCTGAATATTTTTCTTAAAATCGATTGAATTCATTAAATCTAAAATTTTCAAAACACCAACACTGGAAAATCTTCTTCATTTCCCTGGATTAGTTCCTAACGTGTATTCCTTACAACATCCAATACTTACATAGCAATAAAATCTTGGTAACAAAGCTGAAAAATATTTAATACACACCGCTTGCGTACAGCACACTATCTGCTATTTTCAATGCTGCTGCTGGCTTCATACTGTTGAGTAAAATCACGTGGTTGTGAGTCAGCAACTTGCTGAAAAGTTCTAGAACGGTGAATTTTTTGTTGTTTTTTTAACAGTAACCAAGTGGAAGGAAGTAACTTAGGGGGAAAAAAATTAGGGACATATACCCGTTTCCAAGAAAAAATACTGCACAAACATCGATTTTGATAAAATAAATTTTGAATTCACATGAAAAAATGATCAATGTTGATATAAAACTGTTTTGAGCGCTTCTTAATTGTAGAGAAATTATTAAAATTATCGTCAAATTTTTAAAATGTAGACCCGGGACATGGGCATTATCGAATCCTTATTACAAAGTTGTAAAAATTTGAGAGATTATTTTGCTGACAAAATTATAAAAAAAAATATCTGTTGAAAGGAGAAAGGTGTGACCAAATTAAATTATGGATTTAAAAATTTTAAAATACTTTTAAAACTAAGAAATATATGTTACGGGAACTGTGGGACACGTTTGTAACAAAATATAATTATTGACCCACCTACATAGATATACCCACTTAAGTGAGATAAGTATGAAGGCAATTTATGAGAAAGTTTATATTCTGTCTCGGTTTGCCATCAACATTATCTCGAATAATTAGAGAATAATTTACACGAGAGTGCAGAGCAAAGTGTGTATGTACAGTACGATGCAAAGCAACGCAACGCAATCAATTTTTAAATAATTCAATAGCCAGAAGGCCCCCTTTGTGACATGATGAGAGTTTCCCAGATAAAAGAATGTGTGTGAATCATGTTTTGCTTGCAGTCCAATGTTACAGGAAATTTCCTGTTTAGAGTTGCTTTTCTCGGTTTATATTTCTTGTTCACAGCTATGTTTTTATTTCTTCGAGCTTAACTAGTATACTTACTTTAAAATGCAGCACAAGATACTTATCGTGAGCAACGTGTCTAATGTGACTATTTTAAACATTATAGTTTTAATTACTTACTTACTTATGTACTTATAAATGAGTAGGCGCATGTGACAATTCAATTACAAAGTGAATTTTTCTGTTTGTTGTTATTTTACAAAGGTCATTTTTTTTTTTTAATTTTTTCATTTTAAATATCCCCAATGAATACAATATTTGGGTAAAATATTTAGTTTTTAATGAGAGATTTTTAAGTGTTGTGGGTATACTTCTCATTTACAATCTACTCATGTATTTGAGGATTAGAAAAAGAAGTAGGTATAGTGTGTTCTATACAGGGTGTTTCCCACTAGGAGGTCAATAGATCGGGAGGTGATAGTACTCACCTAGATGAACCAAAAATTGTATGGCAGGGGGGGGGGGGCATATCAACCGTTTAGGAGTTACAGGGTGATTAATAAAAAAACTAGTTTTTCACAAAACACCCTGTATATTAAAAACTACAGGGCGTACGGTCACAGTTAAGAGCTCATTGTATGCAGAACTTCATGGCCTTTCCAACGACTGCTCAATCAGCACCACACACCTCTCTCATCAAGAATTATGATTGTCTAAACTAAAAATTTCGGATTTTCTTACCTTTTTTTTTAATTTAACCTCTATTATTTTTGAAAAAAGGTCGTTTACATAATTTTTTTTTTATAAAAACTGTAAACTGTAGACTCTCGTCTTTAAGTTGGCTATTACACCCAATGTGCTATCTGAAGCCTTTTAAAAGTTATTAGCTCTAAATTTATTCACAAACCTATTTTCAAACCTATTCTCAACAATAATTTGTTCCCTTAGCACGCCATTTTAAAAGATATCGTCTAATTTCGGTGTGATCGGAATAGGTTATGAGTTAATAACTGCTTAACGGCTACAGTTACCACACAGGGTGTAATGGGTCAAATTAAAGAGGAGAGTCTACAGTTTACAGCTTTATAAAAAAAAAAATTATGTTAACGAACTTTTTTCAAAAATAATAAAGGTCAAATAAAAACAAAAGGTAAGAAAACACGAAATTTTTAGTTTAGACAATCATAATTCTTGATGAGAGAGGTGTGTGGTGCTGATTGAGCAGTCGTTGGAAAGGCCATGAAGTTCTGCATACAATGAGCTCTAAACTGTGACCGTACACCCTGTAGTTTTTAATATAAAGGGTGTTTTGTGAAAAACTAGTTTTTTTTATTAATCACCCTGTAACTGCTAAACGGTTGATATGCCCCCCCCCCTACCATACAATTTTTGGTTCGTCTAGGTGAGTACTATCACCTCCCGATCTATTGACCTCCTAGTGGGAAACACCCTGTATAACCACAAATTTCTAACCGTGTGACAAAAATTTTAAAAGAAAAGAAAAACAAAATGGAACGAATGCAGGAAAGATATAAATTTGGGTGAAAACTAATGTGAATGTTAGATTAACTTTAAGGTCGCTGTCATATTGGCGAGCGGTGAGCGGTGAGCGATGAGCTGTGAGAGGTAGAACGCCGCTTAACCAGGCCATCGCTACGAAAACTTTCACACTGAAGAGCAGTGAGCGGTGAGCGTTGAGCTTTGTCGCCGAGCGGTGTTTGCACAGCTCAGCTGAACTGAGCGGTGAGCGGTGGCTGTGAGCGTTGCCCGTTAGTTTTGTTGTAATTTATATAACAAAAGTTTTTCCTCTGGACATATTGGCCTTTAGAAGTCTCTTTTTTTCTGCGGGCGATTTCTAAGTTTTATTAAAATTTAATCGAAATTTTTAATTGACATTCGTAGAAATTCAAAAAATTGCTCAGAATTTCTAGGAAGATCTTCATATAATATGTTATCTTCAAGATTCCAACCAGTTTTTCATTATTTTAAAATTGCTAGTCTTTTCCGTTTTTTTGCTAAAATCAATCTCTTTAACCGTAAATTATTGAGTAATACCATTTCTCTCATAAGCCTTGACATCATTATGCAGTAAAAGTTACGATGCAACTAATATCTAAAGCGGATCAATGTGAAAGCTTTGCCGCGTATCGCGCACCGCTCAACGCTCACAGCTCATCGCTCACCGCTCGCCAATCTGTGGGCGGCCTAAGAGTATTAGTAGAAGCGACTAGATCACTAGAACCATGCGGACACCATGCCTAGACCACTAAGTCTATGGGGACACCGCGACCAGAGTTGATCTACTATGTTCTTCCCAGAGTTCGAAAATGCTCGCTCAAGCTTGCGAGCCTGCTGAGCACACATTTTTTTACTGAAATGCTCTCGCTTGTAAGCCCGACGAGCCGTTAAATCGCTTGGACTCGCGAGCGAGCCATTATTCTGCTCCGAATCACCATCATAAAATTTGTAGGCAAGCATATGGCATAAGAACTAGGTGTCGCATAGACATAGAGTACCAGAGAAAAGTATACAGATTTTAAATCGATGGTCCATTCCGGAATAGACCACAACATGTTTCAGAGGTGCTGAGAACAAATGTTTCTTTAACAGCAGTTTTGTATACATTTGGTCGACTCCCTCAACATGATAGATGCAGGAAAATATGAATCAGTTGACGTATCTATCATCATTTCTCTTTTCATGTTGCTGTACTGATCAAACTAAAGGAATGCTGAACAGGGCACAACATATTCGATGCGGTAGGTGGGGTGTAAATGCACTCCAGCGATCTTCATTCAATAGATGATGGCATCGGTTGCTGTGGTGACTGGAGCCGAGAAAAATCTACGAATAGAGAAGTAAAGGAAGGAAACTGCAAAGTTTGTGTACGTCAGCAAAGGACATGGCCGAGTGTTGGGAACTTTTCAATCTCGAAAATCCCACATTTGCCCAAATTTTTCCCACATTTCCCACAGTTCAAAAGCTGAAATTACCACAAAAATCCCACCATATACCTATGTACTTATTAATTTAAATTTAAATAAAAAATTATAAATTTTAATTGTACTACTGTAAAAATGTGCATGAATGTACAAGCAGAAGATCTCACACCACAAACAAATAGATAAAACACTTCTAAGAATTTCTAAAAATCGACCTGAAATTTACTAGAATTTTTTTTTTTTTTATTGCTTGGCTACGCGTCTAGGCTCATACCAATTATTGTCGCCCTCCAAACGTGCGTATAAATTCTAAGGAAAAATTTTCCATTAAATTTCTAAGAAAAAATTGTGGCCTTCCCTGACGGAAGGCATCATTGATTTTATATTAGAGCTCTCGGCTTCGGCCTCGGAAAATTCGAAGGAAGCAATAGCCAGTAAATTTCTAAGAAAAAATTGTGGCCTTCCCTCAAAACCTTCGAAAATACTTCACAAGCAAAACCCTCGAGAATACTTCACAAGCCATGAAACAGACTCCCTCCCTACCGCATGCGAGGCCCAGCGTAGTCCTTACATTCTAAAATATTTGCAGTGTTCTTATGTAAAATTGACAAAAGTTTGA
The DNA here is from genome assembly GCA_963930735.1 of Dioctria linearis. Lineage (NCBI taxonomy): Eukaryota > Metazoa > Arthropoda > Insecta > Diptera > Asilidae > Dioctria > Dioctria linearis. The sequence goes on along the minus strand of OZ005742.1, from coordinate 14,318,187 downwards.
TTTGAATAGCTCCTCCGCCCTAAACTACTATTCATACAGAAAAACGGTGTTGTGATAATCTTAAGCTTGCTTTCTTATCTTCTGAACCGTAATAAAATTTTGATACCTTTCCTAACAAAGTTATTTAAAAAAAATTATCTTAACCAAATGACTACGATTCCTCAAACAAAAATTCTCAACTGAGTAATCATTGTAATGTCGCTGTGCCGGCATGGCATGCGGTGGGCTGTTGATATCGAATGTAGCTATACCTACAGATTCGGACTCCGGCTGCACTTTGGTAAGGAACCAAGCTTTGAATTACTAGATGACTATTTTCCTGTATGGATAGTAGTTTAGGCTCCATAGCACATTTAAGCTCAATTTTGGTCAGTTTTCCATAAGTATCAATATAGAACATTTTAGAAAACGGACTCAAAACGCATACATATAGATTTCTGTTTCATGGCTTGGGAAGTATTCTCGAGGGGTTTGCTCGACCCGATGGCCACAATTTTTTCTTAGAAATCTACTGGATATTGCTTCCTTCGAATTTTTATGCATTGCCTGAGGCCGAGAGCAGTGCCTCGCTCCAATACAAAACCAACAATGCCTCGACCTGGATGTATGGAAGACCGCAAAATAACAAGTCGGTCACCAAAATTAATAAAAATTCTACCGAAATATTTTGTGTCTACGCGTTTCGTCTACGCTCATAAAAATTGTTGTCGCCCCCAAAAGTGCGTTTAAATTACAAGGATTTTGTCATCAAGTGCCAAGTCGAAGCATCATCGAGGCATCGTTAATTTTATATTCTAGAAAAGCGTTGAAAATTTTGTTCTACGTTTCTCTAGGATTAGTTTTACATTTTTTTTTATTACATTCCGATTTAATATGGCACAATTATGTTCCAAAACATAGGTATAGGAAGGTATTTGATTTTAATTTTAAGACAAGTAGAAAAGTTTGAATTGGTCTAGATTAGATTAGATTTGTGAAGGGGTGTATAGGCGTTAGCCTCGCAATCACTGCGACCTGAAACATCTATTGTGAGTACCTACCCGTTGAATTTACTCCATTTCTAGGTTCAGACTGTTAATAAAGTCTAGAACCATTCTGGGATTGATGAGGTTCCACACGTAACTTGGTGGAGGAAAAGCATGTTCAAGGGGGAGTAATCTCTGCCTGATCAATGCTTCGCAGTTGCAGAGCAAGTGCTCCGAGGTTTCGTGAGCATTCTGACAGAAGCGGCAGGATGAAATCTCAGCCAAACCCAGCTTGTTTAGGTGACACCCCAAGAGACAATGGCCTGAGAAGAGCTCAGCAATAATTTTGAGCTCTGTTCTTCTAAAGAGTAGGAGTTCTTTTGTTTTTCCGCCAGAGGTGTCGAAAATTTTTTTTTGTCTGACGAAGTCCTTGTAGCATTTCCCAAAACGGGAATTTTTGTTTATTCTCCCAGTTATTTAGGGCAGCTCTGAGGTAACACTTTGAAGTGCCACAAAATTGCTCTGGTCCGATAAAATGGGTTTCCGCTCCTCTTTTGGCTAGGCCATCAGCAATTTCATTGCCTTTGTCGCCCTTATGTCTAGGTACCCACATGAGGATAACTTTGTTTCTCCTTGATAAATATTTTAGGGTTTGTAGACATTCCCAGACTATCCCTGATTTGACAGTGTAGGACTTTAAGGCCTTGAGGGCAGCTTGACTGTCCGAGAGGTTATTAATGGTTGAGCCATTTATGGCTCTTTTAATGCAGGTATTGGCGCATTCTTCTATGGCCAATACCTCGGCTTGGAATGCGGTAGGGGTAGAGCCTAGAGCCTTTGATATATGGCATTTGGGACCGTATACACCCAGTCCGACCCCACTGTTCGTTTTTGAACCGTCTGTATAGTATACCACACCATCGATCCTTGTTGGAAGGACGGTTTAGTGGAACACCCCCCCCCCCCTGTTGTAGGTCTCCAAGAACCAATTGGAATGGTCTTACAAAATCCACCCTGGGTTTGATTATATCAGATATTGTCGTCATTTACTCGAAGCATATCTGTTTAAGATACTTAAATAACTAACCAGATCCCCTGGCTTTAACTGTTTCTCTTTTTGTAGTACTCTAATAGCACTGGAGATCGCTTCCTTTTTCACCTGCAAATGTAGGGGTGAAAGGTTTAATAAGGCTTCCATGGCTGCTGTAGGACAGGCTCTCATGGCACTAGTTATTCCGAGACAGGCAAGCCGCTGGGTTTTTTGAAGCAGAGCCTCAGCCGTCTTTTGATTAGTTTTTGGCCACCATGTGACCATGGGTCTAAACGCAATTTTTATGATACCCTCTAGAGACTGCTCGTATATCATTTCTTATGGTCACCCATCTGTGCAAGTTTGACTTTTGAAGTGGTTTTTTCGCATATATTTCTAGAACGGTTCGTCGGACAATAAAAATTATTATAACCAGGATTTCATATTCTGAAGAACTTTTCAGTACATTAAAACCGTATAGGACTTATCGTTTTCACAGTATCCGTAAAAATCCTAAATTTTTGTATGGCAACACCAAGGGTTTGCCGGATTTAGTACATTTTTGAAATTACATTTTCTAATTTTATGAAAACACCATGTACCTACCTACAAAATATTAGCTCTACACGTTCACGCGTTCTCAGGTAATGTCCAAATATGTAGTGAAAAACGAAATTTTTGTATGGCGCAAACCTACAAATGAGTTACCCAATTTGTCCCACTTTCGAACTTAATTTTACATTTTTTTTAAAAGGCCATATGCAAAATTTCAGCTCTCTAGGTAAACGCATTCTCGAGTTATAATAGTGAGGATGGACGGACGGACATGCAAAAATCAAAATAACTTTTAATATTATGCGTGGGTGTCGAATACATTTTGCTCTACCATCATTATTTCTGTGCGTTACAAACGGAATGACAAAGTTAGTATCTATAACCTACAGATTTCATCTAGGGTATAAAAACGACATTAAACCAGAAAATCAGAATTTTCTTTAGATTAAGGCCGTTTACTTAAAACAAAGCGTAAAATTTGTTATTGTTTCATTTTTCTTTTTTACTACCTAATTCCTGCAAAAACAGTTTTTTATATTTCTCTGTTAAAAAACAGGAAAACATAAAAGTTTCTTTTCTAGAGAAAATATGTAGTAGGTAGGTATAAAAATTAATAGTTTTCTTGTGAAAAACGAAAAAATGAAAATCGCCGAATTTTTTATGCAATTTTAGTTAAAAATATTCGCGTTCGTGAAGTGCAGACGGTCTAAAAGTACATTTGTAAGAACTTTCTGATTATGAAGGTAACAAAATTTACCTACCTACTTCAAATAGGTCCGAAACTGAATCATTTACCTTCCTTAAACTGTTTTTAATGAATTCTATGGAATTATTTTATGCGTCAGTTTATAGTTTTAGTTTTTTTATAGTTTTATCACAGACAAAAATACCCAGATATCGACGACTGGACTCAAGGCTGGATCTAAGATGGCAGGGGAAAGGGAGGGGGACGAGGGGTCACTTGCCCCGAGCGCTAGTTTTAAGGAGGTGGTAATACGGCGGACTTAAGGACTCATAACTAAAACGAGAAAAAATCTAATTACAAGAATTGGACAATTTTTCAGACCATACTTCAACTTCAGTCTTCTTTCTGGAATCTAAACGCTCCTCCTTTGCTGACATCATACTTTGAAGTGTGCTTAAGTACTTATACAGTCAATCAATTTACTGTCTATTAAATTTAAGTCTGTAAGCCTTTATAAGCTAATTAAATTGAAAATTCCGTTAAATTCTGAAATTGTGAACTTTGTATCATTATATGAAATGAATTCAAAAATTGTACAAATGTACTATGTAAGGTGGCTGGCAACCTTATGTTCCCCATCATCCACCAATCCATATCGAATGTAGACAGAAAAAAGAGCTGGCGACCAAAATACTCTCGTCATTTCATAAACAAAATTTTCCATCTAATCATACTCTCTTAACACTGTTGGTAACTTATTCGAAGGTCTGTCTGGCTTCCAATAATGAAGAGTGCTATGGGGGGGGGGGGGGGGGGGCGATATCTAAAGGCTTGTTTTTTGGTGTGGCAGGTGAGAATTATATTTCATGATTAATGGTAAAAATGGCAGACACATTGGATGGTGGGAAAGTGATGGCAGACGTCCTGTTGCTACAAATCTTTACTTTTTTTCAATTTTATTTTTCTTATGTAACCCGTTGCTTTAAATTCTAAGCCAACTGCTCCAGCTTGGAAGAAAATGCCAAATTTTGCCGAACCAAGAATAGAAAACTAATATTTCACCCAAATTTAACTGACTGTAATGAAAAAAAACGTACTACGCCAGTTTGGCAAGTAACTTTAAAAGTTGACGCTTTTAATAAGGATTCTAAAATGGTATAACACTTGCTACAGCATTTCTTAAATTACGGACAAAAAAATTTTTTTCTTCAAGAAACCCAGTTTCGAAAAATTACTTTTCACTTAGTAAAAATGATTCTAGTGTAACCAAAGTTTGCCGTAAGATCGTATCTTTCAGATTTTAGTATGAAGTGTGAGTGAGCAAGATAGTGACGCTCGCTCGTCAAATCATTGAGTTTTTACAAATGTGCATCGTCTACTCTCCACAGAGGGCCGACTTCCAAACCAAGTACATGGTGAAGAAAGAATTGCTTACTTTACGAGGACGTAGGACTTCAAGCAGTTGAAGAAGACCCAAGTGCTTTGGTACGTGTAATCCAGGAAAGCACAGGAGTGCCTAAAAGTATAGCTCACCGAATTTCCGAAAAACATTGACACCAGAATTATGGAAGCAGTTGAATTTGTCAACAACGGAAGATTTGCCATTTTGATAACCTGATCCTTTTTAAGAAGATGTCGAACTTGTATTGCAGCTGAAAGAAGTATCTTTTGTAAATAATAAATCTTAGCATCAAAATAAAAAAAGTTAGGATCTCTAACTTGAAAGCGTCACTATCTGTCTCACTCACACTTCATGTAATGACTCTCCGTATCAGTCAAACTAGAAGATTAAAGTTACGGTCTTACGGCAAGCTTGGGTACACTAAAATCATTTTTAGTAGGTGAAAAGAAATTTTTCGAAACTGGGTTTCTTGAAGAAAAATTTTTTTTTTGCCGTAATCTAAGAAATATTGTAGCAAGTGTTATACCATTTTAGAATCCTTATTAAATGCGTCAACTTTTAAAGTTACTTGCCAAACTGGCGTAGTACATTTTTCTTTTCAGTACAGTCAATTAAAGTTCAACGAATTATTAATTTTATATTGTTGGTTCGGCGAAATGTGACATTTTCTTCCAAGCTGGAACAGTTGGTTTAGAATTTAAAGCAACAGGTTACGTAAGCACTATTCGAGATTACATAAGAAAAATAAAATTGAAAAAAAGTAAAGATTTGTAGCAACAGGACCTAAAAAACCATCACAGGGTGTACATTTTCTCGAAAACAAAAGAAATGTCTATAATTTTAAAAATACATGACTTAGATTTCTTTTTATATTTTTTTGGTAACTATTATGATTTGATCTATCACCCGATTCCAGCTTGACGTCGACTTACGGGACACCCTGTATATTAGGGCATTGCCTAAGAACGCGAATACGTATAGGTAGAGAGCTGAAATTTGGTACATGGTGTTTTCATAGCAATAGTAAATACTAGTCCAAAAATAGACTAAATCGCGCAGCCTTTTCTTGAGGCTGCCATACAAAAATTTCGTTTTTCACTATATATTTGCACACTGCCTAAGAATGCGTCAAGCTGAAATTTGCCTTATGAATTGACGTAAGTATTTTGGTCGCCAGCTCTTTGTCTAATAAGACAGTAAGAAAAAGTTGCCAGAAAAATATTTTAATGCCAGCTAAATTTAGCCATTTTAGCCGGACTTAAGGCCTTTGAATCCGCCTAAAATCGGCTAAATTATTTTCAAACTCAACGGCAGTATGCCAGAATTCCTATCAAGAGTTTTTTTTTAAACCGCCTCAAATCTTAGTAATTTTAGCCGGGAAGATTAATATTGAAAAAAGGCTAAAATAAAAAACTTATCTCGAACATAATAAAATTTTGGATTTGTATTCTTTGTGTTAATAAAATAAATTGGATTCGTAATGATACGATTTTTTACTTACCTTTTATTTTAAAACAGTTTCGAGATTCAAACGACAATTAAATCTCATTTTTGTTTGAATTTCAAATTTTTTTTTTATTTAACAATCATTATTGTTTCAAATTTAAATTGTTTTTAACAATTCGGGTTCTAGTTCCAGGGTGTGCAATATACAGGGTGTCCCACGTAACGTGTTCCCTGGGCATTTTTCTCGAAAATGTGCGGAGATATCGAAAAAGTCCTAATAATAGATTATAATTACACATCTTTAGTCAAGGTATCCTCTGGCATAGTCAAAGTCCTTGAAAAAGGACTTAGAAAATGTTATTTAAAAAAATGTCCTTTTCTAACTAATACGAAAGTGTCATATTGAAAATTCCATTTTAACCCTTTATTATCGATATATAAGGCCTCAAATTGTACTCTATGCACCGTGTTCCTTTGCCAATTTTCTCGAAAATGCACACAGATATCATCGAAGTGTTAGTACCAAAAGTACCAAAGGCTACCCATCATAAGCCGGGCTATCTTTTGTTATGGTCAACATTTAAAACCAAAAGCCACACGAAAAAAGGATATCTTCGGTTTGGTCCTTTTCGTCCTTTCTGAGGATGCATTTTGGCTACATTGAAGAATTTTAAATACGTATACCACTTTTTTTCTAATTTGATTTGCAGTTATTCATGGGTAGCTTTTGGTACTAGCACTTCGAGAAAAATGGCCAGGGAACACGTTACGTCGGACACCCTGTATAATAGGTCATCTATCGTATACATATTATGGAGCACAGGATACCCTGGAACTGTAATAAAATTTGCCCCCAAATAAAGATTGTTGTTAGAGTGGGTGGGAACTAACGTCCTTGCACTCCCCCCCCCCCCCTAAAAAATTTCCTAGATAGGAAACTGGCTGGACTAACAAAGTGATGTTGTATGATAAGAACTCGTCAATAACTCACTGATGTCGGCTAAATATAGGTAAATTACCTACGAACCAAATTTTTTTTCAACTTTAATTGACCATATTTTTTCAGAGTTGGTGTGGCTGAAGATGGTCCGAATAAGTTTTGTCTGGGCAGATAACCTTAGGAACTTACTGAACCTTTTTCTTCAGAGTACATGATACATGCATACCACAATAGTGAAAATTTAGAATATCAAGATTCAAACTAATCATTCAGATCGGAACAGAAAAGCTGTTGTCGGTTACATTGATTATTGAGTATAATATAGATATCTCTACTTTCCGGTGTAAGAGGTTTCTGTGATATCCGCATGGCGCAACCAAAACCAGCAATGCCTCGTTCCATTATAAAAGCTGTGTTTTTTTGTGTACCTTGTTCTAGAACTCCCATATACTGGAGAGAACAAATTGTTCTGTCGATTGAAGTGAACTATTTGTACTATTCGCCTCATCTATAAATCTTCTATGGAAATGTATATTTGTTTTGTTCTACCCTGTTCTGCGGACACAAAAGAGCACAACTAAAATCAACGATGTCTCGGCCTGATGTAGGGAAGCTCTCAATTTTTTTCTTAGAAATTTACTGGAAATTTTTATACATACATAGCGGGTGGCAGACAATTGGTGCTTGGGCGTAGAAGTAGACGCGTAGATGAGCAATAAGCATTCATTTCTTCTTAGAAATTTACTGAAAATGTTTCGGTAGAATTTTTATTAAGATTGGTAGCCGACTGGAGTTTTTTCAGATACAATATACTTTCATGAGTGCCGTTGTTGGCCTGCATAAAACATTTAAAGAAAAAATGTTCAGTAAATTTCTAAGAAAAACATGATGACTTTCCTACATCAGGCCAAGGCATTGGAGCTTACCCTTTGGTTACGTCATCAAATCGAGGCATCGTCGATTTCAAATTTGAGTGAGGCGTTACAAATTTTTGTTCTACTTGTCCCTTGTACGTATGCGATTAGTTTGGCTATGATAATACAGTGTAAAATCAGTGTCGGGTAACTAGGTATAGTGTATGAAATTTGGAAAGTTTCAGCAAATTTCTAAGAAAAAACTAATGTTTATCTGTTCAGACACAACTTGTTTGAATTGCTTTCAGTCAGAAAAAATGTAGACGGAATCCTAAAGCAAAATGGTCGATTAAAATTCTTAGCAAAAAAAAATAACTCTTGCCTACATTGAAAAAAAATGGTTATTGACCTGAACACACGAATCAATCGAAATAATACCTAAATACATTATGGTTCGCACCATGGGTGGCGAGAGGAGGTGCACTTGCACCCCCTGGCTTAGAAAATAGAATACACAAAATAAATATTATTAAGAATTTTTTTAATTAATTTTTTATTCGGTGATAAAAAAATTACGGAAAGTCACTGTTTGAGTAAAAACTTAAGGCGTCTAGCTTGTTGACCAAAATTGTTCTACACCTTAGCAATGAATTCAGTGTCATCCTTTACCTTTTTCTATGAACAGCCTCGTATCTCCTGTGTACTGACTGTAATGCACATTGAAAGCAGTGCTTTGACAATCATTTTTTGAAGATTTCATAAATAATTTTGTTTTTATTGTGGATTCATTATTTTGAGAAAAACTTTACCCATTTTTCTTCTAATATCACTTTAAAATTGAACACTTGCTCTATTCTGTAGTATTTAACAGATGTCGACTGATGCAGCGTCCAGTGTTTTAGAAACACTGACATATACATAATAAAAATGGCACAAATATTGATGAACAGGCTGTGAACACACTTTATTTCGTACAATTGCACACCGATTTATAATTAGTTATTATTTGTCGATTGGAAACACTAAAGATGATGTTGTAAAATAGTATTGCATTAACTGAAAATTGTTTAGGAAGTTAAACTCGTTTCAATTAACACAAAAATTAATTTTTAATATTACTGAAAAATGTGTTCATCTACAGATTTGATGTCAAATATGCTTGAGCTTGTAAGAGATAGACGTAGGTATATAAATAATATATTTGTCTGCATTTTTGTGTTAATTCCCGTGTATTCCAATTAATACAGCCGTACTGTTTGCAAAATTTGTTACAGTTCAGTGTACATTTTGAGCTTGAAAGACACAAATAGATTTTAGCAAAAATTTGTGCCATTTTTGACTATAGGAATTATAGATCGGATGGCTCAGTCCATTCTTATTATATGTCAGTGTTTAGAAATTAGCCTAAACTATGAAGTGCAGTGCACTGCACTGCATCGTACTGTTTCAGCCTTTACACATCTCGTACCACGTGGTAGCATCGGCAATAAAATTCTGTAGATTACCTCCGTAAAAGTTTTGCTGCATTCTTCTGCAATTATGAATAAAAATGAAGATTTGTCCAAGTTTCTTATACTTTCAGGGTGGAGTTACATAAGCGAAAATGCTTTTTTGTGCGTAAAAGAAAATCGATCACTCAGAGATAAAATCAGAGAGTCTATGCATGGAATGAAGATAGATATTTTGAAGAATTCTTCAACATTTTCAGACGAATGATTTGATCTGTAAATCTACGTGCCCCCCCCCCCTTCCCTCTCTCCAGCTCCTAGGTCGATAGAGTGTTATTATTTCTTTTATTTCAATATATGGCATATTTTTGAGTGAACCTAATCGTCCAAGCTTGCATTTGCGTATACATACACGTTGTTGTGTTTGTTTACAATGATCATTAGTACTTTTTATAATCACGTTAAATCAAGTTTTACTGTAAGCCTAGATGCATCCCCTAAAAATAGTCCTGACTGCGCCCATTGTTTGTACTCATGATATAATTAGCAGAGATTAGTAATTTTTGACGTTTGCTGCACTTTTCAATTACTTTGTTTGTACAGCCGCCGATATCTGGGTATTTCTTGTCTGTGGTTTTACTATTATTTAGCATTTTATGCTTTGGCTAGGGTCTAGACAGGCGGAGAAAAAAAAACAATGATTATTTAACGATAATTTAATTTTCCAAGAATTCGTTTGTTTTTTATATAGGTATAGTATAAAATCGAATTCTTGTCAATTTTTATGTGTAGATGACACCACATGTCTCCTAAATAAAACTGAACTTCAAACAAAATTGGTTTTTTCAGAGAAATGTTTGAGAAGTTTAATTATAGACGAATGGGGGGGGGCGTATTAAGCATAAAATTTAGCTCTTCGATAATGTTTTCACTAAAATTATACATGCTTTGCTTCTATCTACTACTTACACCTACATATATATATATTAATTTAATATTGAAATGCCTGCAATTTACCTTTCCTGCAGCTTTTTTATATCTTCTGGTAGCTTCGTGAATCAAATCCTTAACGAGAATATCACCGCTTCCACATGGCACAACCACTCGAATAACACCAAAACACACCGTGACCTTCATATTCCACTTTTTTTTTTAATTTTCAACTTTTTATGAACACAAAAACTTAATTAAGCACACTTTTTTCTCACTGGTCAACTATAAATGTAGGTAAGTGCAAGCCTAAATTATTAACATTATGCAATAATTCGTAGGAAGACCCTATTAAGGATATCCACAAATTTTGGCTGTCATACAACTCTACACCAGACATGCAGCATTGCTGGAGATAATTCCTTATTCTAACAAATCAGCCACAGTTCTATACTTCAACAACAATTTCTTTTCGAAAACTTCAAAATTTTATTCTGATGTAGTAGCGGCGTAATGTTTACATTCTTCACCTGTGCAAGCCATGCAGCTACACATGCACATCGCTGATAAGAAGCAGCTGCCAAAGGGAGATGAGAAAATAAAATTTCTTTGTTTATTCCTCGTCGTCATGGCAACGTCGCGTAAATTGTCTTTTAAAGTAAGTATAACGTGCACTCTTAATTGCACTAACACTCGTTTAACATTTTTCTATGAAACACATAATTTTTATATGATAATTCAAATAATTATCACCTGGAAATTTTGAGGCACACTTAAAAAAATCACCACTTCACTAGAAAACAGGAAAATATTAACGGAAGAGCTTACACCAGTATCCGCGACATCGCATGGCACAGCACATTCACCAAACAACTGTATATAATTATATTATACACAGCATGGAGAAGGAAGATGTGTGGGTTAATTCACCATTCGCGAGGCTCTATAATATCGCAATAATCAACACAATTTAGCACTCACAAAGTTATTTTTTATTCCATTTTAATTTATTAAGATCGTAGGATATCGGAAGGAACATTATTAATTCCAGAATAAGAATATTATTAACACGCACGATTGGATTAGTACAATTGGAATGCGACAGTCAGAAATCAACAACCTCTTCCCAAGACGCAACCGACTTGACAACTCGACTCGACTGCCTCACTCACTTTTCTGGTTGGCGCTCGCAAGTCGCAAATGAAAAATAAATAAGTAAAAATCCCAAACGACTCGCTCGACTCGACTGTCCTGAACTTTGGTTGGCGCCAGTGTTGGGAACTTTTCAATCTCGAAAATCCCACATATTGCCCAAATTTTTCCCACATTTCCCACAGTTCGAAAGCTGAAATTACCACAAAAATCCCACCATATACCTATATACTTATTAGTTTAAATTTAAATAAAAAATTATAAATTTTAATGGTACTACTGTAAAAATGTGCATGAATGTATAAGCAGAAGATCTCACACCAGACTATCCGTCCACAAACAAATAGATAAAACTCTTCTAAGAATTTTTAAAAGTCCAGCACACCAACTCAGACCTTTTAGTATAAAACTCTTCTAGGGAAATTTTGGTGATGAGTTTTCCCACAAATTGTTCTACTGTAAAAATGTTATTTAGAGGGCAGCAATTCCTACCACAAAGGCGATTTTACCCACAAGTTCCCAACACTTGGCGCTCGCAAGAAAAAAAATAAGATTTTTCTATGTCCCCCCGGAGGGCGACTCAATCGACGTAGATGCATTGGTTTCGGGAAACGGTTTCTGTAGACGCCGGGCGGTGAAAAATCTATTTGCTACAGTTGGCGTGGCGAGCTTTTGTGCTTTTCTACGCCCCACCGGAAGGCGACTTATTCGACGTCGATGTAAATCGATACTTACGCCAAACTTGACAAATTCTTGACGATTCTGAGGAGGTAATTAGGAAATTCACTTATCAAAGCTCAAAGCCTTTCGACAGACCAGCCAAGCGATTGAGGGCGCCACCAGGCTGTAGTAAGCCAAGATCCAATCCAAGCGGATTTTTTTTTAATTTTGTCAAGTTTGGCGTATCGATTTGCATCCACGCGAATGAGTTGCCATCCGCGGGTGCGTAGAAAAGCACAAAAGCTCGCCACGCTAACTGTAGCCAATAGATTTTTCACCGCCCGGCGCCTACAGAAACCGTTTCCCGAAACCAATGCATCGACGTCGATTGAGTCGCCCTCCGGGGGGACGTAGAAAAATCTCAAATTTGTTTTTGCAACCCAGCGGAGAAAAGCACAATTATTTATGTAAATAGAATATTAGGAGGGTTTTTTTAATCAATGAAAAAAAAGAAATAATTCGGTATTCGGTAAGTCGTTTTTTTTTTAAAAAAAAATCATTTTGAGGTACGCGCAGAAAGCAACAATTTACAATTTATTTAGCGAATAAAAAGTTTTGTGAATTGTGAAGTTTCTTTGTTTCTTAATTTTAATATTTTTGTTTTTGATGAAATTTTTGAAAGCAATTTAGATTTGTAAAAAGTTTTTGTGTGAAGTGTGAGGTGTAGAAGAACAACAATTTACAATTTAGAAGTGTAAGAAGGTGGTATTTAGAATAATCTAACGAATTAATAATAAATATTTGATATTTGAACCAACAATTTATTTAAGTATTAGCGAGTTGTTTCGAGTTTCTAGTTGTGTTCTTGAATTTTCCGGTTTGGTTTCGATTTTGACAACAATATTTAGAATAGAAATAGAAGTGTTCTTGAATTTTCTTCTATCTTTTTGTTTGGTTTCAATTTTGTATTTAGAATAGAAATAGAAGTGTTCGAATTTTCCGAATTATCTTTTTGTTTGGTTTTAATTTTGACAACAATTAGAATCCGAATTATCCATACCCAATTAAGTTCGAGTTTCTAGTTTCCTTTTTTGGTTTTAATTTTGACAACAATTAACAATTAGAAATAGAAGTGTTCTTGAATTTTCCGAATTATCTTTTTGTTTGGTTTCAATTTTGTATTTAGAATAGAAATAGAAGCGTTCTTGAATTTTCCGAATTATCTTTTTGTTTGGTTTCAATTTTGACAACAATTAGAATCCGAATTATCCATACCCAATTAAGTTCGAGTTTCTAGTTTCCTTTTTTGGTTTCAATTTTGACAACAATATTTAGAATAGATTTAGAAGCGTTCTTGAATTTTCCGAATCATCTTTTTGTTTGGTTTCAATTTTGTATTTAGAATAGAAATAGAAGTGTTCTTGAATTTTCTTCCGAATTATCTTTTTATTTGTTTTCAATTTTGTATTTAGAATAGAAATAGAAGTGTTCTTGAATTTTCCGAATTATCTTTTTGTTTGGTTTCAATTTTGACAATAATTAGAAATAGAAGTGTTCTTGAATTTTCCGAATTATCCATACCCAATTAAGTTCGAGTTTCTAGTTTCCTTTTTTGGTTTTAATTTTGACAACAATTAACAATTAGAAATAGAAGTGTTCTTGAATTTTCCGAATTATCTTTTTGTTTGGTTTCAATTTTGTATTTAGAATAGAAATAGAAGCGTTCTTGAATTTTCCGAATTATCTTTTTGTTTGGTTTCAATTTTGACAACAATTAGAAATAGAAGTGTTCTTGAATTTTCCGAATTATCCATACCCAATTAAGTTCGAGTTTCTAGTTTCCTTTTTTGGTTTCAATTTTGACAACAATTAACAATTAGAAATAGAAGTGTTCTTGAATTTTCCGAATTATCTTTTTGTTTGGTTTCAATTTTGTATTTAGAATAGAAATAGAAGCGTTCTTGAATTTTCCGAATCATCTTTTTGTTTGGTTTCAATTTTGTATTTAGAATAGAAATAGAAGCGTTCTTGAATTTTCCGAATCATCTTTTTGTTTGGTTTCAATTTTGTATTTAGAATAGAAATAGAAGTGTTCTTGAATTTTCTTCCGAATTATCTTTTTATTTGTTTTCAATTTTGTATTTAGAATAGAAATAGAAGTGTTCTTGAATTTTCCGAATTATCTTTTTGTTTGGTTTCAATTTTGACAATAATTAGAAATAGAAGTGTTCTTGAATTTTCCGAATTATCCATACCCAATTAAGTTCGAGTTTCTAGTTTCCTTTTTTGGTTTTAATTTTGACAACAATTAACAATTAGAAATAGAAGTGTTCTTGAATTTTCCGAATTATCTTTTTGTTTGGTTTCAATTTTGTATTTAGAATAGAAATAGAAGCGTTCTTGAATTTTCCGAATTATCTTTTTGTTTGGTTTCAATTTTGACAACAATTAGAAATAGAAGTGTTCTTGAATTTTCCGAATTATCCATACCCAATTAAGTTCGAGTTTCTAGTTTCCTTTTTTGGTTTCAATTTTGACAACAATATTTAGAATAGATTTAGAAGTGTTCTTGAATTTTCCGAATCATCTTTTTGTTTGGTTTCAATTTTGTATTTAGAATAGAAATAGAAGTGTTCTTGAATTTTCTTCCGAATTATCTTTTTATTTGTTTTCAATTTTGTATTTAGAATAGAAATAGAAGTGTTCTTGAATTTTCCGAATTATCTTTTTGTTTGGTTTCAATTTTGACAATAATTAGAAATAGAAGTGTTCTTGAATTTTCCGAATTATCCATACCCAATTAAGTTCGAGTTTCTAGTTTCCTTTTTTGGTTTTAATTTTGACAACAATTAACAATTAGAAATAGAAGTGTTCTTGAATTTTCCGAATTATCTTTTTGTTTGGTTTCAATTTTGTATTTAGAATAGAAATAGAAGCGTTCTTGAATTTTCCGAATTATCTTTTTGTTTGGTTTCAATTTTGACAACAATTAGAAATAGAAGTGTTCTTGAATTTTCCGAATTATCCATACCCAATTAAGTTCGAGTTTCTAGTTTCCTTTTTTGGTTTGAATTTTGACAACAATATTTAGAATAGATTTAGAAGTGTTCTTGAATTTTCCGAATCATCTTTTTGTTTGGTTTCAATTTTGTATTTAGAATAGAAATAGAAGTGTTCTTGAATTTTCTTCCGAATTATCTTTTTATTTGTTTTCAATTTTGTATTTAGAATAGAAATAGAAGTGTTCTTGAATTTTCCGAATTATCTTTTTGTTTGGTTTCAATTTTGACAACAATTAGAAATAGAAGTGTTCTTGAATTTCCGAATTATCCATACCCAATTAAGTTCGAGTTTCTAGTTTCCTTTTTGGTTTCAATTTTGACAACACTATTTAGAATAGAAATAGAAATGTTCTTTCTTGAATTTCTACGAATTAATATTTGAACCAACAATTTATTTAGCTTTTTCTTGAGTTTCCTTGAATTTTAAACAATATATAAATAGTATTGATATCCGACAGCATGGCATATTTTTGCTGTTATAAAAACTCTCCTCAAAAATTTAGAAGGGGGGGATTATCAAATTCATCTTTTTTCCAGTTCCCACACGATTATCGTAGAAATATTTGGCTACACCATAGTGGACAACCACAACCACTAGGTGCGAAAAGGCTCCTTAAAAATAATTTTTACGAAAAGGACGTTATAGAACATGCGAGAAGAAGCACTTTAAATAAAGCGGCCTTACCAAAGCCATTTAGTTCAGGAGTATGTTCCTGCCCAAAGGCAAGCATGGACGAAGTCTGCTTAGCAATGCTGGGTACTACAGTTGAAAATACCCAGCTAGCTGTGAATAAAACGCGGAATCCTAAAACATATCGTAACAGAAAATATAAAATTTTAGATCAGTATCGTTTTCCTGATGAGACACCTATTTGCAGTTCCCCAGCAAATCTAGATTTAGAAAGTCTACTTGCAGGAAAAAGCGAGGTTGGGAAATCTTTTGTACGTTCACAGCTTGTGCATAAAGATACGACTAAGTGGACAGGTAGAGAAACAAACTTAGCGTTAAAATTTTATAACGAATCCCCAGCATTCTATAAAGATATGCTGAATTTGGGATTTTTATTGCCCCCGACATCCACCATTCTTAAAAGGCATAATTCGATGGTGAGATTGGACACAGGTATATGTAACATTGTTTCAAAACTACTGAAACAGAAAATTTCTGAGTTGGCAGAAATAGATAGACGGTGTGTTCTAATTTTCGATGAAATGATGACAAAACCAGAGTTGGAATTGAATAATGACGTCATATATTGACTAACAGATTTAGGTCCATTAGGTCGCAAGAACAGCTTAACTTCTTAACTGCTGATGGTACGAGGACTGAATAAAAACTATAGTCAAGCTGTAGGCCATGTGGCGGGTAACGCTTCCGGTGAGGATTTAGCATTAATTTTAAAAGATGCGATTTCCAAACTGCTGGAAACTGGTTTGGATATAAAGGCAATAACTTGCGATCAGGGAGGTAACAATAGAAAGTGCTATCGGCTTTTAGGGTGCACGCGTGAAAACCCATACTTTTTCGTAAATGACATTAAAATATATGCGTCTTATGATATACCTCATATTGATTCCGAATATTTTCACCAAGTACCTGTTGAGCTTGCGACCCAGATATTTAGCCACTCGCTTGCTTCCGCGATTTTGGCAGCTATAAGTTTGGATAGTTTCCCGGAATCTGCCGAAAAATTACGTGCAAGTAAAACGGCAGAGTTCATTGCGAACATGAATACACCTAAATAGTGTTTCAGAATTCAATAAGAATCCTGAAAGAAATGCTCTATCGCAGAGAAACAGTAATACGATCGAAAATCTTTCTTCGGCAAAGATATGGATTGATACATGGGTTCATACAGGAAGAATGAAGCGTCCGTACTGCTTCGATGGATTAATACAAACCATAAATGTGGTATGTATGCTATGGGATGATTTAAAAGAGAAGCAGGCCTTTTTAATGACTTCTTGGTTAAATCAAGACCCTCTCGAAAGCTTATTTTTAAAGATTAGAGAATTCAGTACGAATGAGTGGAACCCTTCTACATATGTATCATACAAGAATTTAAAAGAAATTCTTTTGTATTCCAATGATTCTGATGTATTACCGTCGGAGTGCTCCAGTCATAATATACCAACAAATTTGATCAACTTCAATTCAGAGTTCATCAATATCTTAGTAGAGGATGTTGAAACTATGGATTCACAAGAAAGCCATTGTGAAGATAGTGAAGCAGTTGCAGGATATATCTCTGAAGATGATAATGAAATTTTTGATGATTTGGAAACATGCACTCCTAAAGAAAAATTTTGTACTTCTTCGAAGACTTACTTCTTTGGACATCTTGCAAAAATGGTTGTAAGACGAGCAAAGTTTGAGTTCTGTCGAAAACACATGATTGATGACAGCCCTAGTCATAACGAAAATCATGCGTTGACAGAGAAGAAAAGGCTCGGATCAAAATTTAATACAATCCCGACAATTAATTTTCAAATGGATTGTAACAAAATCTATGCGCAATTTTCAAAATTTTTTCAACAGCACATGAGAGAGAAACATTTTAAAGAAAATGCTTCCAATCGTTGGCAGTATAATTACTCAGTGGGACGGCTGCGACCATAAGACAGCAATGGTTAAATATGTTTTGATTACATTAATTAGGGCAAAACTCAAACGTCTTAATGACAAAATAAAAACAACTAAAAAGACAGAACGTTGGAGAATACGATCCATAGATTGAGCTATCATGTCTACTTTAGACTACGCTCATGTACTTCTAGTATTCCCTAACTTATAGTTGTTTTTAGGTCTTGCCAATTAATGCAATCCAAAACAATTTAACCGCAGTCTTGGAGTTTTTGCAGCAGTCCACTGACTGATTACAATTTCGCATTTAAAATGTTGACAATGTGCATCCTAAGTTTGTTAAAATTTTCCTACCCGTTATAACTACAAGTCTGACATATTTCTTTAACAACATCCTTTTAAGACCCTCCATTCCTTCTGTTTGGAAACTCTGCAAAATTATACCAATCCCCAAAAGATCTTGTAGCTCTCCTGAATATCGCCCTATCAGAATATTACCTTTCTTGTCTAAGGTTTTTGAAAAAATCCTGCATAGTCACATGATCAGTTTCTTAAATAGCAGAAACTTGTTGTGTAGCCTACAATCGGGATTTAGATCAAAGCGCAGCTGCACCACAGCATTGCTAAAGATCGTCGATGATTTCAGAACTTCCGTGCTTTTTTATTTGCATTTTACGTACATTTTTTTCTCGTCTATTTTCCACTATTTATCTATTTATTAACTACTAATTAGCTATTATTTCTACAATTATAGACTAAGAATATAAGTTTGTATTGAGGGATTAGGGTTTTAAGTTAATTTAGTATATGTGCCTGTACATATTATGAACTACTTTTTCTTTCTTTTTGAAATTTAGTTTAAAGCTACATTTACACGGCGAAAGTAACTTTCGTAAGTAAATTTCATGGACAAGTACTTTCAATGAAATTTCTGTTTACACGTTTGCTACCATTTGTTACGTAAGTAGTGTTTAGCACAATGGATGCAAATAAAATTTGGTCTAGCTCTCTGTTATCGAAAAATTTATTAAAACAATTGAGCGATAAAAACCAAGGTAATTTGGGAGCATATACTATATCGTCTACTCCACTACCCGACTTTTTGTTTTTGGCGACTTTTCTTTTCTCTGCCATATATGTATTCCTCAGCGAATGAATTTTGTTCTGCGCTTCCTGCGCTTTAAAACCTGGTATATCCATACATTCCGCCAGCTCTTCTAACGCAGCAAGCTTTTGTTGCGGTTTCTATAATCTTTATGATTATAGTCTCACAAACAAATTCGTTCCCCATATTTTTCCAGGAACTTTATGGTTTGCTTGGTAAACCACTTATTCATATCTAAAAACAATTTTATTTACTTTATTAATTACTTATCACTCCACTCTACAATAAAAAACTATATTAGCACACACTGTACCCACCTTATCAATAATTTTTCCCAATTTTAGCTTTTTTCGTTGTTGTTTGACACGAATCACTTTCATTATTTTCAACTTTCATGAAATTTACTTCCGTGAGCCCAGAAAGTAAAAAGTTACTTTCGTAAGTAGACAATTTGTATGGAGACGTCAAAATGAAACTACTTACGAAATACGAAAGTAACTTACGAAAGCTACTTTCGCCGTGTAAATGTAGCTTAACTGTTACTATTATTAGTGAAATCTTACTAGTGTAGTTGTTGTTGAAATAAATTAATTCGAATTTGAAATTTGAATTTTGTTTGAATAGTCATAGTACTTAGTATAAAAGGGGATTAGGGCTACAGGCGACACCCCTCTAAAAAAAACGAGTTGTGACAGTTACCTCCGCGGTCACTTGGAAATACGGTTTTATTTCATTATTCATTTTTTTATTCTTTGCAAAATTTAATAGGATCTCTCCGGAATGGGCTTGTATCACTGCTAAGGGTTTTGCTGAAAAATCTAAGGAATTCCATAAATTAAGAGAACCATCAATACTTACGCTACTGAATACATGAGGAATATGATTCGAGAATGCTGCACTGTAAATTAAATCTGTATGTCCAAAAACTTTTAAAATTAAGCTAACTCTTGGCCTCCCATTCATACCAATAGAAAATCGAAAAACACGCTGGCTCCAATAAGCAAATCTTGTGACATGGAACACTATTTATAATTATACCTACTAGTCATTTCTGTTACCATCTTAGTTGCAAGAGACCTTCAAGGAATTAGTTATTGTCCCAAAAAATAAAAAGTATATAACGTTTCTTGATTCGAGATTCAAAACTGTCGAAGCTGGAGCACTTTCTACTAATTTGTACTTGGACTAGACGTACGTGCCATCTGTATTTCGCTCGTCATTGATGGATCCTTACAGAATTGAACTACCGGTGGTGGTGTTTGATAATACAGTGAAAATCAGCAAGTTTTGGACATTCCACTGCTTTTCTGATGGAGATATTTGCCACACATACTATCTAATTCAAGAAAATGAGACGGTGGGAAAAAACATTATTTTTGCATAGGCTCATTATGGGACACTGTCAGCTGAAAAAACACCGACATATATACAAATTGAAAAGACACTACTCCCCACTTTATAGATGTGGCACAAAAAACGAAACTGCACTCCATTTCATTAGCGAATGCTGCCGTGACCAAACCGAAAGACTTCTCACTTTCGGAGCATTAACTGTAACTCGAAAAGAATTGTAAAACGAAAAATTACCTTAGAATGAGTTTCGCTAAGCGAATCAAACGCCTGGTTAGCCAACCTGGGAGGCGATTTTTTATTTGTTTTTGTTTCAAAAGTCAAGGGAACGGGGATCCCAATTGTCTCCAGCCTGCTGCGGTCAAAGACCGGAGAAGCAGACAGGTGTTCGATTGTCTCAGGCTCTCCTTCCACGCAGGACAGACACCCAGGGACTTCAGTCTTTGTTAGATGAGCATGAGAGCGATCTGTGGCCGGTGATGATACCATGTTTTTTTCCGAGCCACAAGGCAAAGTCAGAGTAACTCTTATTAGGTCCATAAAGAACAAAAATTATACACCTGCAAGTACTTGGGTTCGCCAATCGCTGCTTATGTTTCATACGAATATCCGCTTTGAGGAGAGACCTGATCACAGAGACGGCGCCGCCTACAGAGGAAGGGAGAACAAGAACCATACCTGGCTGGAAGATCAGCCCTTTCATTCCCAATGTGCCCAGGAAGCCACTGAAGAGACATTTTGTTGTGGATACACAGATTATCCACTGACGTCCTGCAGTAAATTAGCTGTTTTCAGAAGGCCACTCAAAGCCATCAAGGCTGCCCCGCTATCCTTGATTTCCATTGCGATGGCAGACTTCAGTCTGAAAGACAGTGGTGTGCCTTACAAGTGAGTACTCCAACCCAATATCAAGTTCAAGAAAGTAAACATCAGCACCGGCTCTCTCATTGGAGAGGGAGCCGTCGGTGAAAGGTAGAGCGGATCGGGGAAGGCACGATAAGGCACTTCCCTCAGCCCACGATTCACTTTCAGCAATACCCACAGAGAAGCAACGCCTAAAACGAAGCTCTGGTAGCATCGCATCAAGTGGCATACGGCCGGAGGCCTTTACCGTTAAGCCCACACGCTAACGAGCAATGAGAAGAACCAGTCCAGCCGTCTTCCCAGCACCCCCTGAACGCAATCTACACACAGCCTTTTTGGCATCTGCCTGAATAACAAGATTCAGGGGTGACAGATTATATAAGACCTCAAGGGCAGCAGTAGCCGCGGATAGCATAGAGCCTGTAATTTCCAGGCCCGCCAGTTTCCGGATCGCAGTCCCCACTTGCGTCCTCGGCCACCATACACAAGAGGGAGGCGATATTAAAAAGATAACAGATTTTCATTCTTGAGGCAAGTCAAATGAGCGGCCGGTGACGTAAGGTATAAGTCAGAGGAAACGATGTAAGTAGTCAGGGCCTTCTAAAATCTACATCTAATTACTTAAAAAAAAAATGAGTCGATAATTTTGAATATGATAAAAATAAATGCTCTTTAGTTTTTTTATTGCCATTATACGTTTGTTTAACAAAGTGATGTAATTCGAAACATTATTGTTTAGCTGTTTTTAGCACATTACTTTTAATGTTACGGCTTTAGTTATTTTTAAATAAATTTTTCGAAGACATTTTGCGCCAGTAGTATTCAACAAATTAATATCTACAATTTTATTTATTTATTGTTTTAAATATTTCTAATATTCTTATTAACTTAGTACACTTTATGCTGATTGCCTTAAATAAATAGACGTTGTTTTTGCTGTTTATTAAACGAAAACAAATTATTGTGGAGAAAATATTTCTCATAGGCAGATACAAATAGGCCTCGTATAAAAGCTGCTACCATTCGCCGTCAACTAGTCTGGCAGATTTAGAATTTCTTCGACAAATGGAGCAATATCTGTATTCTTTCTAACATGTTCAAGTATAAATGGATGTTCTAATAGTTGTTCATAGTTAGGACGGTCAGTGAACTTTTTCTGTAGGCAGGATGTTATGTAATTATCAAATTCGGGTGAGAATTTTCCCGATTCAAGACGTGGCGGATCATCTTTAACAACCTTTTGGTAAATGAAAGTGTTTTTAACTTTGAAAAAGCAAGAAAATAGTAAAACTAACTTGTTTTAATTGTTCAAAAGGTGTGCCCCATGTACTATAAGGAAATTTCCCTGTTGCCATTTCTATCATGCTTATTCCTAGTGACCAAACATCAGAGCGTATGTCATATTGTCCGGGATTACCTGAAACGAAATAAAGTCAATGACTGAAGAAATTATAATAGCTTATCTTTTAAAGTTTCTTAAAATTAATTCATCTATAAACATTTGGGCGAGATTCAAATACGTTCCTTCTGTGAAAAGTTGTGTCGGCCACCGTTCTCTTACTGGAGAAGCACTCTCCGTACTACACAAAGCTCTATGATCCTATTGAAGAGTCTGAAAATTATTATAAGGATGAGTTTTACATGCGACTAAATGAGTTGCTCGATTTTAACCCAAGAGGAGACACTGTTTTGTTGAGTAGGTAACTTTTGAATATTCAATCCATCTCCGATAACATCGGCCGTAGACTTCATCTGAAGGCAAGGAATGAAAAGACTTTATCTGAATGCAAGGAATGAGCCCCGTCAGAAATTACTGTTATGACCCAGATTTTAGTTATTAAGTTGTTAGAATTAAGCTAGTTCAATTTCATCATCATATCAATTTCATTATAAATCATAAAGTCTAGCATAAGCATTTCAAATTGGCATTGTTTGCAAAGATCATTGAACCATCATTTATCACCGTGAACAATGAAAACTTACACTTTTTCGCGTTGTATGCAATTTCAGCAATATTCACAACTGGGGTAATTATGTTTCACGTGACGATGTTCAGTTTTGTTTTCACGATTAAATAACCTGAGAATTACTGCTGGGTCAGCATCCTCACTACGGTGAATTGTTGATCGCTGTCAATGAACCTATCTTAATAGGTCGATAAATTATTAAATTTGCTTGCATTGATTATGTATAATTGATTTCTGTATAAATATGCCGCAATTAATAAAGAATGGGTCAGTTTTTATTTTAAAGGCAGCTTTGAGTTTTAATCCACTGAAGGCATTAATTTATTACTCATCTTGAAGTACCTATCTAGCAGCGTTCAACCAATCTTAATCGTAAATTTGGAGTATCGATATTCTATTCTACAGCGGTCTAGATTCCTGCATGTAGGCCAATTCTCAGTTAAATCAAAAGAGTTTTAACTCAACAATTGCAACGGTACCTACCTACTTCAGACATAAAAAATATATATATAGAAAACTGGATATTATCAAATCTAAAAGTCCGAAGCTAGAAGGAGTATATGGCTATTAATCACTGGTGGAGAAGTATAGTGAAAGAGCTCAAAAGTTTTAAAACATACGTTGGAAATGATCACCATCTTGTCTTATCGTAACTAACATCAATTAATTTAGTAGACTTGCAGTATAGAATAAAAAAAAATATCTATTCACAGAATTATTGCGTCACAATACCGGACCAGCTGAATATTCCAGAGGATGCAAACAAGAACGTGGGTAGTAGTGCAGAATACGATGCCCCTATAACAGATATATTTTTCATGTTCAAATGTACTGACAGGAATTTGTGTGCACATAACCTGGCAACAAATTTGGAGCTAAGAATAGCGCACATAATCTCCACCAGCAATCCACATGACATTTAAAATTAATATTCTCAGATTTATAAGAGAAACAAAACTCAGCGTCCGTCAGACAAAAAAAAAACCGCTGTAGTAGTGGTAATTCAGCGCACTGTTCCAAAATACTATACAGCTCTCGGGAAAGCGTTTCAAAACGAAACATTTGATAAAAAGTGAGTATGGAAATTTACTAAGCAGCTGCAGAAGTAGCAGGAATATTTATTTAAAGTTCTTTTCAAAGAAGAAGGAAATCACGAAAAATGTGAAACCTGCGTGACACCTTTCATCAGAATTTATTACCTTTACCGAAATTCAATCGTTGGTTAATGGTAAGGCAGCAGGATTACTCAACAACCCGAATTATTAAAAAAAGACCAGCACATAACAGCAGCTATACTCCAGCCAATCCTGAAAAGATCATAGAAAACCTGTACTTTCACAGTTTCCAAAAAAGAGGCACACAAAATTTACTATAACAAATGGGAGAGGCATCTGTTTGTATCAACCAAGGGTATATTATCACTCGTCGTATTTAAAGGAGATTTAGAATGTTTTCAGGCATTCAGGAGGCGCCAAATTACTGCAGCATTTTTCAAACTGAAGCACTGGACATTGAATTGAATATAGCCCTCTGCAATGTACTTGAGGGCCATAAACTAAATATTTATATTCATCCATTTGTTTAATTGAAAAAAAATTGGCTGTCTCCTCTTAATCTGAGACTTGCCTGCGCAAAATTAAAACCGTGGCTACATATTTGATCTTGTTCAACCTGTTCCAGATTTTGTCTGTCTAAAGCAGAGCGTAGTGTCTATATTCTATAAACATATAGTACACAGTGGAAATGGCCGATATACATAAACTACAATGATAATATAAGGTAGCTGCATTGTACAATGTCTGGCTGCCGCAGGAGAATTATAAGAAAATTTTCAATATAAGTTTCTTGTCGAATTTCATGTTCTCAGTAACTGCTCCATTTAAAACGCAAAACAAAACAAATAGAAAGGGGTGGTGAGATGATAAATGACCATCAGAAAACCAGAACTATTAACGAAAAATTGGAAACCTAACCAAAATGGAATTTAAATAAGAATGAACAAAAAATGTCATGCTTAACCCTACTTGCAACTTTGTACCTCCGCAAGATGACCCCAGTAACATTGATCTAATTCTGACGTAACGTTCATCCTTATCGCAGTGTATTTGTGACAATACCAAAGGCATTAAAGTGAAAAAAGAATCTTTGTAAAAAGGTGCCGGAAACGTTGCGGCGTTTTGTTATCAGTGAAAACTGAGCGACCCGCCCTACATGAATTTCTTGCCATGTGAAGTTGAACGTTTCTTCATTTGTTGTTAAATATTTTATCCTAGCAACAAAACAACAATAGAGAATAGAATTATGTTCTGTCGAACTACAAGTTTATTGACTAAGTTGATCCTGGACCCAACGAAAGCTATGTCTACTTAAAGCCTGGTAAAAGAACTTTCAC
Organism: Dioctria linearis; assembly: GCA_963930735.1. Taxonomy (NCBI): domain Eukaryota; kingdom Metazoa; phylum Arthropoda; class Insecta; order Diptera; family Asilidae; genus Dioctria; species Dioctria linearis. The sequence goes on along the minus strand of OZ005742.1, from coordinate 14,292,796 downwards.
AAACTGTAAATATTCTCTGAACCTTGCGATCTGTATGCGATGCACAAGACTGTAGTGCAATATCTTGGAACGTAAGATTTGCGTTTTTGTAATTACTCAAGTTCCATGTGGATTAACACTGACCAACAGTCAAACTGCGCGTTTGAGTATTAGAAATAAAATGCTGGAAATATAATAATAATAATAATAACATTTTTATTATTTTATCATTACAATAACAACAACAAAGTGCGGACATACCTGATGGATCTATTCTTTCTGGTGCCATATATGGTTTACATCCAGCATCAATTGTTTTTGCCACAGAGTCAACTAAGTATCCTGGAATATAAAAATACTTTGAATAAATTTCCTTAGTAAATTTCGTTAAATACTTACCTGAGATACCGAAATCGCACATTTTAACTTCACCTTTTCTATTAATTAAAATATTTGAAGGCTTTACATCTCTATGTATAACTTTTAATTCGACATGCAAGTAATGCAATGCGTTAACGACTGCTATTGCTATCTGTTCAAATATAATTATGTTTTAAAGATCACACATAAACATAAGGAAGCCAGTGGTATTACTTTTCCTAGAATATCCTCAGTCATAATTCGACTATTCTTAAACACTTTTGGATAGAACTTGTCTAGGCTGGTATCCATAACTTCCATGCATATCCAAACATCTCCTTCACGAAAGAGGGCTCCATAAAAATGAACTGTGTAAATGCAAGCACTGGATCGCATGGATATGTCTAGATCCATCAAAAGTCGTTTCTGAAAATTATAGATATTAGAAAGTTGTGTTGAAGGGAGGCTTAGTGAACGACTAACAGAGAGATATTGAAATATTTTATTATAAAAGCCAACGAATGCTATATCACATCTACATTGTTTTCTCGGATTCAGAGTGCTTTAGAATTCTTAAAAGCCTTCGGAAAGACAAAGCAGCAGGATATACTTTATCATGACTACGACAGGAAGGTACATTAGGTAAGATAAGATAAAATAAAATAATTATTTGTTAGTACAAATAATACTTTTATAAACATAGTTTCTAAGTTACATACCAATTGCTTAAACAGCTCTATCCTTTACATATTGCACACATTTTCTCTTAAAATTAATTTCTCTTTTTATTTCTAATGTAAATTGTTAAATTTTTTAAATCCTTTATATATTAGTGAATTTTGTGTCCTATTTCTATTAAATAAGCCTAATCGAATATTTACATCCGCTCCTCTTAAGGCTGAACATCTGATACCATCCTAATTATCTCCTGTAGATATCAGTAGACATCTCTTTCTGATTTTAAAAATGAAAAGAAGTATATTAAGATATGAGTTGCAGCATCCATTTTAAGGCTTCTAGCATCATTCTTATTGGCGTGAATCTATTACACCTTAGTATTATGCGCATAGCTCTATTTTGAAGCTTTTGAATTCGATCTAACTTTGTCTTTCTGCACAGAAATAGTATTGAAGAGCAATAATCAAAATGAGGTTTTATTAAAACATTATATATTTTGATTGCACTCAATGTTGATAAATTGTTTCGAATTCTCCTAAAATAGGCGACCTCTTCTCCAATTTTTTTTTACAAATATAATCAATATGTCCATTAATACTTAATTTGTTTTCAATAATAGTCCCCAGATACTTAATTTCAATCACGCACGCACTCAATTTTTTCATTATCAATTTCTATGTCATCATTATACGTACTATTTATGAATTTTTTTAACATTTAATTTCAGTTTATTCTTTCTTAACCATTCACTTAATTCATTTAAATCATCATTATTAAATCGTTACTGATTCTTTCTACATCTTTACCAGTTACAAACACCAACGCATCATCAGGTGAGGCGTAACCCCCGGAATATAATACAAGCCATGAAGTCGCCGAAGGCACCGACACATTAAAAGGCCTTAACGTGCCGGGTACAGCATGCAGCAAGAGCTCAATCTCACTGCTTTTTGTATGTTCGTCATGGAGAAAAAACTATAAATTCATCGTAAACAGGCCCTAAAGCCCAAAACTGTCGCTCCCACAGCAAAATGAAGTTAAAACAAATTGCAGCCAAATATGTTTTCTTTCTAATAGTTTAAAAAAAATAGCATGTAAAACAAATTTACGGAAATTATAGCGTTTGAACAAAATACAAGCAGCTTTTATATGAAAAACTCCTTCAGTGAGACAAGGCAAGAAGACTGTGAATGTCGCCTGCTGACCGGCCCGCTGCTCTCTTTTTTCGACTTTGTTCATGGCTTGTATCTTGCGGGGGTTACGGGTGAGGGAATGAGAAAAGAGTATATCAGAGCTGGTGAAGCTTTCATATTTTTTACCTTTTATTCTTTTGCAATGCATAAGGTAAAAACCAGCCAAGAAAACTGCTGTTGTTATGCCTAGTTGCTACTATCGAATTTCACTCTTTTGAAAAAAAATATTCTTGCCGGGGGCTGCCGGAAAAGAAATTTTGAATATGTACCTTTACTGCTCGACTTTCAGCTCTTGTCAACTTTTAGTTACCAAATTTGTCATTTATAAAAATGTTTTCACCACTATTTTTTTTTATTAATCCAGACATGTGTAAAGAAGAGTAAAGCCAAAAGTAAACGGAAACTTTACGGCCACTCATAGAAATTAGTAAAAAAAACTTCACAGAAAGAGTGGGGTGGGATTCCCAAAAAAATTTGATACTAAAATCTCTTACATGAGATTTCATTCGCCTATTTTCGAAGTAGATTTTATTTAAATTCATTAATCAACTTATGCAGAAGTACAAACACTGGAGCTCCTCGACAAGAATAAAGTGCAGAACGGCATAAAAAAGTACAATTAATGAGCCTCGTTATATAAGGGTAATTAAATACTTTATCTCGTAAATGAGTAAAGGCGGTGGTGAGAATGACCCCGAAATCTTTGGTTTTGTTTAGAGTTTGGACAATGAAATGCTCTTATTGGTGCAGTTAAAGTGTAGGTGATTCTTATTTCGTGCAAAAAACATTGAGGTACATACGCTAATCGTTAAAAACAAAATGGTCAATAGAACACAGTTTGCGAAAGTCACCTTCGTTAAAATTTAAAAGAGCACAGTCGAGATCGATTGCAACAATTCGGAAAATCTTAACATCAGCATAACTGGGACAGTTTATCTTTTACATTAGAACAAAATTATGGCGAATTAGAATAAGCAATGGAGTAATATGGACGACAAAGTTGTTTTTATGTCGACACACCTTTAAAAGGTGGCGCAAATGTCAATTCTCAGAACTAATATAGGAATTACTATCAAAAAGCGCAGTTTAAAAAAAATTTCCAAAAATATTGGAGACAACCAAGGGATCATTACTTTCGATAGCACGAAGGAAAATTACCGACGGTATCCATTTGATATAACATTGAGATGCATGAATTTTTAGAGTTGTAAAGTAGTTTTTACCCCACTTAAATAGAAATTAAATGAGTCCATAACGAATCGTTGCTTATCTTCAGAGGAAAAGTCTTCTTTCTTTAATCGATAGTTTCTCATATTCTTAACACTATCTCAACTCAGCGGCCAGCATGCAATATCACTGCTATAAACTCATTGTGAAAAAATTACTATTAACGAAATATAGAAGATGGGCATGGGAAGCTCTAACTGATTCAATGAAAAACATCATTAGCATTTCACTGTCTTGCAGGGAAAAGCCATTGGTTGTGGAGTAAAAAAAAAAGTTGCTGTAATATATATGAAAAGAAGAATGAGTAGTGAACCAAATCAGCTTATGCATTGTCAAAAGTTTCCGGAATGGGTGTTTTTGCGAAGCGCACAGATAAAAAACACTTAAACTAGCGCACAAAGACAAGTTTGTGAAGCGCACGACTATTGTTAAGGGATGACGCATTGTTTTGAAAACGCGGGACTATGGTTAAGGACAACGCATTATACTAGAAGGTACTTTACCTGATCTGATCTCTGTAATAAACCTAGGTATATGTATAAATTTAAATGACTGAATTGAAATTTTCATCATTATCAGCTTGTCCACCTAGTTTGATGCATATCAATTAAAAAAAAAATATTCTGCAAGTGTTCTTCAGTGTCTTTATTCGGTGGTCTAAATTCTTAACATTTCTGTGGACATATATTCTATGTTTAGCCGAAATGGTAAGCTAGTTTTCTGCTGGTATACGATCGACGTCGCGAAAGCTATTGCTATCTTTGCCGCTGATGAAAATCTTTGTTTTTCTTGTAAATCGAAATGTGTATTTATGGACGACAACAATATGTAATCCTTTAACAATAGGAAAGTGCTTCAAAAAGTTTTTTCGACTAGCTTAATTATGAGTTTTGTGCTTCGCCCATATACCTTACGGAATACATATTAACTAGCAAAGGCTAGTCGAACTGACGACAAGAAGTAAAGATCAGACTGCATCGACAATCTTATCACATAGAAATGTTTTGAGTTATTCAAGATATTGTCTTATGTTCCTTAAAAGCCAGTTTCTAAAGCTGCATATTAACTAGCCCAATTGCACAATTTATCAAAAAACAAATCTGATTTACCTAGTGTTAAGCGCACTATCTTCCTTGAGGTCGTGCGCTCGATTCCCACATCTGGTGCTGTGCTTGTCCTTCTACCTAGCTCCTTCCAATTCTGTATTTTCCTTAACTTTTGCTAATTAATTCAATTGACATTTATCTATTTTCTTAGGAGTGTCTTCGCTTGGTTTTTGGGAAATTCGATATAATTCTATTTAACTCTGTAATTCACATGTATATCTCTAAGGAAGTAGTTTGCTAATAATTAATGATTCTATAATATATATAAATTACATCTACTGTGTGTCTAACGTAATTGTAATACATAGTTTGTAGGTATGTCCGTAAGATTGTTAAATCGGTAGACTGAATAAATTAATAATCATCGCCAATTAACTGATATTTTCATACCTGCTCTTTTGAATTTACTGTCGCTGTTATTCTCTTCACAGCCATTACTGTTCCACTTTGTACATGTCTCATTTTTTCTACAACCCCATATGCCCCACGGCCTAAGTCACAGATCTTTTCCAGACCATCAGCTTCAACTTCAAAGGTTTTGTCTTCTATTGTTATCGTAGTTCGTGTATCGAGATTTCGTGGTGGTGTCCTAAATCAATGTTAAAATCATTTTTAGTTAAGATATCCATAAAAATATAATTTTTAATTTAAGTACTTACACCGGCACTGGCGGGGTATCGTCAACTTGTATTTTGAGGTTAGGTCTTCGACGTGACATTTTTACACTTTTCGTATTATAAATTACAATATTACTAAAATTAATTTAAATTATTTAATCCCTTTAAATAAATTCGTTACACTTGAAGAACTAAGCACATCTACTAATAAATTCCTTTTATCCTAATAGTAGTAGGTTGCAATTGCAATAATTAGCAAACTTTTGACTAGTCCTTCTGTGTCAAAATCGTTTTGGGAAATCGAATTTGTACCTTGCTCAATACTTGAAGCAAGGCAAAAACTTAATTATCTGCCTCCAATTGTTATTTTTTAGTGTTTATATTAGTATTTATGTGACAACTTTGACTTCTTCACTCGTTCGTTGTTCGCTTTCGGCTTTCCATTTCGATCGAGAATCGTAAAATTAGAAGTATTGCCATAGTAGTGTGGTGATGGTGACTTGATAAATTTTTACCAGCCCCCATGTTTTTTTTTTCAAAGCTAAAAATTATTCTAACGATTTTTTCATCATAAAAATTAAAATGGTGAATAAATTAAATGTAAATGCAAATGTATTCTGATGCAGAATCAAAGAATATTTCTGAATAATAATCAAATTATTCGCTTCACCCGGGGAAGTACAGATTTCCCTATATGGCATACGTATTTTTAAGTTGTTATATTTATAAACACCACTTAGGAAACTGATAAAATCAAAATATAAATTTTATCAATAATTTAGCCCCGCAAAGACAACATAACGAAATCGTGGATTCTATGGGCCGCCCGCTGCAGCACGAACCCGTCGCTTATGCTACACTTGCCTTTACGTGTCATTACAAGAATTTTTTCTACGCTAAAGTTACCTATGTGATTACCGTGTTTAATTGTGTGCGTGTTCAAACAAGATACAATTATTTATATAAATAATAATTGTACCATAAATTCACAGCATGTAGTTATTTATATTATATTTATTACCTCAAAATGGAGGTAAACAACTTCACAGTCATCTATCAGAAATTACACAATTTTAAAATGGCCGGAACTATTTGCTTGCAGTAGATTTGGTATGCTGCTCGTGCTCTCGTTCGGAACTTGGGAGCACGGAATAATTCCTCCCGCCGAATGCTGCTCATTTGTAAAAAGTGAAGCGTGTACGTCTAGATTAGGGAACAAACACTTCACTTTTTACGGATGAGGAAAAAATCCGAAATGCCAAGTTTCGAACGGGAAGCATACCAACACTGATGCAAGTAAGTAGTATCAGCCATTTTGAAACTGTGAAATTTCTGATTCGACGGCAGTACAGTAATGTTCCGGCTTATGTACCCGGGTAGTAGATTACTAGTATACTCGGGTACCCGGATATAATCGATTCTTATTCCGAATATCCGCATACAATCGGTTCTAGATTTTTTTAGTACTCCGGTTAATTACTGAATTCGTGAATTCAGCCACACTAAAAGAATTTAATTCTGCTACCCGAATCGATCTTTGCTTGATTTTCCATATTAATTAATCACATTAATTTTTCAATACCCGATTCCAAGGAATCGATTCTTAACAACGCTATTCCTAAGAATCGGGTACCCGGGTTACTCGATTCTTACCCGTGAAAACCGGGTACCGTATATTCTACCCGTGGTTTAAGGAACATTACATTTGCTTACCTTCGATTTGAGGTGATAATAAAATAATTAAACTCTCATTACTTGCTCCGAATTTGTGATACAATTATTATTTATATCAAGAACTGAAAATTGATTGAACACGCACACAATTAAACTCGGTAATCATATCAGGAACTGCAGCGCAGCAAGATTATTGTGATGACATGTCTGGAGACAAATGAAGCAAAGTGCGCGTGCTGCAGCGTGTAAGGCGGACCAAAGAAAGTTCTTACGTTGGTGCCAACCACTGACATAAAATATGGCCTGACTACGTTCATAGAGAAGTATTGCAAAAAGTGGGACCACTTCTATATTGCTGACTCTTTCGGTTTAAGTACCAAGTACCAACCACTGACTTATAACAATGGACTGAGCGATTTGCTATTTCATGTGGCACAAAAAAATTTGTGTTTCTGTATATCACCGTTAGAGCACCCTTTAAAACGATTACATAAAAAACATGTAAAACTCAACCAATCAGATGAAATTTTACATCCGAAAATCGAATTAAATTAAAAAAATATATTTTCTTGTGCCCAAGTGATATTTTAATCGCTTATAAGGAACTAAACTCATTCCGACTTTGATTTTCAAATGTTATTCTTAACTGAATTCTGCTTATGGGCAAGAGAGACGGAGCATGGTAAACACTATCTTTACCTTATTCCTTCTGCGGTGATTACATCTGTAGCCAACATAAAAACATCAAATGGCATAAGCAAACGTTCCAAAATGCAATATTTTGTGTTGGTAGCTCCAACTCTGCCATAGGGCGAAAGAGAGAACTATAAAACTTGTGCCATGCTTTCCTATAGGAAAATGACATACGCTCAGTCCATTGTTATAAGTCAGTGGTACCAACTGAGAGAGAACTGTAAACAACAAATAAATAAGTAGGTCTGTCGAAATAAATGTTTTTGAATTAATTATTTAGGGTTATTACCGATAAAATTGTTTTACCAAAGGCAATATATCCGTAAGATGCGCAGCAGAAATTCGAAACGTTTTATATTAATCAGTTTTCAAGCTGCGCACTAAGAACTTTTTTTGGCATGTGGGCTCATGAAATAGAAAATTAAGGAATCCATATTATGTCAGTGTCGAGCCCACATGAAATAGAAAGTTAAGCAGTCCATATTATATGTCAGTGCTGCCAACAATGAAATAAATTATTGGCGGGAAGTTGAAAAAGTGATTTTAATAGAATATGTATAATATATTGCCTTTTGTAAAACTCTTTTTATCAGTAATAACCCTAAATAATTAATTTAAAAATATTTATTTCGACGAACCCACACTAACTCATTTGTTGTTTACAGTTCTCAGTAATTGGTCCTTAGACCGAAAATGAAAGTGAGAACACTTTCTGCAGCGTATTTCTATTAGAGGTTACTCATTCTTTTTTTTTCACTGAATTTCCCCCCAAGATGCCCATTAATATCTTACTGAATGAGGTTTTCGGAATTAAAAGAATACAGAAAAAGCAAGCGTGGACGCCCATGTATTGTGCGATAAATAAATTGTGAAGTATAAATTACGTTTGTAAGATAAGCGGGCTATTTTTTCAATCAGATCACCTAACCGCCGATGCTTACCTCTATCAAATTCCAATAAATATTATCTGCCACTAACATATCAACCCAGAGGAATTTTAATCATCCCTTATAAGATAAGCCTCTTAAAACCAGACCCTATACATATGTATTTTTTCTAAAGCCAGTTTTGCGCAGTTACAGAAATAATAATGGGATGAGAGCTGATGGGTTCATACATATCATAGGATTTTCCAAATATATTTACAGATTTGATAATGATCTATCTCCACGTAGAGCATTGAAAAAGCGACATCTTGGGCTTATGTAGAACATTGAAAAAGCGACATAGGTAGGTCTATCCATATAGAACATTGAAAAAACCCGGCCAAGTGCTAGTCGAGTTCGCACACGAAGGGTTCCGTACCATTGCACAAGATTGAACAGTATGTACTTTTTAGATCGAGCAAAAACAAGTTTATTGTATGGGGACCCTCTTTAATTTTAACTTCATTATTTGTTGCTATAACTGCCATAGAAATACACACTGTAAAAATTTCAAATAGCTACCTATTACGGTTAATGAGATACAGGCCGCCGGCAGACAGGCGGACGGACAGCTTGATAATAGGGCCCCGTCCGCATCCTTTGGATACGGAACTCTAAAATGATATCTTGTCTATATACAATCAAAAAGAACTTGAAGGAATCATTGAAAAGGAATACAGCTTTTCCGGACAGCTAGATTTCAAAAAGCTTTAGCAAAAGAACAGTTATGTTTACTGCCTTGCCTGTGCCTTCTTAGGCGAGGAGTCGGAAACTGAGTTCCAGTAAGGAACGTTTTAATTTGAGTTTAAAAAAAAATCAACTAGTTTAATTTTATAAATATAAAAGCGCGTTTACCTTCGGGATCGCCTTTACAAAATTCTAGTACCGACTGCGACTTGCAAGGTTTGATCATTCCCAGGAAGCGAAAAGCACAATCTGCTGAGTAATCACTTTTATATTATTTGAGAAGATGGATTAAAACCTAGCGGAAAATGGCAATAAAGCAAGATATGATTTATTCTTTTAAAATTGCAAGGTTGTTAGGTTTTCACATGTGGATGCGTGAAATATTATCATTTCGGGTAATTTTATAGTTTTAAATTTGGAGAATTTATAGATGAGGTAAGCATGCTTACCCCCTATGAAGCCGTATGCATTGGGAAAATAATGAGTAGCTCTTCCCAATATTTCTTGCTTCTGTTAGAAGAAAGATGGAAACTTTGGTTGTTTTAATCGGCTTTTTATAGTTTTATATTCAGTTTGCATTAATCCGATGATGACACTTCTTTTTGTGTAAACCTTGAAGCCAGCCTTATTTGAAAAGGCAATGAATGCGACAAGATTGAGGCTTGATTGATGTAGTTTTGCAGACTGAATGGCGCTAAATAACAATCCATTCCAACTTAGGTATAAATTATTAAGTAAAAATACTAATTATTAGAGTTTATGTGTTTTAATACAAATTCAGATGACTTTACAGAAGATAAAAAAAAAAAAAAAGAATCCGACAAAATTGTACAAATCAACCAAAGCGTAATTTTATTTATGTAGATATTTATCATGACTTCAATTTTCCAGTATTCCTAGAGCATTTCATGTTTAGGTAGGTATTATATCTCCCCGAGGAGATAATATTCAAACAGAAACTTATTCTAAACAAATCTGAATATTTTTACATAACTGATTTATTTATACATTATGAAAACTAAACACATCCTTTACAAAGAAAAGTCACCACGATAAACTATTATGTATTAGTTTTTTTTTCTCGTTTTAATGAAAATGAAAAAGTTTTGCTAACGGCTCTGTTCATTTTTCTAGTAATGTCTAGTGTTATAAAAGAAGGAATTACCGAATGTGTGTCCGATGATTCCATCTTAGATAGCTTAAAAATTAAAGAGTGTAAATTATTTTAAAACTAAAAAATTCTGGTTTAAAATATTTTGTTTTTATGAATAACTAATTTTATGTCGTTTATAATTATTTATTTTAATCCTTTTTCAATTTACGAATACAGTGAGGAATCCTTACAGTTTAATAACTAACGCCACCGGTTTGTTGCGTGTATACTTCGATTGTATCGCCTTCTTCCATCTCCAGAGAAGTTGGTGTATCATTCTCATTGATCGGCTGGCCATCAAAGCGGAATCGGACTACTTGCATTGATAGGCCCTGAAAATAGAAGATATTATGGATTATATATAACAGTTTAAAACACTTATACTACAATTATGGGTGGTACATATTTATTTATTTTTAAACTTACAGCTCGATCACAATATGCATTCATTAGCTTTCGGAGAGGTGTGTGCTTTTTGATTTTGAATTGTACAACTGCGTTGTCTTGTCCTAGAACTTTCAAGTTGATGTGTTCTGATTCGTTTCCCTTTGAGTCCTGAAAAGGTGAAGGATTTCTGTTCAAAAATATTTAACTGGGTTATTATAACATTTAAGAAAGCAATTTACTTCAAGCTTTTATATGTTACACGTATTTATATTTATATTTATTTTTTATATTTACCAACGTTTCGATTCAATGCCCTCAGGCACTCAACATTTTTAAACAGGCGTGTTAAGAGTGCTATTAATCAAATACATCATCATCAATCATGATCACTAGAATTGATCAAATTTTCTCGTAATTGCTGCATTGCTGAGCAGCGTGTAACTTAAAAGGTAATGCTTTTTCGAAGAGCATTATGTAAGTGTATAATCGAAGTGTTTGTATCTTTGGTGACCCGCCTGACGAAGACGTTAAACAGAATATTTTTGTTATCGGTTATACACATCCCACGCACTACGTAGTACACGTAGACGCTCTGCATAATTGAATAAAAATATGCTTTTTTAGGATTCAAAACCAAGAGTTATTATTTCGTGTTTGTCGTACAGAATGGTTTACTTGTACAAATTGTCGTTCTCCAAAATTGGGATACTGAAGTTGTGCTAGACAAGGTCTTCTAAACGTGCTAGTCAAGGATAATGCCCCGGTTTGTACCACCCGGGTTCAAGTGGAATCGGGTACCTAGATATTCGATTCCAAGTTTATCTCGGAAACCCACCCACCCGGGGTATATTCAATTGTCGATTCCGGGTTCCTCGGGTATCTAGAATAATCGATTCTGAATATCCGGGTACAAACGGTTATTTTTTGCAGTACGGAATATTACAGAATTCGCTAATACAGCTATAATAAAAGAATTTAACTCCTCGAAGTATACGTTAGTCGTAATGCTACCCGAAATGAGCTTGTGAAAAAAATTCTACTTTTATGAACCCTAAAGGTCAATTTAATTCGCTATCTGCTGTGTTCAACAGTTCACGGAACTAAAGGAACACAGATAATAAAAGATTTGAAAGGGTATAGATTGTAGCTCAGTATATGCATACCTAAAATTTAAAAATTTCAAATCAGGATAGGCTAAATTGTGTAAAATTCGTGCAGGTACGTGTGATAAGCATTTCTACCTACTTGTCGACACGAAGGAAATGACAAGAGCATCACCGAATTTTTCTAATTATAGAAAAACAAGTGCAGTGGTCTTTTCTTACAAAATAAGCATTTGGTTTCTCGGAAGAGTTTTATATAATCGAGACTCGGAAGTCTTGATACGCTGTGTTGAGATGTAGAAACAACCAGTTATTCTAGTATGAAATCATTTTTCAGACAAGTTTAATTGTTTCAATAATAAATTATAGGGTTCAGCCATACAAGGGCAACGCCAAGAAATATAAAGTTTCAAGAACTAAGTTATGTGTCTCTTATAAAAATATTGTAGTTTTACTACTTCAATTACTGAAACAAACACGTCGGGCGATTCTACTATATAAAGAGAAATGCTTAGTTTTTCTTCCTTATAGCCTATCCGTTTTGCTATATAATCTAAGCTGTATTTTCTGCTGCTGAAATATACTTCTCGCCTCTAAAGTATGGAATTGCTATTAATGCTAAAATGTTATTTAAAGATATTATTAAACAAATAGTGAGTAAGTGAATTATATAGCATTTTTTGCTATTCTTTACAAAAGCCATATAATTATACTATAAGTCTAGCTCTCTTTCCTCCTTTTCCTTATCTTGTACATTAGTTTACGAATTTAATAAGTAATTTTAACAAATTCAAGAACTTTTATCTTAATATCCTAAAATTATTCTCAAGTTTTACATCTAAAGGTAACTTATTAAATATTTGAAAGCCCTTGTATACTAAAATATTCTGCGATGAATTATCTCTATACAGCGCAGCCTAAAATAAAGCTATCTGTATGGATTTCAATCCTAATAAATTAGCTGACAATATTTTAGATCGTAAGCTTCATTATTCTTTATTTGTCGTCTAAACAAACTAACTTTCAATGCAATATGGGGTTACGTTGGCAGTCTTGATTGAGGCTGGCACTCATTTTTTGGTAAGTTTATCCTTGGTCCGCCTCAGATTGAAAGTTGAGTTTTCCTGACCGTCCTTTTTCGAGCTACCTCTCCTACACACTATACCTGATCATTGAATAAATAATTAATAAGGAAGCGGGGTACCGTGCGAACATCTTAGATTATATAACAAGTGAAAAAGCTAGAATTGGTCTAAGACCAATGAGTGCCCATATAAAATTTCGTATCGTCACCGATCTATGCAAGTTTGATTTTTGAAGTGGTTTTTTGCATATATTTCTAGAACGTTTTGTCACACAGAAAAAATTATGTTAACCAATTTTATATGATTTTGTATTCTGAAGAAGTTTGTTGTACTATAAAAATATCTAGGACTGATCGTTTTCACAGTATATGGAAAAAACTTTTTATTTGCTAGTATAATGAAAACACCATGTACCAAATTTCAGCTCTCTATATCGATGCGTTCTCAGGCGTGTTCAAATATATAGTGGAAAACGAAAGTTTTGTATCGCAACCCCACGATGGAGTTGCCCGATTTGTCTCATTTTCGATTTTTTTTTTTTTTATGTCCGTGCACAAAATTTCAGCTCTCCAAGCAAAAAATCTCAACTGAGCAATAATTGCTATGTGAATGTTCCGTAATCCGATGAGTTCAAACAAAACCCACGAGAATACTTCCCAAGCCATGAAACAGAAATCTATATGTATGCATTGTGAGTCCGTTTTCTAAAATGTTCTATATTGCTACTGGAAAAATACCAAACATTGGCTTTATATATACTATAGAGCCTAAATTACTATCCAAACAGAAAATTAGTCTTCTAGTAATTTACAGCTTGGTTCCTTATCTTCCCAAAGTTTACGCTTCCTATATACCTTATTTAACAAAATAAAAAAAAGTTTTGATTACAAAGTAACCTTACCATTTTACGCTCAGTATCTCTCAGCTGAGCGATAATTGCATGTGGGTATGTACAGCCGGAGTCCGACTCTGTAGACAGGTACATTCGACATCTTCAGCAACGTCACAACGACATTACAATGATTACTCAGCTGAGAATTTTTGTTTGAGGAATCGTAGTTATTTGGTTTAGATAAATTTTGTTAGGAAGATATAAAAATGTTATTACGGTTCGGAAGATAAAAAAGCAAGCTTAAGATTATCAGAACACCATTTTTCTATATGAATAGTATAGTTAGGTCCGAGGAGCTATTTAAATCAGTCAGTTTTACTTAAGAACACTGCAAATATTTTAGAATGTAAGGACTCCGTTGGGCCTCGCATGTGGTAGGGAGGGAGTCTGTTTCATGGCTTGTAAAGTATTCTCGAGGGTTTTGGTTCAAACCAATCTGCCTACAGAGATGCGGGCTATCGCCGCGCATACACTATTGCAACTTTACTCAGCTGAGATTTATTGAACGTAAAATGGTAAGGTTACTTTTTAATCAAAAGTATTTATTATTTTGTTAAATAAGGTATATATAGTAGTAGTCTTTGGAAAGGTAAGGAGCCAAGCTTACAAAAGACTATTTTCCTGTGTGGCTAATAGTATGGGCTCAAACCATATTATATTATAAATTCAATTTCTAGTCACTTTTCCATAAGAATCAATATAAAACAATTTAGAGAATTGGACTAGCAAGCACACAACACATGTGGATTTCTGTTTCATGGCTTGAGAAGTATTTCTCGAGGGTATTGGGTCTCTAGCATAAGCCATCTATCTATTCTTTAGGGTCCGTCATAATCAATATACAGATACTGCCCACCACTCCTCCGAAACCCCTCCATTCATTTTTCTAATGATAAAACTTTGTTTTCCTCTAAGCTAGGAGCACTTCCTAAATTTGCTATAAGTAAGTCCTGTCACAGATATCAAGTCAATTGATCAAATTGATCAGAACACTACAAAATCGATTGGCATATGCACAAAGAAGTTTCTTTTTGTTTTCTATTCTACTGAATTAAAACTGGGCTGATATGTCGAATATTGTTCCAATAGGTAGGTAGATGCACTAATTTTGTGTTTATGCAAAAATGCTTGAGGTGACAACTCTACTATTAATAAGAAATATATATATTTCTATGACTTATTAACTCATCATTTAGATTAAATAGCTTAAAAATACTAGATAAAGCCTAGATAACAATAAAAGTAATTTAAAATACACAATAGAATAAAATAGAAAATTATTTATTGAAGAAACTCAGCTTAAGCTAGGTTACAACGTTAGGTATATCAAGTATTAGATAGTATAGTGCAAAGTTAGTTAGCAAACTAGCAAAGGAGCACCGAACAAACTCATTGCAGTAGAATATGCAATATACTTTTGTATGAAGGGGGTGCAGAGAAAGGGGATGAAAGTATCATTTTTAGTTGTAGAAGCACTCATCTGACTTCGTCGGAAGTCAAAGGCAATTATTGTAATTATATTTGCAAAGCTTGGAAACAACTTAAATGAACAAAAACAAGATTAAGTGTTTCAATTACCCATCACTAGGATAAACTACATTTTTAGATCCCAATGTAGGCATACCCACAACTTATGACTGATGCCAGCCAAACAAAATTTTCACGTGCATCTTTCACTTTTCATTGGGTAATGACCGGGTTATTGAACCGGTAGTTAAAATTAAAAGAAAAGTAGTCAGAATATTACCAATTTAATAGCATCGTAATTTTGTTGAATATCGAGTACACCTAACCTATTCAACCTGTGCTTGGGCTTGGGTTGGCATTTTCCACCCTCGCTTTTAAAATGAACGTAATCAATTGTAACTATGTAGTTATTCAATGATGTTAACACTAGCAAGAATCTTACAAGCCGGCTTCTTAGTATCTTGAAAATTTCTGCGAGATAACTTAGAAATTTATTATAATTTTTTTAATAAGTTGTTAGATTTAAAAAAAAAAGACATCCAAGCTTAGCCTTTCTATATTTGCAAGTTCTTGACCTTGAAATGTAGTGGGATTGGTTGGGAAAATTATCCATACAACTAATGGAAATTGTTTTACCCAAAATTTTATTCTTCAAAATTAACCATGCCGGTTTAATCGTTGCCATATTTCATTACATATATATATACATATGTACATATATATGTAAAATCTAAATCCCTAGCATTTTCTTCACTTTTAGGGTATCGAATAGAACCACACATTTCTTCATTTGAAAAATTTCTCCTTAAAAACCAATATAAAAAAAAATTGCACTGTATATACTTTTCCGGTATTTATTCATATTACAATTCTTTAATACTCAGTAATATCACAAAGGATGAAAAATGGCAAGAGAAAAAAATGCCGCGCCATGTCGGCGTCACGCTTTCATTAAATGCGCGAATTTTTAAAACCATTTTGCGCTGTTATTACACTAAATTAACTCACCTTCTTTTCATCAGACATTTTCACTTTTTTATATTAATAAATAAACTTATAGAAATTCTAATCCACCGACAATTGTTCGATTAATTAAGAAAACAACTTCTCAAATGATCAAAGCGATTGACACAAGCACACGGAAAACGGTATAAATGGCGGAGTTGAGTTTGTGCCAGTCGTATTCGAGATAAATGTGCTCATTTTTGTAATTTTGAGCAAATTGTCTGCCGTGTAGTGCCACATGTGATCCTTAATTCTTATTGTTAAACCATACAAATGTAAATATTAAATTTGAAAGTTAGGGCTAATACTCTGTAGCATGCTACACTTTGCCAGTGCCCACCCCAGGGAGATTATAGCCAGTTCTTTACGAGAAAAAGTTTTGGAAAAATTCCTAAATGCCAAATGTCGGTCGGGAGGGCGGGCAGTTTACTTAAAAGGAAATTGATTGGGCCATTTTAATATTGCGAAGTTTCTAATCGGTCGGCTTATAGTAGCAGTGCAATTTTAGGTGATAATATAATAATTAAATTATTATTCCGTGCTATGAATTGGTGATACAGTTATTGTTTATAACAAACAATTGAACATTCACACAATTAATTTCGGTAATCATATAAGGAACTACACGTAGCAAACTTATTGTGCTGGTACGTCTAAGCACAAGGGGAGTAAAATCCTCCCTTCATTAAAAACTTCTCGCTAGATATAAATTACTCACACATTACATTATTTCCTCTAAAATTTGCATTCATTTGTATGTACAGGGTTTTTTCATTAGACACCTATTGTAATGCCTCTAATTTAAGGACAAAAGTTGAAATTTGAGTGCTTTCCCTCTAAAAAAATTTCACATAATTTTAATGTAATGAAAGCAAAGTATCAGATTTTTTAAGAAATTATTTTTGAAATTCCACTTCATTCTTTTGCGCCGTGTTTATACTGTTTTAGCTTTAAAATTATTTAATTTCAAATTTAACTTATGTCGTTTCCGTTTGAACATCAGTTTCGCTCCAGAGGCAACCTAAGTGCTGTCAAAGCATTCGAAAAATGACGTCATGGGTCTCTGGTGGGAACCCAAAAAGCATCAGGTTCGCTCTGAAAATTTGGTAGTTGCACATTGCCCCTTGGTAGGGAATACACGCTGCACTGTCCTTCACCTTATGTCACTTTTCCATGATGAGAGACATACTCGGGGGGAGGAAAAAATTAAGAAATGCCAAGTTTCCAAGTGCAGCATTGGCAGAATACCAATACCTCTGCAAGCATAATTGGTTCGGCCATTTTTAAATTTTGACTTAACAGTTCTTCTGGCAGCTTTGCAATTTTGTGTAATTCAATTTAATTGTCTCTACGAACTGTGAAATTGTGCAATTATAATGAATTTAAATAGTAACTGGACAAAATCCCAAACTAGTTTATTAATAACACTGTTGGAGCAAAATAGTTGTCTGTATGACAATCTAAATCCGGACTATATGGACAGAATAAAAAGAGATAAAAGTTACCCAACGATTTAAGAATTTAAGAAAAAAATAGGAAGGATGTATCCGTACGAGATGTTAAAAATAAAATAAGGATTCTGCGTGAAAAAAGTATAAATATTGCCCCTCAAGATTTGACAGATTTCTTATCAGCTTTAAATAAGACAAACACCAAAACTGATACTACAAAAGCATATGACAAATATTGAGGCATGTATGTAATTAATATAACGAATATACTTTAAACATATCAGGTTTATTGCAAGTGTAAAACAATGATTTTTATATATTCGAAATTACTTAAAACAATTTCAAAACAAAGACAATGAAAAACTCGGAGGAAGAAAAACTGTTTCAGAATGAAAAAATAAACTAAAAACTTTGATTAACATTGATAAGACAAAAAAAAAAAAAAACAAGTAGCTCGAAGGAGCTAGGTGTCTTGGCTTTTTAGGCTCGTTAAGTAATTACTTATTTCAATTACCAATTACTCATGTAAATTGACGGTAGAGAATATTATTTATTTAAAATTTATGTATTGCAACCACTGACTTATAACAATGGACTGAGCAATTTGCTATTTCATGTGGCACAAAAAATATTGTGGTTCTGTATATCGCCGTTAGAGCACCCTTTAAAACGATTACATAAAAAACATGTAAAACTCAATCAATCAGATGAAATTTTATACCCGTAAATCGAATTTAATTAAAAAAATATATTTTCTTGCACCCAAGTGATATTTTAATCGCTTATAAGGAATTAAACTCATTTCGACTTTAATTTTCAAAACTTATTCTTAACTGAATCCTGCTTATGGGCAAAAGAGACGGAGCATGGTAAACACTATCTTTACCTTATTCCTTCTGCGGTGATTGCATCTGTAGCCAACATAAAAACATCAAATGGCATAAGTAAATGTTCCAGAATGCAATATTTTGTGTTGGTAGCTCCAACTCTGCCATAGGGCGAAAGAGAGAACTATAAAACTTGTGCCATGCTTTCCTATAAGAAAATGACAATACGCTCAGTCCATTGTTATAAGTCAGTGATTGCAACTTGAACTATCGCGTAGCAGTTGAAGCCTTCTTTCGATCTTCCTTCTTTCGCTTTTCAGCTTCACGCCTTGCTGCAGCATCTGCTCGGTGCTGTTTACTTTTTCTTTATAGCGGCAAGGTAGAGATATTATACAGCAACCGAGCACAAAGTCGCAATTGGGATAATTTTTTCGCCCATTTCATAATTTGTTGTGCTATAATGTATATCTACTCTGTAACTTACTATGATGTCCAGCACTTTGCGTGCCTCTGGCACAGGTGCTCAAATAAATAAATGGTTATGTTATGTTAAAACTATTACACGAAAACACAGCTCTTGTTTAATCTAAAAACAATTCAAATAATATTTGACATTGGATTCACGCACACAATTAACCTCGGTAATAAAATACAGCTTAAGGCTGAAACAGATAACACTTTGTGCGCGGCGCGAAAGCGCGGCTAAAATTTTTGCCGCGTGGTGATTTCTTGCGCTCTTAGTGCAATCTGTGTCACAGCGCGGCGATGTCGCGCTGCGCACTAAAGTGTAATCTGTTTCAGCCTTTACCCGGGGGTTACACGTAATAGTACAGCTTGCATGCAAGATGCACTGTCATACTTCTTGCACGTGTAACCTTTACTGCCATGCTGGCAGTTCAGCTTTCAGCGAACTTGTATGATGAAAAACCATGGCAGCTGAGGTGATAGTAATTTGACATTATACAGTCTTCAAGATGACGAAAAAGAAATGCCTAAGAGAATTTGAAAATTTATTCTGGAATAATTTGCATTACATCATTTACCAACATATTCCTGTTCATTTTTCTTGGGTTTTTAATATTCTGCTACTTCCTTTATTGCTATAATTTTCCAATATAAGCCTAGTACGCTGTTCAAACGAAAATTTCTCCTGCATTACGGACATATAATTCTACGCGGAAAAAGTTGTGGTGAAAATGTAAAATCACAAATTAAATAACATTAAACTGGCACAAATTACATATATGTGCCAAAGAGCTAAATATCAAAGGGTATATCTGTCAACTTTTCCGTGCGAAATATATGTCTTGATATATAAATCGCTACGGAAAAATGTCTCCACTTCAGATGAGCGCCATCTGCATTCCATAATCTAAACATTGATTTTTTCTTTCGAACAGCATACTACTTTACGAAATCCCAGACCTAGGCTATACGCAAGACTTTACGTCTCAATTCCATTTTTTAAATGAACTTGCATGCAAGATGATAAGACATCAACTGAATTGCCTTCTACTGTCAAGTTAAAAATCGCGTTGGAAGGGAGGCTTGCACGCAAGCTGTACTATCTCGTGTAATACCCGGGTTATAACACATTCCTTCCTGTTGCTGCCCGTACCGTACTCCCAACCGAAACTTGGTAGTACGGAATATTCCTATACCCTCGAATACTTGTCACCAGCAAAAGCTCTGGCTAAAACTTCCGCGTATGGGCTATGGCATTTGGTAGCACCAAAACCTGTACTTGAAGTTTAGGTCTCTTTCAAATGAAGCCTTGCATTGCATTGCATTAAATGAATATTTTTGCGCGATTTTTCATTTTTAAGAACATTATTGTTTCACATATTAACCTTTTTCAAACAAATTATAAAGTGGCGTAATTTATTTATCATTTTATTCAATCGGCAGAATTGATGAACAGCGTATTTTCAAAGAATCTACTTTTAACTGATATTGAAACTACCGCGGAACCTGTTGAAGAATTGTTTAAGGTATGTCAAAAACAAAAATTGCACTAACAAACTGATTTAAACTGAAAATATAATTCCTTACTTTTAGCTTTGCTTTAAACATGCTCAAAAATCAAAAACAATTCTGTACCTTTCATTTAAGCAAATTGATAAATTGCCGGATATTGGTGTAGGATATGCCGATAAAGAAGTACTAAAGAGAATAGTGTTTATGTACGGTATTTTATTTGATTGAAGTAAAAACAGTTTATATAATGTGAAATTATTTTTCTAGGTATTTTACTAATATTAACCGTATGATTGACAAACTTTTAGATTTGCAAACATGGGCGATTGTGCCGCATTTAATTATTCTTGACTGTTTTCAAATACAAGAAATTTTAAACGACAATGAATGGCCTAAACAGAAAATTTGCCTAATGATTGCCTCATTATTTAGCTTAACTGAAACTTGTTCCAAGCGAATAGATGAAAATTGCATTAGTATAATTTATATGGATCGTAATCAAATTCCAAATGACATACTGCAGTTATTAGTAGATTTGTTTTACTACAGGAATGCGTACTCTGGTTTAAAGGATATTTTGCCAGTCTTAGAAGGATAGAAATAGGCTTCCCCAGCATTTATTGGAGGACATCAATGTACACAAAGACTATTAATAGCACCTGCTTTTATATTCCTCCAAATGTTAAATATTTTTTAATCAAAATTAATAAATTAAGACGGTGATTTCAATGTGTGGATAGTTGATGATTTCAAAGTCAAAGTCAAAGTGTATTTATTTTCGAACCCCTGCTTAAAGCGTATTACGTTGGGCTCTACGACAATCAATTAGACAGAATAAGATTAGAAAGTAATATAAAGCAAACAAACAGTGTCAACAGTGTCTAGTCTGTATGTGATCACAATCTTAAGTTCGTTGTCATTAACCTATTAAATGAATGATATGACTATTTCGGCTGGGTCTGCGCTAGGGCACAGCTCCCTTTTTTTCCTGATAACGACACAGTGTAAAAAGGTAATATTGTATGTACATGTACTTGCATTCCTACTAGCTTATTTCCATCATTCGACTTCTGAATAGGTAGGTATATGAACTGATTTGTTCGTCTGGAATACAAATTTTGATTTTGATAGGATAATTATATATATTTAAAAATTAAACCTTATTAGAAGGTAGCAGGGCGTCATACTTCACAATTCGAATGGGATTGTTTCAAGTTTTATTAAATATCTTTCCTGACTCTACTCAGAATTCTTGTCCAAAAATCACTTGATAGTGGTGGATTCTCTCAGTCCGACCGTATGTGTAATAGACCTTTTTACACTTTTTTGCTGTTTGTCATCTTCCATAAAATATAGTTAGTATTTAGATGAGCTCTGCGCTCTCTTGACTTATCTGCCTGCTCCAACTTATTTAAGAATTGTCCAGCAAATTAAGCAAATGCTACTTGTAACGGTTTGAAACTATAAAAGTGATAGTAAAACTCAAACATTCTTCTAGCAACTCAGTATCACACTATCTAATAGTGAATTCTTTTCTGCTACTCGGTGTAACCACTGCCACCGAATCTGTCACTTTCGTGCTCTTTTCTTCCCAACAAACCAGTGGCAAACCCAAACGCGCCATCTTTTCTACCTCTGTTATTTTTGGTGCTGCCTCTGATTACAAATTTTTATACCCAAATTTTTTCCGGTGTCGGGTGTTGACTGGCGTTTGAGGTTATGTTTTATTGTTTTGATTTAGCGGGATTTTTGTATTATTTGTTGCGGAAAAATTAATTACATCGTTTTTGTTTTAGTTTATTATAATTTGTGATTGGAAAAAAAAGTTTTACAGCGTTTATTTTGATTTTTAATATATTTGTGTGTGGAAAAAACAGAGCGTTTGTTTTGAATATTTTTCAAAATTTGTGTGTGGAAAAACATTGTTAAAAAATATGCCTAATAAAAAAGACTGTTGGCATTAAACATTTTAAATGAAGATTCGACGGATACTTCCGAGGAAGATAATGTGAAAACATTTTTATCACTAGTGCCAATTTTCCGTAACAGGGAAGAATCTTAAAAAATTTATAATTTTGTGGAAAATATTATTATGAACTACTCTACAAAGGAGGTAACATTTGAGAATAAGACGGGAAATTTATGTTGAACTTACGGAGAAACTCGCAAGCAGTTCCTTTTATCCTCAAAGAACGTATCGCGGCGGAAGGAAATCTGTACCTGCCAAATATTATTTGTTGGTTTTTTTGTGGTGAGTACTTTATGGTTGGTTTTGAAGTTATATAATTAAATTATATTTACTTATATTTAAATTAACATTTAAAAGGTTTGCTGGCAACAAATGCAGTATACGAGAGGTTGGACACATTTTTGGACTAGCCGAATCCATGTGTTTTAAAATAATTAATATAGCAATGGATTTTTTGGAAAATTTTCCGAAAAATCATCATATTTGATATGGAAAAAACATTTGGCAGCTTCAAAACTAAAATCAAGCAAGTATACTCTCAACTCAAGGAGTTCAGATGATCATGAAAACTAGGGTAACTATTACTTGTCTACCAATCAATTCATCTTTTATCACATATGATAAGGTTTCCCAAAATCACTCTATGTATCAGAAACAGACTTATCTGCCATGAAAGAATAATGCTTACCATTTTTACAAGAAAAATTAAGGTATTGGTATAGATTGTCTGAAAGAAGATTATCTGCACGAGAAATTCGAGTCTACTGTTGTGTCTGCAATTCATTAGAAATACTTGCATGTATGCAGAGCTTATCTGTATAGATAATGCCAATAGCTGTTACAAGATGACGGGGATACGCCCAAAGTTCAAACAAAAGCCATATTATTGAGTCTTCTCGTACTTAAAAAAAGCGTGATCTGAAAGGATGGAAAAATACTTCCTCCAACATAATTAATAAAAGCACTTTATTAGATAATATTTTTACGTTAACAAAAAAGCATATAGAGATATAACACAGAGCGAATATAATATAGTACAGATGTTGAAGAAAAATTACCAGCTCTTATGGAATTCTAAAAGGCACAACAAGATCCTCTTTATGTTCCACTTTTATTTCCTCCAGGGCAGAGTGCGCCTTAGTTATAACACTTTTAATTAAAGATAAATCGGGTGCAGATATCGGGGATGCAGTTAAATAAAATTCTGGATTGGGAATATCTCTAAGAAGTCCCGTTATTGAACTGTCCGGATGTTGTATGTTACTCCACTGCTGTTGTAATCGTTGAGAATACAATTTTACTTTATCATTATACTCTTGAGGCTCCAAGTTATGGGAGTCCATAGCGCTAACATCAATAATATTCACAGCTGTGTTTTGAACAATTCGACTCAATGCCGTTTGTTCATCCTTTTTTGGTAAGGATTCTGAGATATCATTACTCAAATTATCTTGATTTGCAATGCGTAATGCGGGACTATTGCTGACTGGATCGGCTAACAAGTGAGTCCTTTCATTCGGTTCTAATCCTGGAGTACCTAAATCCTCTGAGCAACTTATGCAACTGCAGATATTTGAAAGGCAATTCCAAATTGATCTTAAGAATTCCATGTTTTCGAAATTTTGCCTATCATGCCAATTTATTTTCGACTTCAGCACCTTATTTTCTTGTGTGAATTATCAAACTTCGCCAGTGTTTGTTAAAATGACAAATCCTTCATCAACTTTAAACACTTCTTCTTCTTTCTATGTTGGAATTTAGTGCACGCACAACAGGTAAAGCGCGACTTCGACTTCGACTGCGACTTCGACTGAAATTAAACTTTGCTCAAATTGCAAAGTTGGTGTTCGCTGCTGCTAACTTCAGTTCAATCCCAGAAGTCGGGACCATTGAATAAATAACTAATATTATTAATTAGTTATTTATTCAATGGTCGGGACTTCTGGTTTGCTCAAGGGCTGGTTTAGACGGTGTAGTTCTTGCGTCGCGTGGTCGGTTATTCTCTTTTGTTCAAGAAGGGAAAAACTTGCTGTGCGTTAACACGGTATAGTTTTTGCACGGCGCGCACGAAAACAAGAGCAGTTCTTTGATTGCTTATTTCGTCGTCTTTGACATTCTTCTCTGGGTGGCGTTCACGTTAACTGAAAATTATTTGGACTGCTAATATTTTTTAGTAAATATCTTGCGCATTTTGAAAGGTATGTTTATTAACATATAATAATAGCATTCAAAACTCTAATTATAAATATATTATTTATTACTGTCCACGCAATATTTGTATATTATTGCGTATGTGGTGCACCGTAATTGCGCTATTGCTTTTTTGCAGCTCACTGCAAATTATTTCAAGGGATTTCTCTCTCTTGTCTCTTTTTATATAGTCATTGTGTTTAGTGTTATACAAGTTTTCAAAGTTTTGATAACACAACAGTTTTTCCACTAATTGGCGGTCCCACCTTACGCTCATTATATTCTTTTTACACAATACTTTTAAAAAAAAATCTCAATTTAAAAACAAGAAAATCAAACAATATTTTCACTGTAATTGTTAATTCACAAATTAAAATCCCGAATTTAAATCACACAACAATCACACATCAATGGTCCACACTTCAATAAATGAGCATCCCGGATTAACAATTGCACATAATATTTTTCAACGACATCTTTGAATGATCAGCTGATGTTAAAATAATTTCCTGAACTCCCCCAAATGCAAAACATGCGAAAGAGGAACTGCTGAAAATAACAATTTTTCTGAACTCCCCCGTATGAATAGAAAACAAGTGAAAGAGGAATTGATAAAAACTTCATGATCGTGCTCGATGCTCGCTCGATGCTCAGTCGCTGTTCTGTGCGCGCCCTCCCCCATCTCCTACCATTTTCGTGCGCGGCGCGCAAAAACTACCTCGTCTAAACTACCCCCAAGCAGTTGAAGCTTTAATGTAATTACAAATTTCACATCAGCGTCGACTTCGACTTAAAATCAAGTCGCAGTCGACAGATCAGCCGTAATTGTATTTCACGCTTAAAAATTATGAAGGCATTTGTAGGGTTTATGATATTTAATGAAACTCACTGGTGCTTAAAAAATCTTAATTCGGTTATATTTTGATATTCTTCTGTTTCCTGCATCTAGTATTCAAAAAGTTATTTGGCATATTGAACATTCTTATATATTAGATAAAAATTTGCTTAATTAAAAGATTTAAATTAAGACAGTTTTGGAATTTTTTAAATGGTGTATAATCACGCGAGGCAGATTAATTGTAATTAATCAATTTGGAAAACTAAAAAAATCACGTATGGAAGCAATTTATAGAGACGATGCAGAAATTGTAGATTGGGATAAAGGTCCATCTCGTAGCCTATATTGGTGTGCAGTGTTTATTTTTTTTATTATTTATGAAATTTTCAATTATCGTGGACATGTATGAAATTCCTTCATTATGCATTTTATGAATTCTTTTGATATTTTATATTTTTAGGTCCTTCGTGTTAGATAATTTTCCGGAAGATTCGTAATTCCTTAATTAGGATCAATAGATAGTGAAGTTATTTTGTATTATATGCATATGTAATTGTATTTTGTTTAATTTGGGTAAAGTACTCAGTGATATTAATAATATGTACATATTTATAAATGTGAAGTACTGATTTATAAAATCAAGCTTTTACGAAGTTTTTCTTTAAGCTTAAAGACGTGATTAAATTCGCTTTAAATTTTTTTCTCAATTTCACTGTGATAGGTAAAACTATAAAAATTACCGGAAAGAGGGAATTTGTTTTGAATTTCATTTGGAATTTTGTTTTATAGGTATTTAGCAAAGAGATTTTTTACGACAATTAAGGTGCTCATTGAAATTTTAATCTATTTAATTCCGAGTGTTTGTATTGGAACAACAGAGACTTTATGGTAGAAATCAGAAAACAGTTGACTAAAAGGTTTACATTTCATTAAAACGTTCGCTTTACTTCGGTCGGTAATTAAAAATGTGCAGATTTCAAATGAAGAAACCTATACGAAGACGTTTGGAGCACATTTTTATCGCATTAGCATTATTAAAAATTGATAGTGAACCATTTATTTCAGTTTCAAACCATTCTGATTTTGCAAAAAAGTATCTGGTTAATAATGATTTATTAGCACTAAGTGTACTTTTCACAAAAACAATACAATCATTTATATTACTTTTTATGCCATTTCTATGACAAGCACTAACATTGTCTCTAACATAATAGGTATGCATTGCTTAATAATGCTATTTCATGTGGGTACAATTTTGGACGTGTATCTTTATTCTGCTTAGAGTACTCCGAACTCTCTAAACACCGATTTATTGTAGTTTTATTTACTTTCTGAGTACTCTAAGCGCCCTAAACGTGTATCTTTATTATTGCTCAGAGTGCTCAAACAAATTGTAGGTAGACATCTGAGCATTTAGAGCAATCGGTAAGTAATACCAATAGAGCGCAAAAAACAAACCTATAAAAAATATGAATACTTTTTTAAATTCCATAGTTCCTTCCTTTCCTTTACCCCTTATTCATTTTTATAGTTTTATTATTATTTTTTAATTATCAACATATCTTTCACAAATTAAGTGGTGCAAATATAAAAAAATACTGGGACACTCGGAGCACACTGGATTTGTATCTTTTTCCAGAGTGTTCTGGAATTAAAAAAAAATTTGTTCGATCTACAGAACGGAAAAAAGATACACGCCCAAAGATTTCTTAAGTTGGTGCCAACACTAAAGAAATCATTGGCGATCAGTTAAAAATGTGATTTTATTAAAACCTTTCGAATTTTATCTTTTTATCAGTAATAATCCTAAGTAATTAATTTAAAAACATTTAATTCGATGAACTGACTTACTTATTTGTTATTTAAACTTCTCTTTCAGTTGGTACTTGGGGCTTAGGACGGAAGAAACAGCTATGATCCAGTTTAGACACGTCAGTATGCTGCCTCTGCCGCACGAAATCTGTAGGTGCTTTATTTCTGCCCGCATCCATCGTCTTACCCACTAGTTTTCGTGCGTCTAAATTGGGTCTTTAGAAAAAGTATATGGAAGATGCTCTTTTCACTTTGATCGAAGAAGAAAAGCAATGTATGAATGTATCCTATGCGGTTCATTTAAAAGGAACTGAATCATTTAAGAGGAACAACAGAAAAATTACAAAATAATTTCTCATATTAGTTAGGTTTGAATGGGGACACAAACAACAACAACAACTCCAGATAGTTTTACTGCATTATGGCGGAAGAATTGCTGCATTCCTTTGTATTGTGCTGTTATAATATTTTCAAAATTAATTTTTCGATTTCATTGCACGTGGGCTTTGATTTATGTTTACATAGAAATTGAAAAAATTTTCTTCTACCAACATCTCTGTTGTATTATAACCGTCCTCAATTTTTAGCATAACGTATTCTCACCGTCAAAAATAATTTTCAAGAAGGAAAATCATGCTGTACAAACTTTTACGTATTGAGATCAACAATTGTAGGTAATTAACCTGAAAATTGTACATTGGCTAGATTTTAAGCTAACTAGTGTACAAATCTAAATTCTCCTTCGTAAATTCGCAAATTACTAGGCTTGCAAAAGTTTGTCCACCAAATGTCTTTTAAGAATTTTGATAAATATTCCGTTCCCTTTCTGTTTGTAATTTGAATTGGGGAGTATTTCTCTTTTATTTTAAGATTTAAAATCTTCCAGTGAAAATTTCCTGTTGTGCTAAGAATTTGATGGGAAATATTTTAATGACCCAGGTCAGTATGCTGCTTCTGCAGCATGAAATCTGTGGGTAGGGTGATGCTTCATTCCTACCCCCAACCATCAACAACCATCACAAACAAATTTTCGTGAGGCAGAGGCAGCATCCTGACCCGTCTGAACAGGGTCAATCCTAAAAGCTTAGCTTTTCGCTATACTTAGGGCCGTATTCACAAAGCCATTTAATTGAAATTTAATTTAATTTCTGTTTTAGTACTCCTGTAAGAGAGGGTTAGGGCACACTTAAAATTTAATTTGGGTTATTTTATGTTATAATAACGCATATATAACTTTAATTTTAATTTAAGTGAGCCCTAACCCTCTCTAACGGGAGTACTAAAACAGAAATTAAATTAAATTTCAATTAAATGGCTTGGTGAATACGGCTCTTAGTGTTGTTTGTATTTCTGTGCTGGAAGTGTAAAGGGAGGAGAAAAAAAAAGAAATTTTTGAAATATCTAGAACTCACTTTATTAGATTCTCATTTTTATATCTTACACATTTATAATTTTTCCTTTAGGAAACTTGTAAAAAAGAAACATCACAATCTGTTGGGTGACATAAAGTCCTCCTCTAAAGTTTTATGCATTTTTTATTAAATATTTCTTATAGTTTTACTTTACTTGATTAATTATATTATATATATTTATGTGTTTACTTCAATTAATATTATATATTATGTATATAATATTATAGAATAAATTTAGTTTATAAACTGTTTTTTTTTTGTTTTTTTTTGTTCTTATTTTTTCAATGTTTTCTTATAAAATATAAAAAATGTCGTAAGAAGGTTTTACATACATATATATATATATATATTCTAAAGATATTTCTTTTTGGAAAATAATATTATAATTTGAGCTTATTTCTTTGGGAATTCCATGCATTCTTGATCAAAACCAAAGACTGACTGTGTGTTTATGTAGTTAAATCAAAAACTTTCGATGTTACAGAATTTGTGAATCCATCGTAATATGTACATACACATAAATTGTTATATTTTCTTCAGAGAAAAACATTTGTTTAATTCTCTTGAACTAAAATGAAAGCAATTTACAAATTAGATCTATTTTTGTTTTATTCATGTACATGTCGTAGCGCCTGAAAATTTTACGTTGATTCACATAATACTCTCTACAATTGTGTTGTGTATTTGTTTTTTGCTTTTCGTTTTGCATAATATTTTCGCTTGATAATTAACAACATTAATTATATTATGGGGGCTTATAGCATTTATATATGTATACGAGTACACATACATTTAAAATGATTTTCTTATTTGGTTGTGTTTGGTTTTGAAAATAATTTAATTTTTAAATGTAATGCATAAATTATTACATATTAATTAATAATATTAATGTAATACCCAATTTGATAGGGTCTTGGATGTTTTGTACTGAAGGTGGGCAAATTTTTAAACATTACTCTCAAGTTCGACTTAAGTGAGTAATTTACCTATATATATATGTGTGTGATATACATATAGGTATTAACTCTTTCGAGATGCTAGTAAACTTATGAACACTTAATTAATATGTATTTGGAGCAATTAATGTGATTTTTAACGTATTTGGGCATGGAGAAATATAGAAATTATTGCAAGAAATAATGAAAAGATAAAATATTTTTTTTCATTTTAAGATCTTTTATTTTTCGGAACTGTACCGTTTATTCGAAATATTACTTTGCTAAAATGTAATTTTATTGAATGTATTACCTATGATTATTATTACTATTATTATTTATATCCATTACATTAACAAATTGTGGATATTTTGATAGAGACAATTTTGAAAATTACTTGTATTGGAAATTTGCAGGCAATAACAATAACTGCTTTTCAGTAAAATTTACGGAATGGATAAAAATAATAGCAACATAAACTAATTCAGTATTTTGAACACATAGTACCAGCGAATAAATAACGAACGAAATTAGATTGTTTTTTTAATAATGTAACACTGATATATAAAAAAATTACAAAATGTTATTTCATCACACAGCCCATTTAATTTTTAATTTTGGATGGAAAGCATCAAGTTTTGGTTTGACTTATCAGCAGATCCCAGATAGCGAAATTGAGTGAGTCGTTGTGCTGGAGCACGAATAAAATTATACATAATAACCTTGATTATTCCTCCTTGGTGAGATATGGAAGAGTTGCCTCATGTAATTCACACCCAGATTTTATTCTGAGTTTATATGAGGTGTTTTCACTTTGATATTTTTCAAGCGTATAAGGCAGGCAGAAGCCAAGGCGAACTTTAGAGTATAAGGTTTCTGCCGATATGAAACGCTTATTTTTTTCCCACTGTGGGCTTACACAGGTTCGATTCACTTCGAATAAATCTGATTTTAAAATTTTTTTAATTTTTTGCATTCTTCTATTTTTCATTTGTTTTTTCGTGTTACCCAATTTCGCTATTAGAGACCTGCTGATGAGTCAAACCAAGACTTGAACCTTTCCACCCAAAATTAAAAATTAAATGAATTGTGTGATGAAATAACAAATAAATTTTATTTTCGCTTTTCTTGTTTTGCCGGAGAATCCTAAGAATCCAAAAAATAGCCTTCTTGAAAAAGAATAAAATTATACCCGGTAATAAGTCATAGTAATCTTGGTAATTCTCAAAAGACTGCTATTTATTTGTATATTTTTACGATATCAAAAATAAATAAAAGGTTGTCTAGTACTAAGTATAACGTCGAAGATGAGTATACAATTCTGGTTTCTTTGAAATAAACTTAACCAAGCAATGTTGGTTTGCATTTATATGTCGAACTAAAAATCTAAAAGAGTGTTCAGTTTCAATTTAATAATAGTATCATAAATAGATGATTTACTTGAAATCATCAAGTAAAGGTTAAGCTTCAGTGGATCGCAGTATGTCTGCCATATATTGTCGAAGAAAGTGACACTAACCGGATGTCCAAATCTTAATGAGTTGAGAACATTTATTTCATGGTAGAAGCTGTGATTAAAAAAGAAAAAGATACTTGGGTGTGTTCAAGTTTTGAATAATATAATAGGTATTGCTTTTCTGCCTTCATTTCTAGAGTAGATGATAACTTTGCCAGGAGTGGCTATAGTCGAGCTCAAGCTGAAGCCTGAGTACCTATGTACATCTCTAGTAGTTATGTTGACAATGGCCTCTTTGTTTTCGCCAAACTCAGTAGAAATTACTTATCAACGTAGAGGTGTTCGAATTTGGTTTTCTTTTATTCAAAATGCACATTTTCAAAAGAACGCAATAATTTTTTTTAATGAAAAGGATAGAATTAGTATTTTTTATATACATTTACTAAGTATTAGCTTAGTGGGCATCTTAGGAATCGACTCCTATTTTTTGAGAAAATCTCACTTTAAAATTATTTTGTATGCTTTTATGGATTAGCCTGTAACATGCTTATTATGCATCCCATTACCGTTGTTATAATTTATTCAATTGTAAATATACACTCGTACAGCTGAGCTACACCCTAAAAGTGGTCTTTGAAAAGCTAAAAGGCTTTTAATATGTAGCAAAAATCCGTTTTTGAAGATTTTTTTTCAAAGATGAAGTTAAGGTTGTTTTGATGGGAATTTAAGAGTTCTCACCATGTATTCCCTTATTTGTTAACGTTTTCGAGATAATCGAAGACTCAATAGAAATACTCTGTTCATAGTCCTGCATTCAATGTAAAATGTCGGGGTTTGAATAGAAAAAAAAATTATTATTGAAATTTAAAGGGTTTTAACACGTCAAGAGCTGTGGGCAGAGAAGTACATATTTAAATATTTACTAGAAATCTTGTAGTGTTTACTATTACAGAAGACTTTAAGTACACCTTATAAATGGTGCATATTTAAGGTTGATATAATATAAAAAAAAAACAATCTCGAAATATTTAACATCAGGGATTGAGAGAAAACATATTGTTACGTGCAACAAAAAGAGATAAGAGACATCTACTGGAAATGGCAAGTTCGTGTAAGATAAGTAATAAGATTCGGAGAGTAAAGAGTAAAAACTTTAGGTTCTGAAAATCGATAATTCTGTAATGGAATCTTCGAGAAGGTTCTGGAGAATATTTACAATATAAATACCACAGTTGTCACAGCCAGGAGTGATTCCTGGCTTAGAAAGTGCAGTGTTTACAAGTGAACGTATAGTACAACAGGCAAAAGTGTTCTAATTGGATTGCGATAGTTTGAAATATAGTATCTACTAGCGATAATTAAAGTAGAGTTGATTGGTAATTGCTTGTGAATAAACGTGAATAAAAGATTGAAACAAAAACCTTGTTAATTATATCTGAAATGTTGTGTTTTAAGAAACGAACTAAGGCTACACTCACAACAATATTTATACTAAGTTTCCATGCACAGTTCAACTCGATTAATTTGAGCCCGAGTTAGTACTCATGCAAACGGGGTTGAGTTGAGTTTAGTTAAATCCATGGAAAACTCCACGAAACCAATCGAGTTGAGTTGGATTTTGTGTACTAAGTGTATATGATAGTTAATGCGGATAGGTGTTTTATCGAACATAAGTCCGGCTACTTTATATGAAATATTTCAACTTTCAACTCCACTCAGAACCCATCCAAGGAAATAATATCGAGTTAATTCACCTAGTAAAACTAAATTCGAACTCAACTTTATCTTAACCCTGCCTCATGGAAACATTGTAATTTCGCTTCATATTTTGTATCAAATTTTTTGTTTAATAAAGCTGGCTTTGACATATGCAAACCTAACAATTTTTCTAAAATGAAATGTCATTGATGTTTGAAATAAAAGAAACAGCAGAAAGTAGTACCTATAGTTATTGTGATTTTTTTCAAATAAACAGACAGAAAATATAAATTAATATATAATTCTACTAAACCACATTTATTAAAAAAAATCATATGTGTACTTCTGATCCAAACGACACGATGGCACGGTTGAGTTTAGTTTCCACGAAGCATTTGAATTTGATTCGGTTAAAACTATAAAACAAACTAAAACAGTTATCAGTTATACTTAGCCATACAATAAGAAAGAAAAGTTGGCAAAAAACATTACATTTTGTTTTCAATAATTTACTTGCCCAAATACTATAGTATAGGTATACAGAATTAGGTACAGTTAGTAAATATATACCTATAGAGATATTAAAATCAATTTGGTATCAAAAATTTTACGGAATAGAGCATTTTTTAATATTGCTTCTGTTCGGGTTCCACATATTATATGTACATAAACGTTGGCTTACCTTTATCTCATAACAATTTAAGTGCCACTTATAGAAGGAATAGAAAAGTACTACGTCTCTGGATATAAAGTGTTATAAAATGGAATAAATTTTACACTTATATATGTACATAAAATGCATTCATTGAGTTCAAAATTTACTTACTGAATACATGAATTTTTCGTCATTCTCACAAGAGTGAATTTTTTTTTGGTTTTTTTTTTTTTTTAAATACCTACCTATATATATATATATATATTTTTTAATCTGGTTGCTGCATATACAATTCTCACTACCCATTTTGCGATATAAATGTAATTCTCTATTAGTTTTTGTCTACACCTAACGGCTTTAATCACTTATGCAATATCTATATGATTTTGTTTTTTTTTTAGAAAAATAATTAGTAAGAAATTGGCTACTCTTTTTCTTTAAATTCAATTATTTAGATGTTTTTTTTTTTTTTAGTTTTTGTTTTCTTTTTTGTTTAGTATACAAAATATATATATATTATATATTTATTGAAATTAAATCACCTTTTAATTTTCTTCTTTTCTCTTTTTTTTTTTTTTAATTTTTAGCTACGTTTTTGAGAAATTTTTGAACTTCCTGCTTTTAACTCTTAGATTTTTTCTTTTAATATATATTTTCTTAAGATTTTTTTGTTCAAGTATAAAAATATTCAAAGTCTACAAAAATAATTCGACTACTATTGCAATAATATCCATACATCTTATGTAAAAAATTAAAAAATTTAAATTACATTTAAATTATTAAAACTACACAATAAGTTCGTAGTGTTATCGATTATACTTAACATTGTTTTCCTTTTTTTTTTGGCGTAAATTAGAAATATATAAAAATATCATTTTTATACATTTAAATATTCATTTCTATACCAATGCGCACAAGCAACTGGAATATATCTTTTCTTTTTCTGTTTTTTCATTTAACTATAAATATACATATATATGTATTATGTATGTATGTATATATAGTTCCTTCCTTAGACCGTAGTAATATATGGTCTTAAATTTACAATTTTTATTATATTTATAGAATTCGAAGCCCATTTGTTTTTCAAAACCTTTTTGCATCAATCGAATTTATTACAAGCAGCATTGCTTTAATATGTTTTTTTGCATGTATGTATGTATATGTATGACTTATAGATCTAGTTTAGCTACATATTCAGGTCTATGTCCATTTTCTTTTATATTTATTCTACATAATATTTTTCACGTAGTATAAGTAGATTATTATGAGACTCAAGCGATAGAAACAATTGTTTCTCAGTGTTGGTAATTATCTTGAGAAATGACTCTAAAAGTCAATCTCATATAATATAGAATAAGGCTTAAGTATGTTCTATTAAAAATGAAAAAGAAGATAAAAAGAAAAAAGATAAATAAATCGTTTCGTATATATAAAATTTTCTTCCGCTTTTAATAGTCCTGACTTCAGTTGTTATAAATTTTTTATTGCGTATTTATTTAATATGTCTACCTCAGCCGTGTAAATATACTATAAACTAATCTGGGTTTCTAGGCAAGCCTCTTACCTACTCGTCTGGGAGAAAAATGTAAAAAGTAGATATGGAAAAATAGGCGAACATTTTTCCTACAACTTCGTTAAAAATAAGAAGAAGAAAAAAGAAAATCTATTGTTCTGCGGTTTTATTTATCTTGTTGCCCTCTTGCAAAAGTCCCAGGAGAATATTGAATAGGCAATCGATCTTCATTCGACAGTTTGATTGCATTTTAAAAACTTTTGTGAAAATTAAAATATAGAACTTTTCTTATGACAGGTGTCAATTTTCCTTGCTAAAAATTTAGAACATGTATCAAACATTAATGCGGGTATCGTATAAAATTCATGTATGCATGAGTGAAGCCGACAACCTCTCATAATATAGGCTAGCCCAAAATGAACGTATACGTAAGTAAGGTTACTTAAGTAAGACGAACACGCAATTTAAATTAAACAGATGTACCTAAAATAACCTTAAGCGTCCAGCAAAGAAACTTTCGTTAAGTTTAAATGTAAAATTGCCCTATGAAAATGTTGGCCCAGGATGGACGTAAAGAACTTTTAAGACACTGTACGATACTGAGGTCTACTAACTTACTGACGATTGATATCTTTTGCCCTAAATAAATGTCACATTCCGTAAGGTTTATGATCTTAACATTTAACATTTTTTATTTCAATAAGTGTAAAAAGAAAAAAAAAATTAAGACATGAAAATTAATAGCAAGTAAGCTTGCCTAAAATGGAAGTAAAAAGACGAGTAAATACGAAACTAGCAATAGTTTCCTTACGGTTATTTTGCGTGTCTCTAATTAATTAAAAGTACACACGTTCGCCTTACGTAAGTAATTTTACTTACGTATAAGTCCATTTTGGGCTACCCTTAAAGTTCTTTGGAGTCGCTATTTGCATACGTACGCATCTGTTTAAGTCATTTTGGACAAGCTTACTTACGTACAATCAATCAAATCAATTTCCATTTGTTATTTTCTGTTGTTTTTTGCACTTCTTGAAATAGAAAACGTTAAATGTTAAGATAATAATCCTTACGGAATGTGATATTTATTTAGGGCAAAAAATATCAATCATCATTAAGTAATTTTAAAAATTTTGGGCCACCCTTATATCGAAGGGGTACGTACGTCTTAACGAAGTACTGGTGAAATAGAGGATGGGTTGCTCAGGAAATGGAAAATCCTCTGAAAATTCAAAATGGCGGATCTTAATGTAAAGAAAATGATAAATTTCGTGTAGTTCCTTTTGCATTTATGTTTATCATTTTTATTAATCACAATACATATCTGAAAATTAACCTTCAACACCAACAAAGTAATCAAGTTAACAATCACGTTTTAGTCCCGTTAAAGCTCTTTTTTTTTTTTGTTATCAAGTTAGTATATGTACTTAGTCGTTATGGATTTACCACAAAATGCATATAACGGTATATCAAGGAATCGAATAATGACGAATGTTTGTTTATAGATGTATCACTGAAAAAGTTATTCTCTGAATATATTGGGATGAAAAATCAGCGCTACTGAAAGAAGCACAACTTATTTTTATTCTTTAAAAGAATATTCACTGATTCAGAAAAATAAGCAAAGGCGCAAGTAAGTAACTCAAGAGCTTCTATAGCCATTACTTGAAAGTAAGCTCTATAGAAGATTATTTGATGAGCTCCAGCAGAATTGCAAAAAGGGATGTTTTCATCTAATTTTTCACGAATCTGTGGATTTTCCACTATTGTGCGAAGTAATGCATTTCTCATTTTTCAATGTAAAGCTCAGTGTGGTTGAAAGTAATCTGCTGAAGTTCTGGTTAATAAAAGTGAGAAAAACAGGGAGAATATTTAATCAACTTAATAAAATTTAATAATCATGAGAAAGCGAAAGTACCTTACTAATACTCTCAGGAGCAGCAGTCTTGAAAGCCTTATATGAGATTAAGGAAGAAGCACTGCGATGATTATTCAAAAAGCTTACACAACTTTTTTAAAAATATACCTTCTTTGCCAATCATATGCAGCATATCTCCTAGAGGTCTTCTGCAGAGAGTATAGCTGCTGAAGATGAAATGTGGTTAATGATAAACTTGGGCTTAAAGCAGTGCCTAAAGATTCATCGTCTAGTGCATATAAATATTTTATCATTGGTGGTAATTCACCAAGATCAACGTAATGCAACTACATAGATACATGAGTGTTTATTATCAGATATGGTTCTACACATTTTTGTTTTCAAATCATCGTTGAGAAGAACATGAAAAATTTTAGACAGACTTATTAGTCTAGAACTTTAATTTCATTTATTAACCAATAGAAAAGTAAAGGGGTTAGTATAGAAATCTGTGGTATCCCTGTTTCTTAATTCTAGGAATATTCCTTCTTTTTTTTTGTCCAAGCCATTTAATGACTCAATGATTCAATGTCGATTAGTGTTGCTAAAAAAAAAAAGAAACATACGAAAACTATCCGATTCGTAACATAACATTAATTACCATCCTTTCAACAATTCTAGAATTGTTCTGTCTTCAATATAAAAATACTGCGACTTTGTTCTATTTTTCTTTGTTATCATTTCGAATAAAGAATGCAACTGTCAGATTTGTTAATAATATAAAATCGGAAGAATTATACGTAGGGATTTACATTGTTAAATATTATTAATTTAAGTTTAGTTCAAAAATATTAACCGAAACGAAACGCACGCACGTATTTATATATTTTTTTTGTTATCTTTAAAGTAGAAAATTTTGTGAAAAAATAGCACAGGTACAAGTATTTGTCTTTACATACATATTTATGTATATATAATATATATATTATATATTTATCACGATACGAGATGTAAAAGGCAACTAAGGAAATGCGAAAATGGTTTCTCGAGTTCGACGACAATAAATAATTGCGCGTACCTACATATTTTCGAAATGTGAAATTTTCTTAGACCTGATTTCACTGCCGGTGAAGTGAATAATAATTTTATTCTCTATGATTTAAGGAAAAGGGAAATTTTCCATCATTGCGCGTGTGTAGCTACTTAATGATGATTTTTTTTTGTTTTTTTTTTTTTGCTTTTTGTTTTAAATATGTATTTCTTAAGATTGTTGAAGTTCTTCTGTATATTGCTCTGTTTGTAAAATTGTCTAAGGAGAGATCCTTATGGCGCTTAACATATATTTACTTTTTTGTCTTTGTTTTTTGTTTTTTGATACATGATCTAAAATATTACGTACATATCAATATTGTATCTTATTATTAATATATATATATATGCTTAACTCTTATATTATTATAAAAGTACACATACTATACAGATATTGTTGGAGTATAAGTCTTATATAGCTTATACAACATGGATTTTTTCTTGTTGAATTTTTGTTTTTTTCTTTTTTACGAAATGTATATAATGTAAGAACGCGAATAAAAAATCTACTGTTATAATATAGATCTATATAAATTAATTCTATATAAAAAGTTTTTTTTTTAGCATTATCTCTGATAAAATGTGTAATTTTACTTTTTTTGTTTTTTTTTCTTCCTTAGAAACTTATTCGCCCACTTATTGATATCTTTTTGTTTTTATTTAAAAATATAACTGTATATAATCACATCTAATATCTAACTTATATAATATATAGTCTGCATTAATAATATACCTAATTTTTATTTTTTTAACTAGGGTTCATGTCATATTTCATTGCTTTTTGAATAATATCATTTTTTTTTTAATTTTTCTTTTATGCAGAAATGACAATATTGTGAACATTTTCGAGTGGTTCTATTTTCTCAGTGTAAATTTTCAAATGTTTGTTTTATTTCATTGGAACTGAGAAAAGATATTTTTACATAATATTCTCACATATATGTATATATGTATATATTTTATATAATATTAATTATATTTATTTTTATTTTACCACGGTAATTGGAGGCATGAATATGAAATTTATAAATGTTTCGCAACATTTTTATTAGTTAGTTTTTGTGTGTCTTCATTTCATTATATTAACTATAAAAGATATGACAATTTAGTTATTCACCATTACTGGAATTTTCTCATAGTTTATGTATTATATATATTAATTACACAAGTAGAAATATGTCTGATCTCAAAATAGACAAATTAGGTAATTTTGTGTCGACACTATGTAGCAGATAACAAAAACAATAATACTGTAATTACTTGCCACATTTACATTAGATCTGTGTAATGTAAAAGTGCGGTTACCGAATTTATTTTGGTCAGCCATTGCAAAAGTAAACAACGGTAACCACTTTTATATTACATTTGCTACCATGTTTATAGGTGCAACAATATTATAGATTTTCTTACCAATTCTCTATAGGTGTATGCAAATGTTAGGAGCTAAAGAAAAAAGGACATGAATGCAATTATCTTTTCATTATAGGTACTCTCATGCGACTTAAGGCTAAATTAAGAAAACAATTTTAATATTGTAGGAAAATAAAATGGTGAACGAAATAAAATGTAAATTATATTACAATTACTGCGACAAATACTACTGGACAAATTATATAAAAATAGACAGAAAAAGAAATGAAAAATATTAGCGCTACTGTGAGAAAACTTTAATTTGTTTATTATACACGGTGTCCCGTTCATAATTGTCCAAAGGAAGTCCGGTATTAGGGGTCATCATTAGCTATCCTCTAAATATCATATAGGATTAAGCCTAGTATCGAGTTCAAGTAAAATGTGACATTTCCATAGAAATTTCAGTACCGGTAAAATTACAAGCAACAATTTTACTGATGATTTTACTAGTACAGTACAGAGTTTCCGGTAAAAACTGAAAGTTCCCTCTTTATAAAATAGATGGCTCTATTAAATTCTCTACACAATTTTCTAGGCGTTTTAATGCACGAAGCATTATAACTGGTAAAATTTTTACATTTCTTATTTCTATGAAGAGTTAAAATTGTTTTATCAAAATGTACAAATGAATTACTTTGTGTTCTCCAAAGTAACATTTCTTATTTCTATGAAGAGTTAAAATTGTTTTATCAAAATGTACAAATGAATTACTTTGTGTTCTCCAAAGTTACATCAAAATTTTACCAGCTATTTTAATGTGAAATATTTGGAGACCGCGTTAAATTTTACTTTGCCCGAGCTCGATACTATCAGCTTTATACAAAAGCTTGCGGTTTAGAAGTTTACATTCAATATTTTATGTTTTTTGAGATATTTCCTATCTTAAATAATTACAAAAATCACCACATCTAGTTTAAACTGTTCACTGGATTACTTTGATATGTGGTACAGGCGTACTTTATCATATTCGTAATATGCTAATTGTTGGTTCTAGTGTAAGTATGTTACGCACTCCTTAAGTAGCAGTTTTTTGACGAGCTAGCTACAATTTTTCTTATTGTTTTTGGTAATTCGTAATTTGATATTTGGAAATTATTTGTCTGTCTGTACTGAAGCTAAATAACAAAAATGTAAAATGTATATATAAACTTAACAGATAAATTAACAAAATAATAAATAGATAAAATAAAAACAAGACGCTTTATTACACTGTAAGAAATTTTTTTTACAATGATTGTTGTAGTTGTTAACTTTTCTATCTAAAATGACAATAAAATGAGAAAATTCTGAAATAAAATGAATAAATAAATAAAAAAAAACACTAACTCAGCTCCCTTATATCTATTATATGATGTTCTAAAAATAAAAAATAAATTCATACCTTGTAGTCTGTGTAGATTTTCGTTGTTAAAATATTAAAAATGATTCAGATGTAAAAATCTGCTGGCAGTAAATTGTGCAGTGAAATTGAAAGAAAGATTCAAAGAATTCTCAAGTCTGTGAATAAGTAGTAAAGCAACTTCTTAACATTTATCTACTAAATCCATTTCGAGGCCAATAATTTGAACCCATGAAAATGAATTCCACTGTTCATCTCGCTGTGGGGCGCAATCAATTTTCTATGGTAAATTGAAAATTTGAATTTGACTGTACCAACCAAACGGTTGGGAAAATTTTGACAGAAGGAACTTAAAAAAAAATAATAAAACATTCAATTACTACTGAATAGAACTAATAAAAAATTGTGGGCATACATTATTTTGTTTTTGTTATTAGTTTAATATTTTTACATTTAGGTATGTATTTTTTTTCTCTATTTGTTCTAGATAAAATTTTGACAACTGTATACTAACCAGAGACAATTTATCGTTTATAGTTTTTCAGTTTTTTTTTAATACTTTCCGGCAGATTTATTACAGATTAAAATATAATGTTCTTTATCCCTCTAACTCTAAACGACTCAGTACAACTCATAGTATATACTATAGGTATACATGTAATATATACATATAATGAGCTTTTTGGTAAAGCTCTTCACAATCACGGTTTGCTTTGGACAGTTGTGTTTCTGGAATAAATTTTTCGGTTTCCCAAAACCGTCGTAGAAGTTTATCCAGTGAAGACTCTTCCTCGTAGTGAGCGTTTGCTGTTAAATCAGACGCTGTGATGATTGTGGAGGTGTTTTTAAGATTTCCGAAATGATCCTACCAAGGGCACTATTTTCCGCAATTAGTAATCCTTTTAAGAAGATTTCTCCATATACATCTGCTCCTTAAAGCAGGTCGATTTTTCCT
This sequence comes from Dioctria linearis, assembly GCA_963930735.1. Classification (NCBI taxonomy): domain Eukaryota; kingdom Metazoa; phylum Arthropoda; class Insecta; order Diptera; family Asilidae; genus Dioctria; species Dioctria linearis. The sequence goes on along the minus strand of OZ005742.1, from coordinate 14,251,177 downwards.
GGCTTGAAGAAAAATGGATCGGTGAGTTGTTGATCATGTACGTGGCTCCATTCCTTGTTTGGAATGATGGTAGTTTTCATTTCTATTAAAATCTTCAGAAACGGTTAGTTGATTTTCTGATGCACGCGAATCACTGTGTAAGACTAACTTTTGAATTTTAAGTCAAACTAAAGGCTAATTCACACTCTGCAAGTTACTTGCACAATTAGATTGCTACATAACTAGGAGGAGCAAGTTTATGTTCACATTTCTCAAGTACTTTTGCGGGAATTTGCCTAAAGTGGAACTATTTTTGCAGGAATTTGCCTGAAGTGGAACTAAAGTGGAACATTAATTGAAAACAGTTGATTGCTGTCATTAACAGCAATATTTTCCGGTATTTTCAAGAATTAGTTCTTTGAGAAGAGTACTAAAAGCACCTAATTCATATCTTAGGTTTAATCATTTTCGTACCCAAGCACGTTTATTTGCTCCGTCGTTTAATGTGTTCGCAATTTTATCTTTCATCACTTCAAATATTTCCATAATACTTTTTTGGATCAACCACTTTCTACTTATTTTGCGGAATGTCAACTCTAACCGATGACTCTAATTCTTTGATTTGTACAGGTTTACATAAGTCGGCTGTGCTTGCACAGTAAAAAGGAAACAAACATCAGCAACCATATAATTCAGGCAATAGCCACGCAAGTTAATTGTAAAATTAGGTTCGAAAAAAATTGTGCTATCATCAAATTTTGGTAAGTCTTTGAGTTTCCAACCAAGTGTTTTCTGAAAGTACACGTTTTTTGTTACTTGAATTAATAAAGTAAATTTCAAATGAAATTTATTGGAATATTTTTTACCACTTTAATTTATAAATGGTCGTTTCCGATTAATTGATGAAATCAACAAGCGGGCAAGATGACAAACTCGTTATCTCACCCGAATCGTTCACAAAATTTGCTGTGACTTTATGTATTGAAATTGTACTGAAATTATATGGAAGAAGACTAGAACAATAATTTCGTGGCGGCAGAACTTTGAGTGATCTGTTAATGTCACTAGTAAAAATGAGATTTGGTATTTCTGCTCAATATGTCGTAAATGGGTCCATGAAACGTGTAGTTAGACAACTCAAGCAGAACCGAAGTGCAAAGCATTATGTATCCGAATTTTATATATAAAAATAAATATGTGAATTGATTTTGTTTTTCATTTCTCCTGTCCTGCGTCATCTTACCCACAAGCGAGGATAAGATGACGAATTTGACAGCAAGTCAAACGAGTGAAAAAGCGATGCTAAGTTTTAATTTATGAAATTCAGAAAATTAGTAGGCAGTTGAAAGTAAACCTATTAACGTTTGCTCTAATTAAACCCACGAGCATATAAAAATGAACAAAGCTTACTATCGTCATCTTACCCTCCCTTCTCCTACTTATCCCAATTGTTTATTAATAACAACTAAACTCTATAATCTTCATTATATTACTGCAAACGTACATAGATTGTAAAAAAAAATATTACTTTAAATAGTACTCAGTGGATTTTACTAGCCTCAGCACTTAGTTGCAAGTACTTTTTATACATGTGATACTTGTACTAACGCTAAAGTAATCAGGCCTTCGGTACTTGTACTTAAGTACTTTTTCTTTGGTACTTGCCCAGCTCTGAAAAAAAAATTATATAGATAATAAAAAAATAAGCCAACAACAATCGATAAAATTCACGGAATGAGAGAAAAATAACTTAAACTTATTCATAACTGCATTTATGGCCGTAAGATAATATCGGTGTGGATAACTAGTATTTTTGTGGGTTACCAGCTTTCTAATTACAGAATATAATAAAGATGTTAATGCTTATAAACACAATTTGTACAAAAGACATAATTGGTGAATTCAAAACTGGGATTTCAAACTGGTAATTTAGATTAGATTTCAAATTCAATTTCAATTCAAACAAAATTATAATTTATAATGATCCATAATTGCAATAATTATAACAAATTACGGCTGACTATTATCATTTAAAATATTACACTTGACGCAGTAGTATCAATATATATTTAATATCAAGAGGACAATTCAAATAATGGCGAATTTTAGATATTTTTTTTCATTCATTTAATTTTATTTTGAAATTAACTTTGTGTTTAAATTTTATAATAATAAGAAATAAATTCATTCAACTCAGATATAAAGAATAATTTTTTTTTATGAAACATTTAATAGAATTTTTAGCAAACAGATGTGTATATTCAATATTTGGAAAACCAAAATTACCAAGGAACGAAATAAAGAAAAATAAGAAAAAAACTTGGGTGAGTGTGGTTGTGTGTGGAAATATATGAAAGGATTTTAAAGAGCCAAACAAAAACAACATGAGTTTTATTAAAATAAAAAATGAGTTTTATTAATAAATTGGTATCAATATATATATATATAGAAATCAACAACAACAAACAATAAATTGATACTATAATAAAATGCGCCGCATTCCTATAGAAAAGGTACTTAATACATTTTGTCAGGATTATAGTTAGCCTCACCTCCCATTTGATGTGCTTTTATACATATACATATATAGTTTAACAATATCGGGAGGGTAGTGGGAACTGCCTCCATACACAAGATTACTGAATTCCTGCAGCATTTTATTTAATGTTATCACTTTTTGTATTTTATTTTGTTTATCTATTTATTATTATTCTTATTATTTTTGTCTACTCAAACAAACATTTCACATTGTTTTTCGCTTTTTTATAAATATGAAAATAAACGTGTGTGTGTGTGTGTGGTAAAATTGCATTTACTTTTATATATTTTCTTGTTTTATACATATTTAAAATTTTTATTTCTCTTTTTTTATTTATTCATTTTTTTTTTGATAATACTATACGATTTTCCCAATTTTATGATCTTTCGGCATACAGAGTTATGTATACATGATCCCCTGGTCTGGAACGATAGGTGCACATTGGCTAAAGTATGCTACTATTTTATAGAAGGTTCAAAAGTTCGCAAAATTATAGTAAATGTATGTATGGTATAGTTCCAACTAAGTATGAGTGTGTATGCATGTAATTAACAAGTGTCATTTATAAGAATCACATAGAAAATAGTAGACTTAAACTAAGTTTTAAATTTCATTATAATGGAATAATTTTTTATTTATATCGTGCGCATCGTATAAAAGTGTAAAAAAGTTCGGAGCGGAGAGATCGCGGTTTAGTCCTAGCACGTTGGCAATTTTGTTTAAATTTTCTAATAATCAGAAGTGTGATGTAAGAAAATGTTAAGTTTCGTGGTGATGTAATACCATCAGGAAATATTTAGTACGCTATGAAACAGAAGTTGCACATTAAAAATTGATATTCCATTTTAGTCCTATTGCATTGTGTACTATGGAAAAGTTGTTAAATGATTAAATGTATGTCTATTCCTCATCTTTACGTTCTGAAATCATTCAATTGGAAAAAAATGTTTTTGTAATAATTTGGAGTGCTGCTCTTTAGCTTTTCAAAGGTAGTCTAATTTATATAATTTATTTAACAACATTTTGGTTAAAACCTGACAATAATAGGATTATCCGAGCAACAATTTTCAGCTATGCTGCAATGTAATCATGATTTTTGTTTTTTTTAACTGATTTCTTTTTTTTATTAAGCTATATAAAGGTGTCCAATTTGGGTAGCCAAAAGAGCCAAGCTTAAAATCACACGGAACGAATGATAGGCACTAGGATAATGAATATTTTAATATTAGTATAAACACAGTTTTTTACTTGGTTTGGAGACTTGTACGTTTTCGAAAATTAGATAAACGGCAATTTTTGTGTTTATCTAAAGTAACTTTACCTTTTAAAATTCCTTCAATTGATCATTAATCATTATTTAATTTTTATAATTCCATAAATAAATTAACCGTTCCGTGATTATTTTTATTAATTTCAAATGAAAATTTTGCAGGTGTTTGTTTTTAATTTGTGTAATATTTGTAAAGTTTTAATATTATAAATTACAACATTTTGGAACTAGCTCGGAAGAGGGGCTCATATAAGTTGTTACATTTTATGTAAGAAAATAATCGTAAACTTTAACAGACTGACCGTATTCGAATTTCCTTACAAGCTACTACTGTTAAAGCGAGAAATGTGTATAATTCGTGTACATGAGGGTAATTTTTTAAGAGCAGGACATTCTACATAGGAGTAAGTGAGATCTCGGAGGTTTGTCGTAGGGAAAGCTGTATGTAAAATTCAAATAAAATAAGTCGAACTGCAGGTGAAAAAAGAATAAGTGGTGTCGGACATGTTTCTCATGTGAGATATCATGAACACTTAAATGACTGTACAAAAAATAGCCCCAAAAAAGCACTTGTTACTCATGCCTACTCAAATGAGTTGCAATTGAATATCTAAACAGCCTTGCAATAAAATCTTATGATAGGTCTAGTTATCAGTTCTTATATGAGCTACTCAGATGATGAGTTGATATTATATAGCGTAAAGTGGGCTTTTAGGATGGTCTACTTGATTATGTTGGATAAGTTTAAAGGAAATTAAAATTTTTATCCATTACATATTTGATTGAAAAATCATAACACACACTGACGTTGACTCAACATCGAATCCAAAATCATTCCGAAAGAAAAAAATCTTACGAATTTATAGTAGCTAGCTGAAAAAGTGAGTGCAAAGCAAAACAAGGCATTGTGTAAGATAAATCTTACCGAGTTTTTGTTGAGAAATCCATTGCCAGCACCGAAACTTACAAAAATTCCATGATTCGTTTCTAAACGAAAACATAAACCGTCTATAGAAAAAATTGCGTTCAAACATAAATTTTGTGAATAAGCTTGCCGACAACGACATGTAATATTAAAAAACGGTTTGTTTTTTCTTGTATGAACAATATATACATTTTCGAGCAGTTTTCCAGTAATTTTTAATTCAGTAATTAAATAATGTACCTACTGATTATTTCTTTGATATTACGCAAGTTTTGACTCGAATCTATTCGTGCGTACTTTGTTACGTTTTTCATGTTTTTACTTGAAAAATACCTATTAGTACTAATATTGGAATTTATTGGCAAGTCAAATCATATGCAAAAACACATTGTCAAGTGGTGCACATGTTTGAAAAATTGTTGTGATTAAAAAGCCTTTTCTATGCTATTTACGCTAATCCTTTTCTTTAAAATCAACTCTCTATAATTTGCTGAATAATTATCCTACAAATAATCTAAGTCTTCTTATTTTCCAATTAATGTGAGAAGCTTAAAAGTTCTATAGACTTTTTCCCCGCCATTCTAAATATGTTAAATGATAACTAAAAAGAAATCCAATATTGTTGTGGTTTTTGGTTTGTCAACGCCAAACGGGTAGTTAGTTATAGTTTACACTTGACAATGATAATGATAATAGCAAAACTGCTAGCAAATGTAAACACCGGGTTACAGTCAGTACGTTTACATGAATACTTGAGTACTTGACTTGAAATTCACTTCAAACTCAAGTAGGGTTTTTGGTGCGAATTTTTAGAAAAATATCCTGAGAAAAGTGCTAAAAATCACTACCTGAATTATCAACAATAATCTTCTTCTTGTTCCTCTTTGCCGTTTTCATAATTCGCACAAATGAAAAATATTCAAATACTAAAGTTGCGTTTACATGAATTTTTTCAAGTAAACCGAACAAAATTTTGCGATTTACTTGACTCAAGTATATTTGAAGTCAATGCGCGTTTACATGATATTTTGATTACTTGATCTCTACTTGAAGTATACTTCAAGTATTTATGCAAACGTACTGAGTGAGTGAGTAAAGTCTAGTATCGAGTTCGAGTGAAATGTGACATTTCCATACAAATTTTAGCGCTACTAAAATCACAAGTAACATTTTACGGTTGATTTTATTAGTGTACCTCAGTACAGACTTCGTCGGCAAAAACTGAAGGTTCCCTCTGTATAAAATAGATGAAACTCCACACATTTTATTAGACATTTTAATGTACGAGCAACGAGTAATAACTAGTTGTGTACGAGGCATTAAATAACTGGTAAAATTTTGATATTTCCTATTTCTATTACAATTTGCAGATTCTGTGTTTTTGATTGATTGAAGGGTTAAATTTGTTTTATCAAAATATAAAAATGAATTACTTTCGCGGCAACGCACGACGGCGTCAGTTGTTTTCTTCAAATTAACACACGTCAAAATTTTACCAGCGATTCTAATATGAACATTTCGAGATCATGTTAAACTTGACTTTATCTGAACTCGGTACTAGGCTTAAGAGTTCTGACGGCGTTACACGGTGTACATTAGATGTAAGTACAAGAATTTTTGGTCGTAATTAGAATTTAATTCATTATGCTTATAAGCTTAGATGTTCGATTTAACCTCAATATATTAAAAGTAACTAATCCTTTGTCAGATGCAAGTCGTAACCTTAACTTGAATTTGATAAATATTAGACAAAAAGTTAAATAGAAAAGTAAGTGTTAGGACAAACCACGACTTCCCCTAGTAATAATTAAAATGATAACAATAACAAAAATAATAATTATAATCGTTTGTGCTCCAAGGGATTCTGTATATATACTGTATGAAGAGTAGAGGGAAAAAAATCGCTTCCGTCAATGTTGCCGCACATCCAAAACATCTCAGATGTTATCTACCTCCTCTTGCTGTATAAACTTGTTTTTTTTTACATTATTTTTATGTAAACATTTTAAATTTATAAAAAATCCGTAAAATATCTTCTACATTTTATCCTTTTAATAATTAGTAATAATGATTTCTCCTTTGGTATAAAAAATTAAAACCTAATGAAATATTATTATTTTTTTTCATTTTCTTAACTCTATTCACAGTGGACATCTTTTTTCTTGGTTTTTTTTTGTTTTTGTTTTTTTTTGGTGGGTAGCTCGCTTATTCTCGTTTTATATTTTGTTTTTAAATATTTTTTATGCCTTTCACTGTTGTTTCCGTATAAAAAAGTTGTTTTTTTTTTTTTTTTTTTTTAAATTATAATAAAAAAATGTAAAAGTAAAAACGTCTCTATAAGATGTTAACAATATTTTAAAAAAACATCATAATAATAGTAACAAAAATAGAAAAAATGATTCTCTCTACGCGCGCGTGTTGATGTAAAAATAAGAAAATGTTGATTTAGTTGGCAACCAAAAGGTGCTGATAAGGTCCGGCATTGGAATAGAACGAATTGAGACCATCGATTAGTTTCGAGTTTGAATCTCCGCTGGATCCAGGTGAACTTATCGGTGTCACTTGAGCTACTGTAGTCGAGCTATTATTACCAATAATTGCAGATGATGACGTATTGTTATTGGTATTGCAACTGTTACTGCTGTTACTGATGTTGCCTGAATTATTGTTTGTCACAGCAGCATTATTTGTAACAACACCGCCAGCCGTACTTCCAGAAGATGTTCCACAAGTTTGTTGCTGTTGTTGTTGTTGTTGTTGATTGTTAAGACCATAGAAGCCATGCGGCTCCATATATGATGGTGATGAAAACTTACCACCATTATTACCACCACCACCACCACCACCAGGACCACCATTTGTATAAATTCCATTTGTTTCTGGATGGAAATGTGAATCGAAAACATTTCGAGGTCCATTAAATTGAGGATACATTCCCATACCGATATTTGGAAAATAGAACGGATCATTTTGTAAGCCTAATGCAAGTGGATTAGGTGAAAGTGATCGTGATGGTGATGAAGGTCCAATCGGACCGAAATGGTTACTTGTTGGACCATGGGAATGATGAAGTTGTTGTTGCATTGCTCTTTGTTTGATATAATTTGAGAATTCCGTTGGTGACATCCTGTAAGAACTTTTATCAAATTATTTTCGCCTACTGCTTATAAAATAAAAATTATATAATAACAAACCTGTTAGCTCTTTTCGAGCTTGTTTTTAATTTTGTGCTGCCAAATTTGGTTTGCGCAAATGTTGCTGTTGTAAATGTAAGCGGAGCTTGAGTACGTGGCAAAAATGAACCACCACCTGCAGCTGCAGGAGGAGCTGGACTTGTTGTTAAATTGCCACTACCCTTGTTGTTATAAGATGTTGGACTGGATGATGATGTTGGTGGTGAACCATGTGGTGATGTTTTAGGACTTATGCTTAAACCATTTAAGCTTGAGCTAACTGCATCGATTGGACGAAAACATTGTGCTTCTGGATTAAATGTTTTCGTTACTTCACGATCAGCTGATGAATCTTCATGATGATCGTTATTTTCAGAATATAAAATCTATATTGTATGGAATTTTTGTTTTATTATTATTTTTTATTATTAAAAGTTAATTTTATAACAATATTTACCTTCACAGCACCTTTTTCTCCAATTCGATAGGAAACTTCACCGGGATCTACCCAAACTGCTAGTTCAGATGGTAAATTTTCAAGAATATCACTGATGGGAACTCCACTTTCTCTTGCCGCTCTATCTAAAACTGCATCGATGGGATCTCCTGTTTTTAAACATCTAAAAGCTGAGCCCTGTTAGGAAAAAGTAATTTTATGTAAAAAAAAAAAAAAAGAAAATTAATTAATTTGTTGCTAAACGATTTTTATATGTAACATAGAGAATTCAATTTAAAAGAAATCTTTTCTATAATCTTCTTTTCTGAAGGCGCTGTTAAGCTCCCACAGAGAATTTCCTTTTCAAAGAAGTAATTCATTTCTGGAAATATAGTGTATGTGTGTATGTGTGGCAGCAGGGGGGGGGGTGGAGATCCTAGAAAGCAAAACTTGAAATTATATGAAATATAAATTTTTCTTTTAAATGAATTCTCTTCTATGTGGGTGTTATTGTGTACAGTTCATTTATATTAATTAGACAGCAGATCTGTTTCTTACCTTAAATGGTTTCTCGGGATACCAATGACCTTGAAATTTAGCTTTTAGAGCTTTTTCCAATTCCTCGCCAAACAAATTAACTCGACGTCTCGGCAATTTATTATAAAGGTACGAAATAACGAAATTCAATGCAACTTGAACTTCTATATGCATGTTGATGTTTATGAGATTTTTTAAACTTTCAGTTCCTATTTTGATTAATATTAAAGCTGTGTTCGATTAATTTTGGCCACGTTTGATGGATTTTATATAAAATGTCTGCGTTTTGTTCACCTGAAATGAGAAGAAGTAAAAAAAATTATTAAATTATTAATTTTTTTTTATTTAAATATAGAAAATGAGTTGAGCTTAGAAATAACTAAGAGTTTATGTAGATATTCAATATAAAAAAAAAAAAAAACAAAAACCGAAATTATAGGTAAGCATTACCCCAACGAACAAAAGAAGTGGATCAATGGGGGCCATTTTATATTCTGTTCCTGCAATGTGGTATGGTATGGAAGACAATGACAAGAAAATAGCGGTCACGTGGATTAAGTACATTTATTTGAACATAAAACTATTTAAATTGTGAAATATTTCAAGATTCGTCATTTCTTAATCGTCCCGAATCCATCCCAAATGAAATTCAGATCCTCTTGATCTAGACGGAGCGCCGTCCGGAGATTTTAAATAATGTTAACTCCAGGAAATTTAAAGATGCAAAAAAAAAAAAAGGAATATCTGAGGACGAGTTAAATTTTTGAGTATGATCAAATTTTGGAATGAAGGTTTTGCCATTAATGAAAAAGTAGTCCTATTGGAGAAGTAAAAATATTAAAGTATGAAGGTTTAAATTTCGATTGCCGGTGATCAATGTTATTTTTAATTCTGCTTTCCACTTGCTTACTGAAATGTTTTTTTTTTATTTGTTTATTTGCAAATTCTTTATTCATTCCAAAGAAAATGTAGTAAAAAAGCAGGCAAGGGGCAAGGAAGCAATAATTTGCGTATATTATATACTCGGAAACGATATCATGGTACAGAAAAAAATCAAAATTGCTTATATTATTTGCAACCTAATCCAAAAAAGGACCAAAGTTGAAATTTGTCCTTATTTCACTTTATAAAATTGCTATAACAACGAGTTCTGAAAAATTCGGACTTTTTTCATGGAAGCGATAGGTTGATATAATTTTTAAACAATCCGTATGTCAATACCATTATAGAGTCCATCGTCGTCTTTCGGTTATATGAAAAATATTGAAGATTATACTTATGGAAAATAACTGCCGCTACACAAAATTCTTTATGATAATATACTAATAACCGCTTGCTTTATACGTTTGCAATGAGCGTTGTAATTAATTTTTTTTTATTGCATAAAATGACTTCAGACATTGAACATACATACATACATACATATATGTATGATGCATATGATAGAAGTTCCAGGTTGATTTGACACGTGGTGTCGCTCGCCACCGATATTTTTTTCAGAACCTATTTCAATTTTTTGGAAATAAAGCTGTCAAATAAAATTCAAGATACTCCATAAATGAAATAAAGATGAATGGTCATGCGGTATTATACCCAGTAACATTGAAATTTCCTAGAGAACTTGGAATTACTTCCCAAGGGATTCACTGGTCCGTACGGTGATTCTGGTGTCGTACAATTTAGTCGTGAATTTTGACATATTTTGTCGTACTTTTTTTGCAACACAATTCATTTTGTGTCTTCACTATTGTCTACCACAAAATGGACTATAATGAATTTTCGATTAACAAATGTCACAAAACAAATATACGACAAATTAGTAAACTGCTCCAGAGGTTGTGACAAAAATTTTACACTGTGGTAAATGGAAATTCTACATACATTTAGGCGTATATTTTGACATTAAAAACGACAAAAGATCAGAATCACCCTCCTGAATGGTGATTCTAATCTTTTGTCGTACTTGAATGTCAAAATATACGACTAAATGAAATGAACTTTTCTACTGATTTTTTCGTGTTTTTACCCAGCTTAGCAAGCCTTGCATTACATAGAATGAACTGAAAATGACACTTCGCATTCTGATCCCTTTGTCGTAGCTTATGCTATATTTTAGTCAAATATTTTGACACTTCACCTCAAATTTGTCGTACTTTTATATTCACCATATTCATTTTGATTTATCCTTTTCATCAACCACAGAATAAACTAAAATGAATTTGCAATGAATTATTGTCAGAATACACGCCTGAAAGTACGACAAATTAGTTAACTGGTTCCGAGCTTGTGACAAAAATTTTATATTGTGGTAAATTTATATTCTACATCTAATTAGAGCAATACAAGTGCTTAAATTCGAAATAATATTTTGAATTTGTAATGTGAAGTGTCATTTTCAGTTCATTATACGTAATGCAAGGCTTGCTAAGCTGGATAAAAACACGAAAAAATCAGTAGAAAAGTTCACTTCATTTAGGCGTATATTTTGACATTCAAGTACGACAAAAGATCAGAATCACCCTCCAGATCATCTAAAAATTTCCAAAGCTTACTACATTACAATTTGAATTTGTGTAATAACAATCTAAGTCAAGTGAGATAGAGTCTCCATGAAGTAGTTTTGTTACATCAGTCATAAACAATGACAAGGTGCTTTGGTCATGAGAGAACTTTGTCATACGTGTTACCATCGATCCAGTTTTATATTCGGAAATTAATGGACGACGAAAAAGTTGCTGTCAATTATAGTCTACAATAGATTACTATAACTATTACTCGAGCATTGTCAAAAATATTTGCCAAAATAGATGACATGGAACAACAAATGTGGCAGGAAATTTGTGTTTCGGAACAGATTTTTGATGCACCTGCTGACATCGCTGTTGAATTGAAGTTAAGATTTAGGTATACATTTTTGCTAACATTATTTTGAAAGCGAAAGGAATATTTTTAATAGTCTCAAGCCGGCCATTTCGGAGGCGCCTCTTCTATGGATCTTCAACAATTATCATGTAAGTTAATTGTTTTTTTGTTGTAGTAACAGGTAACAAATTGCATATTACACAATAATTGACACATTGTTATACAATTTAAGCCGACACATTTTCTTAATTTTAAGTTAAAATATCGTGATAAGTTGATAATTAGTTCGTACTACCGTATTTTGAATAATTTTAGCTGTGTCGTTGTATAAGAAAGCACAATAAACCAAACATCTTTTTGAAAGTCCAAATATCTTAAACAGTCAAAAACAGTTCAATATCTTATCTGAATAAAAAGAATCTGAGTCGTTGACCATTAGTTGCAATAGTGTCTTTGTTTTATTACCTTTCACTTTTATATACGCGAACGAAGGATCTGTTTAGAATAAACAAAAATTTTAGAACGTAATTGTATGAGAGAATTTTTTTTCCACCCTTCTCTCTCCCGGAACCCACTCAGCGGAACGATGAAGATTGACAAGGTCCACTACTCTTTTAACTTTCAGGTTCAAGGGCCATCAGAAACCAGTGTTGACTAATTTCAAGCGAGATTGGAAACCGACACGGTTAGGATCACTATAATCTCAACAGATAAATGATGTAAGGTCATCAGGACCCGACTTTTGTGTTCGGCGATTTTATTTTTAAGTGAACAATTTCTCGTCTCTTTAAACTGAAATTCACTGAATATAATTACAATGAAATTCTATAATGCATTGAAAATGCAGAAAAAAATCGACCCAGCGATCAGATAGGTCTCATCAGTATGGTTATCTCTGATCGACTACCATAGAAGTTGTAGATGTAAATGATAGGGCACACAATTACCCATACAAATACTTTTTATCTATAGAGACGAGAAATTGTCCACTTACAAGTTTTACTTGGTTTATCCAGCGGATTATGGCGAAAAGGGGAATATTGAAAAGTGCAATGAGAAATCTTGCTACCATATGATTCACACTTGCTTTTGATAAAAAGTATTTGTACGGGCAATAGGGTGACCCTATCATCAAACTTCTATGGTAGGCGATCAGAGATAACCATACTGATGAGACCTCTCTGATTGCTGGGTCGAAAATTTCGATTTTTTTTTTTCACTGTGTGGTATAGTGACGAGGTCTTCTACTTTCGATTCACACCATATTCTTCGCACTTAGCTAAGGCGAGCTAATGTCACCTGCAGCTGACAGATTGGACTTCAAGTTTACCATACCATCCCTTACTCCCAAAACCGGCAACCATAGCATCATTTATAAACTGTGTAGGCATATCACAGTCATAGATTTTATAGCTCAGAGACAATAAAGAGAGCGTGCCCTTTATATAAACGAAGATCATTGATGAATAGCTCGGCAATACAAGCATTTCAAACCCGGTATTCAATATGATTGAAGATTGACGGCCTTTTACGACTTCCAAACCTTCATTATGTGTTTATCTTCTTATTCATCAGTCATTTTCTACTTTAATTAAATAAATTAACAACAGAGAAATGTGCCACCATTACAGTAATTAACATGCATTTTCTTATACGACAAGTTAATGTTATTTATTGACTCAAACTGAAGGTTGTCTCTCGTGTTGGTCTATATTAAGGACACTTGAAACTTTTCCATTCACACAATAATTAAGATGAATTCAACTATAGAAAAATTTTTCGTTATTTTTTTGAAAAATTCTAATGTAAATTGCAAAGTAAATTTTATGTGCAGCTACCAAAAAATATTTGAAAGACAATAAAATAAGATTTTTGTCAACTGCCTCCTCACATGTGGAACGCTGTTGCACAACACAATACAACTCTGCTGTTCTTATTTTAACTATATTCAATAAATTTGGCACAATGTCCAAGGATAGCCAGCACGAGTATTTATTTGAATTGGATTTTGTTTTTTTTTGTTTTGTTTTGTAAATGCGGTATTACATCTTAGCCAGCCGGTCTTTTTCTATTGCAAAATAGAAATGTTGCCAAAAATAACATATGTACATACATATTATACCTACATGTAGTAGGTATCGTTTATTGTCGTTAAGGAAAATTAAAAAAATTTCCCATTCATCTTGGGCAATTAGCGTATCGATGTAAAATGCTCAGAAAATTATATCGCGCCACATCTCAAAGTGAAACTCTTAAATTAATTTGCACACGTGTTGTTGGTACCTACCTACAGAGGCTACTGAAAAAATATATTTTTAGTGTGAGACGTTGCTTTTGATTATTATTAATAATATTATTTTTGCAATTCGATTTCCGGCTGTTATATATATGTACGTACAATGTACATACATAAATAAATAGACTAGAGATCAGGTTGATTGTAAACAAACTTGCGGAAATTTATTTAACTTAAAATTCAATCTGATGATGCAATTCATATGGAAACCCAGTTTCTTGCCAAATATTTTAAGGATGAGTTTTTGGATAGATATCTATTTTGATTTCAGTTTGATTAAAATCCTTCTATATACATACATTGAGTATATATGAGCATTGAAATGCAGTAGTTATGCTATAGAGAAAAGTATCAACAAAACTGTATGTCTTCTTATGTGAATACAGTTACTCCTACCGACAATTTATGACGACTGAAAGAATCAATATTTATGTATGTCCTTGGAATCCCAGCCAGCTTCAATTTTTTTGATAATGAAAATAGAATAAATAGAAAGCGGTAATGAGTTTTATACTCTTTCGAGACCCGTAAAATATACACGCAATTCTCAACCTATTGGATATGAGCAGAGAAAATTAAAAGACAAGTACCGACGTACTGACAATTTCTGGCATAAAGCCGAAGATCAAAAAATTCCATAAAGAAATTTTGTGAGAGTAGGTACTGTATGTAATGTGTTTCGATCAGCAGTAACAGGGTGACCTCATCAGGACAGCAACTCTGAAACTTCTTGCTGTCTACACTACAGTGAACTCAGATTCTGATGGATAACATATAGAGTTATTGAGAGAGAGAGAGAGAGAGAGAGAGAGAGAGAGAGAGAGAGAGAGAGAGAGAGAGATAGAGAGAGATAGAGAGAGATAGAGAGAGAGAGATAGAGAGAGGTAGAGAGAGAAATAGAGAGAGAGAGAGAGAGAGATAGAGAGAGATAGAGAGAGATAGAGAGATAGAGAGAGAGAGAGCTAAGAGCAAAGCCACTGTATCCAAAAGAACAACAAGTTTATGAATGGGAGTCAATATAAAACGGAAATTAAGTCTAAAATGTAAAAAACAAATTTACTTTTACGCTAATATCACGAATCAATTACAATACTTTTTAAATTTTGAAGTAAGAGATTAAATATTACTTGATTATGCCCGTGTAACGCAATTTGTTATATGACCATATAATCTCTGATCTAATACAGAATGCCCTTAATATAGTCCACAACTGGTGCCAGACAATGCAATCCTGACAAAACAGTAATCGTTCCATTCACGAGAAAAAAGAAGCTTTATTTACAAGCACCAACTATTTGAGGGAACAGTTATGGAATTCTCAAAGCAGATCAAATATCTATAGGCATTATTTTGGATAACTTGGAACTTTTCTTATAAAAAGAGTGCTGGAGAGGGTCAATGCAGCAACATGGATATGACGCAACACAGGCAATCAGCCACATGAAAGTCCTTGAAGAATTCTGTGATAACCTGATGATCAACCCCATCTCAGACGCTTATGCCGAAACGTTATAATAAGGTGATCTTAGGGCATTCTGGTGACCGATCCTTTGAAAAAGGATCTTTTAAATGGTACACAGATGGATCCAAACTGTAGGGTAGAGCTGGCGTGGGCATATTTGGGCCCAATTACTGACTTGCTGCTTGCACTGTGGGGCTCACCTACCATTTTCCAGGCATAGATCTACGCCATAGAAAATATACCTGAAGTAAAAATTTATATAGTACTTATATAATATCAGATAGCCAAGCAGTACCCAAAGCGTTAAATTGATTTACCTTTGAATCGAAACTGCTTTGGGTTTGTTTTACTGTCTTGAAACAAATAAGGTTACGTAGATTTGGGTACCAGGACATGATCAAGGGCAACGAGATTGTCGATCGCCGTGCAAAAGAAAGGGGAGTAAGATTTTTTGTTTATTAACCCGAAGCCTGTATTTTTACCATCCAAAAAACTACATTTCGCCATAAGTCAGGTTTTTGGAGGACAGAATTAAATTGATATTCTGGGAAAAACATCCCGGGGCTGAGATAAGCGTAGAACTTAGGATAAAAAAATTCCTCACGTTCAGCTGAAAAGAACTAAAGTTTATAATGCACCTACTTACTGTGCATTGTCGACTTGAATACCAACTTAAAAAGTCGGGTAAGGTCGATAGCAAGACCTGTCGTTTATACATATATGGAAGATGACGAAACTAAAACTGAACACGTTCTCTGGGGTTGTGAAACTATTGGCTTAAATATCTAAAAAAGCGAAACCCTGTCTGACTGACCAATTTTAATAAAATAATAAATACTCTGAAGGAACTCTAGATAGACCATTTTTGTCTTAAATGCCAGTTGAGTACAGCTCAAATAACGACAATCGAATTTCATGAATCGGAGTAGTTCCGTATTGCGTTGCGATTATTAAAATTTTGTTAGATTTGAATTCCATCTTTTCATCTACGTTGAAATGCAATTCTAATTTGTATAAATTTCCAACAGTATTTTTCTTATATAGGAATTAAGTAATGATTTTAGCCGACTTTTCTACCCTGAAATGAAGATATTGGCCATTATCCCTGTTTGTAGTACATTTTGCTTTAAAGGTGAGGTAGGCGTAGGAAAAGTAATTTACTTTCTTCCATCCTAGCACGAATGCAACTCTCTTCTGGCATTATTTTTAGCAAATTTTGTTTTGAAAACATATCTATATTTGTGTTTTCTACTATACATATATGTTTGATCCAAGCTTAGCTTTTCTATTTATAAACAAGCGCATAATTAGTCGAAAGACTCTCAGCAAATTTAGATATTTTTATCTTTTATCAGATTTTGTAGTTTTACCAGGAGAAAGATTACTTTCAGTACTTAATTCTGCTTTAATCACAAAGTACAAATAATAATTTGACAGTCAAGGAATGATTCTTCAATCAATATCGCTTCAATATGCTTTTACCGTGAATATCTGATTATTTCTGAAGCAAATATACTTCATTACTTCTCATAGGCGTGAAGTCTTAGTTCAAAACAAAGGATAAAGCCGGTTCCACACGACTCGCGAATATTCAATGAGTGAAAAATACGTCGTGTAGGAAGAGGAACTGCACGAAAACTATGGACGATTGCCGATGATGAATATTCGGTATTCGCAAATATTCCGGCGGCTAGAGTTAGTATAGGGCTTCCAAATAATTCTACTGAATACTCGGTTCAAACTTTTGGTAATTTTTCGGAGTAGTGTGGGACCGGCATAAGTCGGCTATGTGTCAGATTTCCAGTTCGATTCTACTTTGGACATAAGGTAATTTAATAAAAATGTAATAAAAATGAAAATAAGTTTGTAATTTCCCCCCAGGGCTTTGAGGTTGCACGATAAAATGAGTTTGCGAATCATAAGGAGAGGACGAAAGGATATAGCCAGCCGTTGAGGCGTTGAAAAAATTTAAATATATTTTTAATTTTTTTTATTTTTACGTAACTTAAACTGAACTCAGCGAATACCGAAATTGAATAGATATTGAAATCGATGTCTAAGAAGTGCCTTCCTTACAAATTTCGAAAATGTTCCCGTGACTTCTGCATATTTCAGTGAAAAAATGATTTCCGTTGGAGTGTTCCTATTTATATAGAATTCAGATTTGTTACACGGTTGAGAGTATGACAAACTGCAAAATGTTTTCAAAATTGGAATGTGCCAAAACCAACAAATTCATCGGAAGTAAGTACTTTGATTATACATTACAAAACTAGTTGCGGTTTATGTCCACAAGATTACAATAAGATCACAAAAGAATGCGGCATGGTGGTTATTCGGTAGAATGTACTAAGCATTTTGTTGCCTTAAAAATGTGAACTTTTGTAAGAACTCACAAAAAAGCACATAATTGAAATAGATCCGTAAGTGGAATTTCTTTAATGAACCAATTAACTAAAACTAAAAAAAAAACCCCCCACCGTTGAAATAAATGCTAAACAAAAAATTGGCATGCAAATGACAGACATTCTTTAACACAATAGTTTTGCAGTTTGCATAACTGAAATTATACACGATTTCCGGTTTAGTGTAGAATTCGAATTGAAAAGAAATATAAACATACATTTTATGAAATTTGCGTTATTTTTGTCCATTGCAAATTCAAATTATGCCCAGTCCAGTCATTGTTTCAACAAGTTTGTTTGAAGTTAATTTGTGAAATAATTATTAACTTACAAAGAATTTTATATGAAATGAATGCTACGTTCCTTTTCTTGTCCTGAATGAATCTATTGCTGGGTTCCTTTTCTCTTTCAGGATGAATCTGTTTCAATCCATGTGGTTCTTTTTTTTCAGGCCGAACAATTTAGTTACAATCGCTTTTTTCGAACTCCGAATTGTTCTGCATACATCTGAGTTTTTCACGGATTCAAGCAAAACGATTTTTATTTGTACTTGTGAATGTGTGTTATTTTCATTTCAGCAGGGGTAGAAATATTTGAGGTTAAGTCCTCTTTGTTGGAAAATGGCTTTGTTTTTGATAAACAACAATTTACATGAATTTATACTTGCCTTTGTGAAATGGAAGAAAAAAATGTCAAACATGTGAAATGGTTCTGTTTAGTTTTTTTTTTTTTTACGTGCACAAAACTAAATTATGACATCGTTCTATCGATTCACACAAATTCATTCAGAACTTGAAAAGGAACGCAGTATGTGTGAATCGACAGAATGATATCATATTAACTATTACCCCAGCCAAAATGTATAAACAACACATTCACAAATACAAATGAAAATCGTTCTGATTGAATCAGAGAAAAACTCAGGTGCATTCAGAACCGTTCCGAGTTTGAAAAAAACCGACGACAGATTGAAACTAAACTGTTCGGCGGCCCGAGAAAAAGAACGACATGGATTGAAACAGATTTATCCTGAATGAGAAAAGGAACACAGCAAAGTGGTCTCTACGTTCATGTACATATATACGTTAATTTGTTTGTAGAGCGTTGGAGTTAATTTTTGAAAACTTTTAAATGCGTTAATATAGTACCTGAATTAAAATAAGAATTGTAACCTGTTGTGAGCATTTTATTATTATATCACTTAAGACAACAGGAAGTGTTGCTACCTGTAAAATTCGTGTGCACGAGCGTGGATTTTTTAAGGGTATCGTGAAGTAGGTCAGAATTATATGGAAGAAAGAAACAAATATATTTTAAGCTGTCAAACAAAGTTTCTTAATTTGCAACAATTTGAATCTGGTGAAAATATAAGTAGGGAATCATTTTTTATTGATTCTACTACATGGCTGTACTGAGCTTTAACTACAGCGGCAACAGATATTTACACAACCAGAATTTGAGTATGCTAAATTTGTCTTATCACACTTCCTGTACTCTCTATATTTTAAGATCAGAATTCAAGCAACGAAAGACATGTTTGTTTCCTTGTATAACAGTTAAAATAAATAAATGGTAATAGCATCAAATAGTAGATAACATGTTGTGAGGTTATGTTTGGTCGTTGGCTGTCAAAACCAAGTTAAACAAACGAATTCGGACAGATTGGGTGTGCATCTTCTTGAGCTTCCGTTTATTTTCAATGTAAATTACAACAATATTGTTATCCATATTAAATCTGTCAGTTTCAAGCCATGAGTAAAAAACAACCTAATTCCACTTCAAACACTGAACTGAGCGAACATTTTATATTTTCCGTGTTTTTTTTTTAATTTTTTCTCGTAAATACATTTTGGAATTTTCTTTCTATATATAAAAAATTTATATCGATAAATTGTAAATTCCAAACTCTTTCACATGATTTCCGAGCCAACATATTCTGTTTAGATACATTTATAAGGAGTAAGATAAGATTGGAGCAGTTCAGATTAAAATGCATGAACATTTCCTTTTAGTCCAGGAACTTTAGGCAAAAAGTGGGCTCATCTTCGGAAAAATTTCAACTAAGCGAAAAATGGTATACCTACACTTACCTTTCAGCTTTCCAAATAAAGTGTGCAAAGTCCGCGGAATTCGGTGTACGCATTGTTTGTGACAGCTCAAGAAACGGGGAAAAAATTACCTTTTTCGGTTTTTGGGAATATCTCCTTCCTGCCGGTCTTACTTATAAAAAAAAATTTGGCATTGAAACTCCAATATAAATTTTGTATGGGTATTTAATTGCGCATGTAATGATCAAAATCGAGGTTTCTATGCGGTACATTTTAAAGTTTTAATAATTGAAACAGCTTTGAAATGTTCATGCACATGTTTTTGTTGAGAAAGATGTGGATCTCTTGCTAATTTTGGTTGCTCGCATCTCGATAGATTAAGAGATTTTCTTCCTCAAACCGGACAAGGAAAAAGTCGAACGAAAACGTTACTCTTCTTGAAGTTTCAATGATCACAAAGATATCAGGGATCATCTTCTACGCTTTCACTGGATGTGATACAACGTGTGCTCTTTTTCATAAAGGGAAAACTGCAGCTCTGAAACTTTTCGCTAAACGTCAGAACCTACATGCTGCAGCACAAATTTTCAACCAGAGTGATGCTTCTCGAGAATCAATTTCTTCGGATGGAATTCGAATCTTTCTAATTGTATATGGTGCCTCAGTTAAACAACGTGACTTGAACGCATACCGTTATCTATGCTTTATGAAAGCATAGGCAGAAACAAGTTGGTAAATTTGAGTTTATTACCCCCAACAGCTATAGCAGCTGAAGAGCATCTGCATCGTGGTTGGCATATCAATATTCAGCTTGGTTGGCCTTCTTCCGAAGTAAAATCCTAAAATTCCTGGCCTACACAGTAAAAAATAATTCCCTAAAGTGAGTGGCAACAATTTGTGCCACACAGGTTAGGCATTTGTCGATAAGATTAGGGAAAGCTCCACGTTCGAAAACTAAGATTAGGTTTTTATCCCTAAAATGTAGGTAGGGGTTTCTTCCTCAAATGTAGGGAATTTTGGTTCCCCCCCCCCCCCCCGCTTAAATTTAGGGAATATTGCCTAAAATGTAGGGAGCATTCCCTAAAATATAGGGAATTTTAAATTATTGTTTTGTTTTTTTCCCTTAAAATGTAGGGACTATTCCCTAAAATTTAGACAATATTTCCTAAAATGTAGGGAATAGGTGATGCCACCACAACACTCTCCACCATAGGTGAAGGTGATATAAGACCACCCCTTTTAGAAAACATAAGAATGAGCTGAATTTCTTATGGTCACATACTACTAAGTATTATGGAAGTTATATTGGTGCACTGGGCACGCTTAAACAAAATATTGAAAAGCAATATATGACTTCTTTTCAAAAACAATGTGTGAATTATATAAACGAAAATATGTTTTCATTAAAAATACAGCATAATACCTAATTTATTGAACGTTCTCTTCGTCATATCCAAAAGAGCTAACATTTCGGGAATTTTACATACTTTATAGGTTTTCTAGTGCCAAATACCTAAATTCATTGATTTGGGGAAATTAAACTGATTTTCCCGTTCTATCAGAGAAAATTACATTTATTTTTAGGGAAAAACGTGTCTTAAATTTTAGGGAATAGTCCTAATATTTTTACATGTATATGTGAGAAATCTTTACATTATTCAATTTCTCAAAATGACAAAATTTATTTTTCATTTCCTTCTAAATGTTGCTACTGTTGGATATCCTATGTCTCACAATTATAGTTATCCTTAATTATGGAGTTGCCATCTGTCGCCTATTCAGAACACTTCAATATGATATTATGAAACTTGTCGAAGGGGGGTAGTTAATTAAGCGCCATTGCAAACAATGATGTTATTTATAAGTTTAAAAATGTTCTCTGGCAGCATAGAAATCCATATCGGTTGTAAATATGTGTTGGGTAGAAAAGGGGGTAAGAATTCAAATTTTGACAGGAGAAGGAAAAAAGCAGAGAATTTAATCGAAGTTGCATTCGATATAGACTGAAATACCAAAGTGGCAATGACAATAGCCCCGCTTATAAGGGTATGAGGCTTATTTCACTGTACTAATACAATACGACACAATTATTTCATATATACGAAAGGAAAATAATAAATGCATAAACCGCACTGCTGTCGTTATTCAGAAAGACAAAATATTTCACAATTTATTTATTTATAATTGGAACCTAAGCAAAAAGGTCTATCGTTTATGATTAAACTATCTATTATAAAAAAAAAACAATTCGGGGTATTGTATGCAAATATTGTGTACTACCTATTCAACTACGTAAGTACATAGGATTATATATGTATCACTCAAAATAAAAACAAGTTTACATTCAAAATACAAAAAATGGGTTCACCGATAACTAGATAAAATAGCAACAATACGAAAAAAAATTCTACACACAGCTTTACATAAATTTCCATTAATAATATACTCGTAAAAAGAGAAAAAATTACCTTATTTCGGAGGGAAATGTGTAAAACTAAATATTTTATGTATGAAAACAAAAACATATCTGTTTGCTTCAACGTGTACAAACATACATATCTACTTAACCTAGTCAACTCAACTCACATGTTTTATCTACCTGTGATACGTCAATTAATTTTTTTTTGCTAGCTTAAGGTACGAGAGAGAAGCATTCATCCGGTAGCTTGGACAATTAGTTTTCTTTTAATGTGACTCCGGCTATCAATTTTACGTCAATTTAGTTTTATGAATAAAAATATTTATTTATCACAAATTGGTTGATTTTAATTTAGTTTTAAGTGGGTAATTATATCGTTCTTCATATGTTAGTACGTACATAGCTTCATTGATTATTTTTGGAGTGTATAGATATAGTTTTAAGGTAAATTATATTACAGTAATTATGATTTTGCCAAAAAATTTCAAACATTCACTTAATCTTGTCTTGTGAAATATTATTAATCCAATGAATAACATGTTTTGAGTATTTATAAATATAAATTGTGAAAATATGAAATTTTATTAGAACTTTGCTTAAAATATAAAATTATACGCTAGAGTAAAAAAATTGGATTGGTGAGATTGATGCTAAGCTAAGTACCATTGCTGTACATATATAAGTAGGTAAGGATAAAGGTTAAAGGGTTATGTACTATCGGTTATTAGAGAAATATGCACAGCTGGTAGCTTAAATTCAAAAGTTGTTGTAAGGTATTATAAATTTTAAGCAAATTTAAATAATTTAATTCTGGACAGGAACCGAACGACAACTTGAAAATTTAGGGAGTAAAACTCTAAATAAATTACACAAAAAAATATTTTATTTACTGTAGAAGTAGGCAACAATAAAATCAATTTCTTAGATCTGACGCTTAAAATAGACAATAACAAATTATGTTACAATATTTTTAGAACATATTCTGACACTGTAATTCCAAGTAAATCTTGTCATCCTTGAAATACAAAAATGGCATCTTGCACTGACATGGACTGCCTGATTTTATACCCTAGATGAAATCTATAGGGGTATACTAAGTTTGTCATTCCGTTTGTAACACCTCGAAATAATGATGGTAGGCAAAAAAAATTGGACCCACGCATAATATTAAAAGTTATTTTGATTTTTGCATGTCCGTCCGTCCGTCCGCGTCCGTCCGTCTGTCTGCGCGCACGATAGCTCGAGAACGCGCATACTTAGAGAGTTGAAATTTTGTACACGGACTTTAAAAAAAAAAGTAAAATTAAGTTCGAAAATGAGACAAATCGGGCAACTCCTTCGTGAGGTTGCCATACAAGAATTTCGTTTTCCACGATATATTTGGACACTACCTGAGAACACGTCTTTATAGAAAGCTGAAATTTGGTACGTTGTGTTTTCATAGCAATGGCAAATAAAATTTCAAAAATGGACTAAATCGGGCAACCCCTTCTTGGTGTCGCCATATAAAAATTTTGGTTTTTTACATATACTTTGAAAACGATCAGTCTTACGACATTTTGATTGTACTAAAAACTTCTTCAGAATAAGAAATCCTATAAAATTGGTTATAATCATTTTTTCTGTCCGACGAGCCGTTCTAGAAATATATGCGAGAAACCAATGCAAAAAATTAAAATTGCTCAAATGGGGGACCATACGAAATTTCATACGTGCATTCATCTAGGGTATCATGAGAATTGGTCTTAGACCAATTCTAGCTTTTTCACTTGTTTTCTATTTCATATGGGTCAACTTTTTTTGGCAGGGTGTGACAGTTATCTTATGTCGTTTTGGTTATACTTTTGCTTCAATATCAATATTAAAAGTTCAACGAATTATAGAAGCACTCGAAATTATATCTGTTCTTGGAAGCTTATCTCCTACAACATCAAATATTTTTTAAACTTGATTTTTAAAGAAATAAAATTATGCCTCATTTTCATCGTTAAGTTAATTCATTTGACTAATTTTCCTGTTAATTTTGTCGTTCTAAATACTAAATTGGATTTCTATGAAAGAAAAGGTGGGTTATAAAATAAATATTTTTAAATATTGATCTTTAGCACCCTTTAGCAAAATTATTGTAAAATTCCTTTATCCTAGTCACTTTAAGAAGATGAATAAATGTATATTTTCGCCGCACGTGTCGCTATGTGTTAATTTTAAATGAAAAGTTTGGCTGTGTCAAATATTTGGCTTTGTAAGTGCGGTATTCTTGTGGTTTAAGTGAACAAAATTTCATATGTGCGAGGGAGAAAAGATTATAGGAACTGTTGCAAGAATTGGAAAAAGATGGAGATATTTTTCAATTAGTCAAATAAATTAACTTAACGATGAAAATGAGGCATTAAGCAATTTTTGTCTACCTGCCCCTAAAATTAGGTATGGGGGACAGAGAAAGGATTACAAATATTGTATTGCCATCTATGTAACATGTTAAATCTGGCCATGTCGACTGTTGACTAATTAAAAAAATGATTTATCAATCAAACATTCCTACATTATCGACATGTCGTTGAGTCGCACACTGTAAAGGCGAAAACCCAATGAACGCGGCAGGCGTCGCGTCGCTTTGACAGTTCAATAGAATATACGTGTTTAAGTTCGTGCTGGCCAAATGGCTCCCGCGCTTGTGGGATTCGACGCGAAAGTAGAGCAATGTTCTACTTTTAACGCGCGGCAGACGCTTTGACAGTTCATTTGATTAATTTTAAGCTGTTTATATGCTTATTAAGCTGCAAATTCAAGAACTGCCACATATAATAACTCTGATATATCCACTATTTCACTTTTAAATAATAACTCAAGCTTTTCTATCACTTTTTCTTTTTATAAATAAATCTTAAGAGTACCAGTAGTGTAGTGTAGTGTAACTGATTTTAATAAAAAATTGTCCACCATCTTGACTATAGCAATAAATAATGAATATAAAGAGAGTACAAAATTATCTGTATTCTAAAGAAAAAATCTTTCAATCAAGTTTTCGATTCCATTTATCCTTCAGTGCGGGGTAATAGTCTAGATGCCATATACAAGATAATTCCACATACAGAAGGTTTATATAATAAATTCAAGACTACTTTAATAGATATACTCTCAAAAATTTGCTATCCAATAATAAGATAAAACCTAAAATTGATACAGTGGATAAAGGTGGAGACTATAAGCTTATCTCCAACGATTGCCAAGCTGTTTATATAGGGAAGAAAAAAAGATCTCCTACGACAAAATTTTTTTCTGAACACATAAAATCTAGTAAATCCAATAACCCGAAATCTAGCTTTGCAAAACATCTACGCGATAATAAACATTCAGCTAATTTAAACGACATGGAACTGGTGCATTGCTTAAAAGGTGGAAAAATATTAGACAAGTACGAAATCTATGAAATCAGAAAGCAACAGAAGAATCGTACTTTTCTAGTTAATGACCAAATTGATTTCAGTAACAGAAGACCTCTGCTGCTAGACCCTGTTATAGTTAAAATTAGCTCTCAGAGCATCTAGACAGCACAATCAAAATTGATAATTAGCAGTCGTTTAGCCTTGATAATGTTCTGATCGAACGAAACGCGTCGGATTTAATTTTTTTTTTTTTTTTTTTTTATAGAATGACAAATACATTTATAAAGTGGAACATAAATTGCCAAGTGTTTTTTTTTTAATTATTTTTAAATTTGCTTAAAATTTGTAATACCTTACATCATGTGTAACATGTTTCACCAAGTGCCCACACAAAATAGAATCAAAATATGATTAAATCAATCATCCCGTTTGTAACACCTAGAAATAATATTAAAAGTTATTTTGAATTTTGCATGTCCGTCTGTCCGCATGATAATTCGAGAACGCGTATACTTAGAGAATTGAAATTTTGCACACGGACTTTCTTTTAAAAAGAAAGTAAATTTAAGCTCGAAAATGGGACAAATCGGGTAATTTCTTCAGGGGGTCGTCTCATACATATTTGGACACTGCCTGTGGCTGACAACGCGTGGACGTAGAGAGCTGAAATTTGGTACATGGTGTTTTCATAGCAAATATAAAAAAAGCTTCACAAATGGACTAAATCGGGCAACCCCTTCTTGGTGTTGTCATATAAAAATGTTGGGTTTTTACGTGTACCGTGGAAACCATCAGTCCTAAACGTTTTTATTGTACTCAAACGTACTTCAGATTATGAAATCCTATGAAATTTGTTATAATAATTTTTGCAGTCCGGCGAACCGTTCTAGAAATATAAGCGAAAAACCACTTCAAAAATCTACAAATGGATCACCGTACGAAATTAATACGGGCATTCATCTTGTGTATTATAAGAATTGGTTCTTGGACCAATTCTATCTTTTTTACTTGTTTATCTTGAAAGTGGGTGAAAATTAAATGGATGCTAGATAAAAACAAGTAAAAAAGCTAGAATTGATCTAAGACCATGGCTTGAAGTCACGATATATACAGAGGCAAAGTATGACTAGTATAAACAAGGGCGGCCAGGTCCGAAAATGAGGACCCAGGGTCCCTAGAGATAGAGCTCCATTTTTTTTTAAATAATTGAATAAAATAAAAATGTTACCGTTATTTTTTATTTAAACAAGTAGACTTAGAAATGTCATAAATAAGTATGAAATTATATGCAAAGAAAATCCGTTGCGTGTAAACCACTGACATGTAGATACAATATATAAATGAATTGCTCGTTGCACCAAAAATGCATGAAAGCAAATTCCTATCACTTTTTCCGTGAGAGAATACTTTCCCCCTTAACTGTAACGATTGGGAACGAGAAATTGCTTGAAGTTCAGCGGTATTTCCAGAACTGGCAACTTTGTAATCAAAATATTCCTACCAAAACAGCCTTGTAAAAAACACTTCCTTCGGCTCATAATTCAAATTTAACAATACAAATAGTCACAAATACTCTTGTGGTAAATTCGGTAAGTCCCACTGACATGCATATAAGTAAATTCCCAAATAATTTAAATATAGCTCCAGTTTACGACAATGCTACCAATTGTGACAGTAAGAGCATACTTTCAGAAATCAAAACTGGTGCCACATGAAACAGGAGATCAGTCAGTCCATTTATAGATATGTCAGTGGTGTAAAGATACCGGACATTTTAATCATCCTTCAGTCATGATTCAATCAGAATGCTACATAAATTTCTACACATATCCCTTTTTGCATTCACACCGGTAAAACAAAACGATTTAATCAGCAGCTCTGATAAATCATTAAAGCATGATTAAAACGTTCGGTGTGAATGCAACCAGTATCTCTGCAAAGGAATGGGTTACCTCATTATATAGTACACAAACTGCATTATTTCTAACTCTCTGCAGCACTGCACAGATGTTGAATTGAGACTGATTTCCTCTGTCATGGATCTTAAACAGTTCAGGCTCAGACACATTCAAGCAATATTTAAGCCTGGCCTTTCATAGGCTTCCTCTCAGCTTGCTTCAAGGCTTGCCTCAGAGACCGGACTCAGTGCTATCATTGTAATTTTGATAGTATTTCGAACAATTCCTTTACATTCTGAGCAGAAATAATTTATTATCGGTTTTCGAAAATGTTGATTATAAATTTCAAGTGAATCTTATTTGCTAAATATCTCATTTGACGGAACAAAAAAAAAATCTGTTGACAGAAGTAGGCCGGAGAAAAATTTTCAACAATGAGCAAAGCGCGCCTTGCGGCTAAGCCTTGAGGTTAGCTGCTAGGCTTTGTTTTTTTTGTTGCCTCATTTAAAAACCTATGTTAGAAATTTTGACAAATCCTTGTGGAAGCCTCTAGGCCTTATGTGTTTCTGCCTTTCTTCACAAAAAACGACCATTCTGCCGAGAAGTTTTCCCTTGATGTACACAGCAACATCGGACCGTCTTATACAAACTACTCTTTTATTCTTCTTTAGTTCTCCTGACGTTTTACAAAGAATTCCCTGTACAAATCTTCTTCTTGTTTGGACTGACTCGTCAAACGCCATGGCACACCCGAGCTCATTCTCTCTAGAATTCTACATAAGCATGATTAAGAATGAAGGAAACCGCATTGAGCTATTTCCACATTTGGATAAATTTCCAAAAAGGCATTTTTGAAGGATGTCCTTCAGGGCCGATAACTGTTTTTCCCGAGTAGTCTCAGCGGGCGATAAATCAGTTCGGAGGTGCAGACATTCGTTTCTCAAAGTCCCGTATAAATCACCTAGATAGAAGGCTTTCAAGCTCCTTGCGACATATATACCATTTTGGTCTTTGGCGGGGCTCCCCTACAAGGTTGGGCCCTTAGGCAAGCGTCTATTTTGCCTAGGCAGAAGTTCGCCATTGTGGCCAGCATCTTAGGGGCCATCAGACGATTGTACTAAAGATAATTTCAGCAATCATGAACAAAATATTAAAAGTTCAATAGATTAAGATTTCTGTAATTGCATAAAAAGTATTATTTTTATTTATTTAGCTGAAATTTTTATTTACTGTGATATCTATTGTTCATTGTGAACGCTGTTACCAAAGAATACTTTTTTTTTTAATAATTTTTCTGAATTCTTCATATGAATTGTAATGCCATGCCGTTACAGCTGAACTCACTCTTTTTTCCTATTCGTTACAGTGATCATAGTGACCTTCAGGATGTATCTATGTACTTACAATATTTTTCAAAATCGTTATGAACTCAACAATATCTTATATGAATCACAGGAAAAAGTATTTGTATGTAGGTATGTATGTATATGTAGACTGGCGGCATCTTTATTTTTATATTTATTCTAAAAATAAATGAAACAATGCAATTGAAAGTGATCTTAGCCGATGACCTTTGTTCACATTTTAAGCTGTATCTTAAGACATTAAAAACAAATAGTGACAATATTTAATAGATGATGAGAAATTTTTTGGCACCAAGATTAATTTTTTTTCATTTAGTTGCGCCTTTTTCGAAAATATATATTCCATAAAATTAAAGCTTCGTTCAGCTTCTTATCGAAGATGTGGTCTAAATCTGTTACATACTGCCACTAATTTATGATAAACTTTTCTTTTTCTTTATTTTATATATATTTTTTTTATACCTAAACTTTGCTGTTTCTGTTTGTTGAAGAAATTTTTTGGCAATGAGAAAAGTGTCGGCATTGATGACTTCAGCTGTGCTCACATGACTGCATGAAGAAAAGTTTTCACCCCTTTGCCATGCCATACTTAATACGCCGTCAAAAATATAGCGCAACGCTGCTGCTGCTAAACTAAAATGCCAAGAGATAAGGGGGGAAAATTACTGGTATAGCAGCGCTAGAGTGTGGCGATGTTGAACTGGTGCAGATTGGATGTATACCTACCTACCTACCTACCTACTCTAACTGACGAGACTCTGACTATAAAGTAAAAATAAATCATCTTAATAGATTTATACAGAATTGCATTCTGAGAGATGCTGAGGAATTGCTTGGAACTTGTTCAGAGACCGACTTTTTCAGTTCTATTTCAAACTGGGTCAAATCTGGTTCTTCTATAAACGCCACAAATTCCCCATTCCTAGTTATATGCATAGCATCGGACGAAAGGAATCTTGTTTGTTGCTGGCACTGTGCGATTTTTTTTCTTCTCAGGCATATGATTATCTATATTATGTATAGATGGCACCACATATACATACAGAAATATCTTTATGATGACTTGATGATAGATTGATTTTGAGGCTTGAAATATGTCTAGATCTCTTTTTCGACTCGAATTTGTTTATAGGTATAAAATTCTAAAACAGATGTCCTTGAAATTCATGCCAAAGTCTGTTGAAATCGTCTTATATTTATGATAATTTATTTGTCCCAAGTCTTAAGATAAGTGGATTGAATAGATTTACGCTTTTATAAATATCTACGTGTGTACAAAGAGCATAGAATCTAATAGAATCATGTCTGGCTGCCGCCATATAGATTGATCGGAAGTTGATTATATGTAATTGTTATTGATTGCGATGCGAAACGAGTCAGCATCTATTTATTAGAATATTCTCGAGAGAGTCTGTAAAATTTTACATAATTTTACGGGCCTAACATATAAGATGGACTGTGTAGATATTTTTGAATTATGGATTTGCCCTTAATTGTGAACATCTAGCTGTAGAGGAATGAATGAATTTCTTCAGGTATAATTTTGCTTATTTTAATATTAAATCATTTCGAAATTTTTTTTATATTTTGAACAATCTTATTGTGCAAACATTTTGTTTCGGTAATCCGCCGTACGTTCATTATAAAAACTACACTTGATCGACACAATTATTCCCAAGACGTGTGAATATGTTTGACTAGTTTTTTGTTTTTTTTTTAAACTCCCCGAAATAAATTTTTTATAAAAAAAATATAGCAGCACTGAACGAAAAAATTTTTTGTTAATAATAGTATTTTTGCCCATAAAAATAGTATTATTCACTATAGAGGACTTTTACCACTCTTTCTCTATTTTTATTTTGAAGCTAGAAACCATATCTATCTTTGTACAAAAAAGTGCGATGGTGTTCGGCTTTGTTTTTAGAGATATGATTTTTTAAAGTCACCATATACCCAAAGTAACCTATATTGGAGAACTGCACTGAGAGGATTGTATTGTTTTGTTTTTCTACTGGGGACCTCTAGGACCTTTTGTTTTTGTATTTTTATTTTGAAGCAAGAAGCCTGACTTGGAATCGTTCAACAGAACCTTAGTTTCAGTGGGAAGCTCTCCAGTGGCTAGAAAGAGACTTAAGAAAGCAAGCTATGCTGCATCAAAGTGTACTGATGTATGCAATAAAATAAAGGAAAAAGTTAAATAAAAAATTCCTGAAAATTTAACTGAAGAAGTCGAAGCAGTCAAAAATTATGAAGAAATTATTCGGCAATTGAAGGAAAAATTTCCCAAGACGCAGACAAATGCTGGGAAGTATAAAATTCGCACTGGTCCGTAAAATCAAAAATGAATTCGACATAAGTTATTATATGGCACACAGAGCGAAAAATTTGCAACTTGAAAAAGGTATCTTGTCTTCACCAAATCCAAAAATTGACAGTAAGTTTCTCATGGAAGAATTCAAAAGCATTGTGACTGAGGTTTATGAAGATGATAAAATAAGGCGTATTATGCCCGGGAAAGTGAGATTATGAATTAATTTCCACTGAAGGTGTTAAGGTAAAAAAAACAACAACATAGATTAGTGCTGATCAAACTCAGGAAGGCTTATCAACTTTTCAAGTACAAATATCCCGACAGAATGACTGGAATCGTTTCATTTGCCAGTCTTCGACCTCTGCAGTATGTTTTAGCAAATTCAAATGGGACTCATTGTGTCTGATTTTGTATACACCATCAAAATATAAAACTGAAGATCGATGCACACTTACCGGCATAGCACCAACCGACGCAGACAAGCATCGATCGGCACCGGCATTTTTCGTGCATATATATATAACGACATAAAATGGAAAGGGAGCTTTCATTTATTAGGCAGGTCTCGCGAGAAAACTATAGACAAGTGATTTCATGTTAACTTTGCAACTAGACCGGCAACCGGTCTGGTTTTTAGCCACCGATAGCGACCAGCAATAAAGTATTCGTTTTATGCCGGTATCTGCTGCCGTTGCCGGTTGATGTGAATTAGCTAACTTGTTTTCATGGAAAAATATTTTGGCTGTCTGTGCCGGTTCGTGCTGTGCCGGTAAGTGTGCATCCATCGATCTTGATATTTTTGATGTCTTAAAAAGGAATAAACAAATTTCTGACGAAATTATGTCATACCTACCGTGAACTTCTTCCAATAATTTTATGGGAAAAACCTAATGAACAGTCTCCTTTCTTACTAAATGTAAAAATTGTCCAATTTTACAAATTCTGCACGAGAAAATACATTTGGCTCTTCTGGAGAAAGAGAACCTGACCTTCAAACAACGAAAAACCAAACCGACATATGTTTCAAACTATTGTGATGCAAAGTTTAGAGTTTGTTGATTCATTCTGTAAAAAAATTTATAAGTTTCTACTGCATTCTTATATAGCGGATCAACAAATAAAATATTTCAAGCACAGAAAAGAAAATGTGGAAAAAAATGAATATGTTGTTATTTGTGACTTCTCAGAAAATTATCCTTTTGACATTCAAGACGTTGTGCAAGGCTTTCACTGGTCCAATATACAAGTCTTATTGTATTAGCGGAATCAACAAGCGGAAAAACTATTGCAGTTTTTGAAGGCGAAACTTCCTAATTTAACAAGGATATGCTTCTTTTTCGACGACGACGATTCTGGAGAAAGGTAGAAAAATTGGATGAATTTCTATAACCCGTGCAAAATGAACGAAAAATTTGGAATCCAGCAGAGGTGTACTAAAAAAGAACGCCACATTAGCCAGCCTTAAACGACCACTAGACCGACATATTACCAACGCAGAGAAGTTGTACTCAATCAGCACTCAATCGAAAATGAATTTTGCTCTTTTAAACAGGAAGATGAAGAAGGAATGGATCTAAAACTGAAGAATAGGTATAATAATGTGAAGCAAATACGAGGAACACAAAAGTATCATTCTTTTATACCCTGTGGAGAATTATTTCGGTAAGGCATTATTCATTTTCTAATGCAGGTGTTGGTTTTAATATCTAAAATTAACAAATAGTTTAAAAACATTTTAAATTCTTATATAATACGTTTGTTTCTTTAGCAGCCCCCCCCCCCCCCCTTACGCGGACTACCATCCCAACGCGGTGGGCGGGTCTATTATTTCTGTTCCTCTGAGCGCTATCATTAGGTTTTTATGGCAGATGAAGCTAAGAGCAGTTTCATTAAATTTAATATTCAAGTGATATTACTTTGGTTATGTTTGGTGGCTTTAAGAATTCATATATATCAAAAACGACGCTGAACGCCATCGCAATCGGGAAAACAAAAAACTATGGATGAGCTATTTTCGATTTCCTACAAACTGTAAAAGTTTCATCCAAATCGAAGATGGTCGAGTTCCAAGGTGATCGGTTTTGGGATAGTTTCTGCAGTTCGGCGCGTCTTGTTGAATCATCATATAGATTGTACGAATTCAGTTGATTATTATCGCTTTAAATTTTTAAATGATTAAAACTAATTTATCCCACTTTTTTTTTTGCATCACTACCACACATCAACTTTTTCTCACTGCTTTGGAAGTCTAATTCAAATTAGAGCTAAAAATTGGTTCCGGATTTCCTCATATCCGGATATCCTTAAATCCGGATACCCGGATCTACAAGCTATCCGATTCTTGAAATTCGGATCCGAGCTATCCGAATCCAGATCCGAACTATCCGGATCTGGATCCGCATTATCCGGAACTGGATACTAATTATCCCGGTCTGGATCCGAATTATCCGAATTCAGACTAATACCCTAGACGGACGGACGAAATCAATGATCATTCATTCGTAATTGATTTTTTCAAAAATCAACTTACCCAAGATTTTGTGAATTAAAACGAAAGGCCTGTAAATTTATATATATGTAATTGAGAGCCGCCCATTTTTAATAATTAAAATTAAAATATAAAGGTAAAGTGATTTTTGAAAAATTCAATTACGAACCAATGATCATTGATTTTGCCCCTAGGATATAAGCAAGAGAGGTTCAATATTTCATTCAAATTGCATTGCTTCATTGGGAAAATATAATGCAATCTGGAGGAAATTTTGAACAACCTTTTTTGATTAGTCTGTATCCGGATAGTTCGGATCCGGATCTATATAGGTTGGATCCGGATACTAGGATTCGGATTATCCGGATACCCGGATTTGAGGAATCGGATCCTAATTATTCCGGATAATACTTTCAGCTATAGTTCAAATACGAGAGAACCTTGGATATCAGTCCCATAAACATTTTACCCGTACTTTTCAATATTTGGGAAATATTCTTAAAGAACTAAATAACCTCGGTATCTTCTGTTTCTAATCTCATCTATATAGTTCTTAGTCAAAAGAACATATAAAGAGTACCAATAAATTTCTCAGTAAAATTCTAGCGAAAAATTTAGATATGTTTTAGCCCTAGAGGAGGCTGTGTGCCTATACTTAGTATTTTGTGGAATTGAATTTTGTGGTTGTATAAAGTGTTGGGGTATTCTGTTTAGCAAAGTTCATCCATTTTTGTTTAATTTTTGTCAAAGAAAAATTTTTAAGTACAACCCAAATGATTTCAAAAATAAATTTCTCTAGCTGAGAAAATAAAAAAAATATCCAAACTGCTGTTTTTATAATATTTAAAATAAAATGCAAAGACGCTTTCGCGCATATTTCACATATTTAGTTGTTTGGTTTACTCTATTTTCAAATTCCTACTGAAATCTTAATTTGAAAAGTTCAATTTGCATGCAACGAGCATTCCCCTCCCGCTCCCCTCTCTCCAATCTATAAATGTAAATTTAAATTTAATTTTCTGATTAGGTTATAGCATTTTCCTACTACTAGCTAGACAGCAAAGGTAAAGTAAAACTTTCTGGAAAGCTGAATTTATGCACAACACCTTGATTATATCAAAACAAAGTGTCACCATAGTTTTTCTGTAAGTTTTTCAGGTGGGGAGAATGGGGATGTTTTCACTCAAGTGTAAGTTTCTATTTTCTAGTGAGAACTGTGGATCTAGCTAAAACTTTCGCCTCCAGTTATTATATGGATTGAAAAGCTAAAAATATATTCTTCCCTGAGATTGTGAAAATAAAGTACTATAATCAAAGTTGCCAGCAACCTCCATAAAAAATATTTTTTTTTTTTAGTTTCCTCATTGTATTTTCGTTCAGTGTTATATTGAAGATAAACCTTTAAACCGTTAAGTGGTGCAGGTGCACTAGCATCTTCAGTTTTTAAAATTTATAATTAGAGTCTGTTACAGACGTGCCCTACTGAAGTGCAGGTATTTATAAGGAGCCAATAGTCAAAGTCAATATGCATGGTATGGCCAATTCTTCTGTCACATACGTCATTTGGAGACAAATGTCATAAATTTGTTCGTCTCAATTTCAATCGTTCTTACTAAAGTGAAAAATATAATAATTATTTTCCCGCATTTTTATTTTGTCGCATTTAACTTAAAAAGATCAATTTTATATATGTATTAAAATAATTTACATATAAGATTACATATACGTAAACAAAAATGTCAAAACGAGTGGGAGTAAAAAATTCTGTGCGTATATTTGAAAAAAAAAAACGTGACTCTAGACCAAATATCGGAAATACTCAAAACAAAATTTAAGGTAAATATAATTCATCTTAGGCACAAACTATCAAAAGAAAGTCTTTTTTTCGTCGACCCCCCTCCCCACCGCACTTATACTGTTGACTGACCCAATATAGTAGAATATGCATAGTTACGCCATTGAATGCGTGTTGTGTGCCATTTTATAAATAACTAATTTTTTTCCAAAGTGTAGCAAGTGGATGAATCTACAATGTTATTTATAGATTTGTCCATTATCACATTTCAATGTGTTTATTCATAATTCATTTAATTTTTACCGAAATTTTTGGCAATGTTCACACTTTAAATTTGCAAATATATTTGCGCGCGAAAAATAAAAGTAGTAATAACAGAAAATCATGTGCGGATATTAACGTAATTGTTGACATTTAATTTATTTGCAGAAAACTAGATTGATAGTGTTGTAAAAATTATACTTATATAAAAATTAAGAATTTTGTTTTTGAACCATGAAATTTAAATAATTAATCAATACGTAATATGCACGTTTCTTTACATAGGTGTCAGTAGTGTCGTACAAAATAGTATAAAGTGTATTGAATGATGATTTCATGGGTTGTGGACTCAAATATCCATAGAACGTTTATGTACTTATATAATATTGTTACGGTGACAAGTGCTGTTTTCATACTCTATACTACAAATTGTCCAGAACCTTCCCGAAGATTCCATTTCAGAAACATCGATTCTCCGAATCTAAAAATGTTTACTGTCCGAACCTTATAACTCATATGAGCAGTTTTCATTTCCAGTAGATGTCACTTATCTCTTTTTGTTGCAAGTAACAATATATAAGAAATAGCTTGTACTAGTCATAAAGCCAATGCCACACCACGAGAAGTTGATCTGCCAATTTTTGTATGAATTTGGTAATATGCTAGAATTCACCCTAGAATGGCGACCACCTAATCGATGTAATTTTTTTTTCTCTGATAAAATAGTTCTAATAAAACAGTTGTGCCAACAGTTTATACAGTGATTTGAAGAGAAAATATATTTTTGAGCATAAAATTGAAAACTCTAAGAAATCTGGTGCTACTGGTAGGTAATAAATCTATTTTTTTTAGAAGAGATGTAATATTTATAGTGACAAACACTGACGCTCGGAGTATTTATAAATCTAATATTTTCGCAGCTACAAACTATTATTTCCTAGTTTTTTTTTAATTTCCATAAAGCAAAGTTTTAAAACAATTAAAAAATTACAAATATGAAAAAATGTTTAG
The DNA here is from genome assembly GCA_963930735.1 of Dioctria linearis. NCBI lineage: Eukaryota > Metazoa > Arthropoda > Insecta > Diptera > Asilidae > Dioctria > Dioctria linearis. Next base: position 14,214,312 of record OZ005742.1, on the reverse strand, counting down.
CCAGCAGAAAAAGCCAATTGTAGCCGAGGTTTTAAACTATGTACGAAAACTAATTAAAATTTTTGGATGGCCGATAATGTAGGATTTAGGGTGGCTGGGGGCATTGCGTCTTTTCGGAGTTAGCGGAGCTTTGTGATTTTGGATATGTTTTCCCCCAACGCCCCGTAAGTTCCTGGTTATACAATCTATAAAGAAGTTTTTTAGCTCAAATGATAGTAAACCGTCCAAGCTTTCTAACGAATTTTGAACATCACTCTACCCCCGTTATAAAATTGATGTTTTTTTTTTCAATTTGAACAGTTTTTCCGTCAGAAGACCTGATAGCCGTTACATTTTTTGAACTATTTTTCCTGCAGCCATTTTTGAGATAAACCTGTTTTTATGAAGCAATTTCATCGATTTTGCTACTGACGATAGATCTCGCGCCTAATTTTATGCAATTCCACACAAAATTAATTTCATAAAAACGAGTTTATTTAAAAAACGGTTGCATGGAGGTAGTATCAAATGAAAGATAACCGTGCTATATCTCAGCTATTCAAATTGGTCTTAAGATGTAATAATTGATCGGCATATATAAGTGGTGTTTGCTGTACTTAATACAATTAACTCATTAGAGAAAAGAGAAAATAACAGAGGGTCCAAGATAGATTCTTGTGGTACTCCTGAATATATCTGTTGAAAATTAAAATATAAGTAAGGAATAGAGAAATTAAATTCCATTATCAGTTATGATTCAATAGCAATCCGTATATCATTGATTATTTGAACGAGAGCTGTTATACAGCTACGCCCAGCTCTAAGGCTAGTTTGTTGGTCATTTACTAAATTATGATATATACATACAATGCACCTATATCTAGTTATCTGGGCAGATATAATTTATTCAATTACATTAGATAAAAAGGGTAGCATGAAAATGAAATAGGAAAATTATTTTTCCAAATTCCAATTATTATAGTGAAACCAATTTGCGCGCAATTTTTTTACTATAACATTGAATTAGACATTCAAACTTATTACAAGTACAAATTACTACTAGCAGTCAAAGAGATTAAATTCTTTTGATTCCACGTAGAATTCGGCGTCATTGACTCATATGTAGAACATAAATACTAACACAATTTCTATTATTTCAAATTGCAATAAATAAAAATTGATAGCCCATCCAAAGTTTCATCCAATGTTCCTTCTTGTTTTTTTTGTCTATAATCTTCAAAACACAGCATTTCTTAGTCTAAATCTTCATAAACAAATAAACTTATTAGCCAGCACTAATCAAATAATCCGTATTTACCTAGCAAAAAAAAAAATCAATTTTATTTCCTTAAATTCCCAACAAATATTTTCAAATCAGAATCAATAGAGGAATTTATTTATTTTGAGTCATATAATAATAAAAAAAAAAGAAATAGCAAAAATAGTGTGGCAGGGCAGTGTGGGTTATATTTAATCTCCAAGTTCAATCGAAAATTCTCAAAGCATTAAGAAAATGAAAATTGACGTCGAGCAACCTTTTCCATTTGGCTATAAATTTTTAAACGTGTGTAACTAACTCACTAAGGGTCGACACTAATGAAAATAATTGCCGTGTGACATTTATAATTTATTTTTGGGTAAATTGAATTGCAAGTTGTACTACGACACGAGTACACATTCGGCAGCGGAACAAGACAAACTCATTCTTAAGTTATTTTGTTGATGGGATCTAAATTTGAAGCGCACTAATAATAAACATCGCATTTTGCTATTCTCTGATGTCTTCGGGCTGCTGGCTGTGGTCAATTCTGTTCAAAAACTAATGAGACTAAAGATACAAATTTTCTTTTCTTTTAAAGATTTTATTTTTTGCTAAGAATATAAAAATTTAATCTTATGTAGAATTTAGATAAAGTAATAAAGAAAGGAATAAAAAAGAAAAAAGGAAAACCTTGGTATTTCTGTGCTATTTCTTATTTCTTGTTTTTTCTTTGTTTTTCTATTTGTTTTAAAATGTCTTAACAAAAATGTAAACAAAGTATAAATATTGGTTGAAAATTAATTTTAATTCGAATTTTAAAATGAACTGTTTAGTGTTAAAAGGTGAAGAACTTATACGTGTATCAATTATGAATATAACTACAAAAAACAGACACAAAAAATGAAAAAAAAAATGTAAAAAATAAAAAATTGGCTAGCTAATAAGACATTTGTCTAATTTATAGAAGACATCTGCGAATTTATTCACGCGATAGTTTTTTTCTTCTTAATTCTAATAAATTAACTTAGGCATAGTTAATTAGTTGGTTAGTAAAAAAAATTGCACCGAATTTAGTAGAAGAATTGGTATGTGGTAGATTGACTAATTTACTACAAACTTAAGTCATCTTAAGCGGTAAAAATATATTAAAATAAAAAACATACAAATTTATTTCAAGTTTATAGCTGTGTGCTAACATTCACCGGAAAGTATGCAATTTACAAAACAACCATTTCTGAAAAAAAACAAATCCTGATGGCAGCAAAAGAAAATGGAGGAAGTAGGAAGTAACAAATGAGATAGTTAAAGCAACAGGGAAAATTCTGTTTGAGCGACATCTATTAGTGAAGCAAGTAAAACTAGTATCTAATATGCAGAATCTTGAAGACTTGTTTTATTGTTTACGTGAATTTTGAGTGTTTTAGCCGAGAGCTTAAATGGATTATTGAATAAAGATCAATTATATATAATGTGTATTTTTACTTATTTTGAATACTTAAATGTTTCGTAATTTTATGTAAAGGTAGGTACTTCCGAAAACTTTAAAGTGATTTTGGCGAATAATTGGAGTTTACCAATTCTGTGCTAATCATTACAAAAATATTTATTACTGTGATTTGTAAATGGTGACAAAAGTTTTCATAGATTTTATCATCATCAATCAATCTATATATTTTTACACAGAAGGTTCCAAATCAAAGGAAAACACCGGAGCAGACGTTTTCTGCGAGGACTGTCGTGTGAAAGTGGGAATACACCTCAAAATTTTCCAGACGGAGATTAATTTTCTTTTTAACTCTGACAAGGAGATCATCATCTGTTTGGATAGTCAAGCAGCTACCAAAGCTTTGATAAGGATCTTTGCAACCTCTAAATTCCTACTAGAATATCTAACCTGAATTCCATTTATAGGTGTACTGAGGTATTCGTTCTATGGGTGGCAGGTAGCAGTAATATAAACGGAAGCGAAAGGCGGACATGCTTGCTCGTCTTGAAGCAGTCTCAAAGGCTTCCACTCCCTTCACAATTGAAAACCAAAACACCACACCTAAAATATTTTGGCTTGGACACAGTCGCTTTTGGTTAGATGACCCACGTATAGAGCTATTGCCGTCTTTATATTCCAGGCCATGACACAAAGCGCTTATAGTTAGAACAACAAAAGAACTGTAGAGGAAGCCAAACCCAAGCACAACGAAAAAGCTACTGAGTCTTAACAAGTCAGTCAGTCAGTCCATTCTCACTTGACACTCCTTTCTCAGGGGTCACCTATCACTGGCTTGCTCTGTCCGGTAAGCTATACAGATTCCTTGGCTCACAACCCCTAAACAAGTGAATTACATAAAGCGGTAAGGAAGGGTTGAGTGGAGGCCAATTCTTAACAATTCTTCATCAGAGCGCTCTGTAGACCCTGAATTTAGCCCGGAATAGGAAAGAAGTGCAGTCTGAAATTCACAGGCAACTTTTAAGATATTACAATTTGAATGTTCGCAAAATTTTCTGTAACTCAAACTGACCCGTCGGAACAGACGCAGTTTGTAAATTGGTTGATACACAATATTATTACAGTGTTTAATAATTTGTTTAGATGGCGCTGTATGTACAATTTTGAATTTATGTTTTAATTTCTCATAGTAGTCAATTTTAAAGTTCAAAGCAACAAAATAGTACTGTTGAAATAGAACATGAAATCGTTTAAAAGTCGACTACTCATATATATATAAGTAGGGTTGATTGGGTACGGTTGTCATGGGGGGGGGCGTTTGCAAGATCACATACATATCTCGACAACTGCTCATGATTGTGTGACTCACTATATGGGTGGGGTAACACCCTAACATGAATGAACTTGCTCGCTAGTCGTCCGTGTCGCGCCGCTCGATCTGTCGACGAGGAATTTCTGTTTTCTTACTGGTGGCACTTTAATCAAGAACAACAAGCCAAATTTAGCGTTTACCTGGTCTCGCTAAAATTCACGATAAATTTTCATCAATAGCTCTTAGCGCTCTAAATTTTATATGAAAATTTAATTTATAGCGGACCTCAGTACTAGACTTTAGTTCCAAAATATATCTGGTACTAAAACAGAGATTATAACAAATTCATGCCAGTTATTCATAACAACTTCTACCATAATTTATAATGCATAAGTACTTTCAAGTACTCTTCAATATAATTAAACTTTTGTTTTTCTTATTGTTAAGCCAAGGTCGGGGGATACCCTATGATGCAAAGCACAAAATGACAGGAACGAGGAAGAGAATTATGGAACGTGAGGTGGGTGGCGGAGGTGCTAATGTATGTCACCTTGATAATGATTTCTTGTAATTTCTGCAGAAAGTGGTAATTATTTTGTTGGTGATCATAAATTATTATTATGGGAAAATAGTAATTGAATTGCTGTATATACTTGCATCATAGCAATTTGCAATAAAGGAAATTAAATTTTTTTGTTGTTAGCAAATTGTTTCAAATCGTGATACACGCAAGTGTTAAATGCTGAATTGAGAAACATTTATATATAGAAGAAAAATTTAAATTTAGCAGTCATAAAGTAAAGTATTGCTTTAGTAAAGTTACAAGAGCTAAAAATAATGTTTCAAGTTTTGGTAATATTATCACTTTTGATCCAAATTAATTTTGGGGAGGCCAATCCGAATATGGTATTTAAATACATAAATTTTTAATTATATTTATATTGCAAAATATTTGAGAGGATATTGCACACACGTATTTAAATTACGAACGATATAAATGTGTAGAAAATGTCGTAATGCTTATTTTGCAAATCTTTGGAATACTTATTTCGAGCAATTTCGAATATTCAAATTACCAAGTATCAAAATAGCTACGTAGTTTCGACTAAAGAAAGACTAATTTAATTTAGTCCCTTTAAAAAAATTAAAAAATTTTGACTTTGTATAATTTTTGTTTCGATAGAAATGCCAACTTAATTATTGTAGAGTTCTACAATAGCCTGGTTCTTTGCTGCGGCTAGAGATGTCAAAAGTACATATTTTATTAGCAACGTTTATTTCAATTAGAGGTGGAAGACGGGGGGGGGGGAAGCGTTTGATCTAATATATTTTACAAAATTTAGTCCAGAATCGCATTCTTTAAGTCCCGAGAAGAAGTTTGAGTACCCACACTCCTATACTCGGAGGCTTAAATAGCTATTTATAGCCATACCCACACCGACGTTTTAAGTATTTCCCTCTTTTTATTCGAACTGAGGTACTCGATTTTTCGCATCTTAGATCAGCTCTAACTCGATAGGGCTATGCCCGATCGCAAAACAGGTTTCACAGATCCACTCAACTCATTACCAGTTACAATTCGTAGAAGAAAATTTTTCTCTGGATACTTTAATGGTTCCGGGTAGGTATCCCCGGAGGAGGGTGGTGGTTCCAATACGACATGTTGCATATCAAATTAAAGGTCTCGCCGAGTACTAGTGGTGTACTTTTTTCCGATGTAGAAAAGTATGAAAAGTGGGCATTCCTCTTTGGAAAGTGTCGTTTTTATTGCAAAAAATTGGAAATAATAAGTAGATTTTGTTTGCTGTTGTGTGGAGGAATTCAATTGATTTTGATTATGTTTGATACGAAAAAAATAAGATTCAAATTTTTCTCATTGCTTAAAAAAGAAAATATTAATTAAATTAAATTCATTCATAAATCTTTTGGTTAAGCACTATTTATCATCCATCAAAATATCAACATAAAAAATTGGAGTTCGGATTTTTCTTTCTACTCATTTCTAAAATGTTTAGTGATGAGCTTATGTTTTGACTTTATGACCGTTAACAAGATGTAGTTGAAGAATTAATGAGGACATCTTAAAGCCATTTTTGAAGACACATACATAATTTTTCCAAAATTCAATTTATACGAGGTTTCGCCCTAAATATGATTGTTTCAGTTTAATTGATAAAACAAAATGCATCTTGCTTTTTGCAAGCTCGTCCAACTTGATTCGGCAGAAAATAAGATTTGAATCGAATTGTTGCAAATGAGTGCTCCATCATCGCCATTGTGTGAAACACAGCACCATTGACTCCATTTAATTAAAATTTAAATCATTATGGAGACCATCAGTCTAGCTAGATACAAGCAAATACAATTTGAAGAATTTTGCATTACAAAAAAAATCTTTTTGATGAAATTTACTTACTGGAAAACAAATTTTTTACTGAATTTATTTAAGTGTTGAAAGGACGCCATTCTGCCTCTAGATACTATGCATTTTCAAATTTTCAAATACACAGAAAATAATTCTATTTCTTGTACTTAAACATTTTTGAGCGAAAGTCATCGCTACTGTGACTGGAGTTGTCTGTAAAGGTGCGTTGGAAATAGTTTTCAAAGAGTCAAAATCTTTTTTGCAGAAGTACGGTTCTGTGGCGGTAACATTGGGTAATTTAGGTTCTCATGCATTACCCCGTAGATATTTGACATTTCACCGATCTTTTGTTGTACTTTAATGTCAGAATATACAATGAACTTTTCCATCCTTTTTTTGTGTTATTATTCAGCTCAGCAAGCCTTGCATGACGTAGGATGAAAAATGACACCACATTAGAAATTCAAAATATTATTACGAATTTAAGCACTTGTATTGCTCTAATAAGGTGTAGAATATCCATTTACCACAATAAAAATAATTTTTCACAACCTCGAAAGCACTTGCTAATTTGTCGTACTTTTAGACGTATATTCTGACGTTTTTTCATTGCAAATTAATTTTAGTATATTTGAATATACGCCTAAAAGCACGACATATTAGTCAACTGCTTCCGAGGTTGTGACAAAAATGTTATACTGTGGTAAAGGGATATTTTACACCTAATTAGAGCAATACAAGTGCTTAAATTCGAAATAATATTTTGAATTTGTCATTTTCAGTTCATTCTACGTAATGCAAGGCTTGCTGAGCTAAATAAAAAGACCAAAAAATCAGTAGAAAAGTTCATTTCATTTAGGAAAATATTTTGACATTACTTTTATTTAAAAAAAAAATTTTAATAAAAACTTTGCAGAAAAATTCATATGACTTTCATTGAAAATTTAATAACTGTTATCCGTCATAGAACATGTTTTGTTTTGTTAGTAATTTTTCAATAGATGAACGACATTTGCAAATTACATCCAACATTGAAGGAAATGAAATGTCGAAAGATTTGTAAGGATATTGAGGTTATGTTTGGTATTATGAAATTTTGCCTTCAGATTGTGAATTTTGGAATTGACTTTTACAAACTTTTAAGATTACTGACAAATAAGAGTGAGCCACGGTATACACAATAAAAAGAATGTCTATAGTTATTCTGACACTTCAGCTGTGTCGTCACGGTATCACAAGTTATATGAAGAATTCAGGAAAATTATTAAAATAAATTATTTAGTAATACTTTTGAAAAAATAAAACGGGTACCTAATATTATAGTATAAATAGAATAAATTATAAATACCTGGCAGCTGAATAAACAAAAGTAATACTTTTTCAAGCAATCAGGAAGTCCTGTAGGACAATTGTGTGATGCCGTGACGATCAAGATGGCCGCCGCTGTTCATAGCACTCATATCTTGCTACTATCAGTATACCGTGAGAGTGAACATTTTGAAGAACGGAAAAATGTGTCATATGGTGCAATATCTTTTTATATTTAGCTAATTATATTCTCCATGTTTTAATGAATAATCTTTTTTGTAAATTTAATAAATTTAGCCTAAACTAGAAATGGAAATGGAACTTCAATTAGTCGAAATTGACACCATAAATAAATCGTATGGGGAATGTGACATTTTTGTAGGGAAAGTTGACAATAAGAGAGCTTTGATAAGTATAAATTTGACGACATTTGTAGATATAGATGATACATATTCGGTAAAACCTATACATACAGATATTTGAGTTCAGTTCGTATAAAAATTATTTATAATTTCAGGTTGAAGCGAAATTATTCAGAAGTGCGCATGGTAACAATCAATATCATTCTGTACCATATCGATTTCCAAAGTTGAATTTCTATCAAGTTATGAATGAATATTATAAAAAATATGCAGGTGATTATTTAGAAGGTGTAGATAACAATCTTCCACAATTTGAAGGTAGTTGGGACCATCCTCTGAAGAAGGGAAATTATTATGTACGTGATTTTAAAATTACTGTTGAACACGCAGTAAATATAAATGCGGCTGAAGGATTCTACAAATGTGAATTATTTTTATATGCAGGTGATAAAAGTATAATTTTGAAGATTGTCGCAGTATCTAAGATATTCTTTGATTATAATTTTTGAAATAGGAAAATATGTTTAAATAAATTTTAAAGATATTGTAAAAATCATTTGTTGTTGTTCTTGATTATCTTGAATTTATCGGCCCGCGTCGTTCTTTAGCACGTAAAAATATTTGAAAAACGATAAAAATATGTAAAAACATTAAAATGGAGTGAGTAAAATAATAAAAATACTTTTTCGTCTTCTTCTCAGAAGCAGTTGACTAATTTGTCGTAAATACTTTCAGGCGTATATTCAAACGTTTGTTCATTGCAAATTCATTTAAGTTCATTTTATAGTTGATGTAAAGGATAAATCACACTTCATATGGTAAAAATAAAAGTACTACAAATTCGTGGTGAAATGCCAAAATATGTGACAAAAATACACGCCTAATGGCAGAACAGAAACACATCGAGGGCTATGTATGATGCAACACAAAACCAAGCCAGCAGCTAGCCTCAATGCCTAGCCTCAAAGTGCTTTTTCTCAATGTTGGAAATTTTTCTCTCTCAGACCTACTTCTGTTCTGTCAACAGATGTACTAATAAAATTACAATGACAGCACCGAGCCCTGAGAGTTGCTAGGGGGGCGATTCTGATCGTTTGTCGTACTTTAACGTTAAAATATACGCCTAAACGAAATGAACTTTTCTACTGATTTTTTCGTGTTTGTATTCAGTTCAGAAAGCCTTGCATTACGTAGAATGAACTGAAAATGACACTTCACACAACAAATTCAAAATATTAAATCGAATTTAAGCACTTGCCTTGCTTTAAGTTTATGTAGAATATCCAATTACTACAGTACAAAATTATTGTCACAACCTCGGAAGCAGTTGATTAATTTGTCGTACTTTTAGGCGTATATTCTGACATTAATTCATTGCAAATTTATTTTAGTTTATTTTGTGGTTGATGAAAAGGATAAATCAAAATGAATATGGTGAATATAAAAGTACGACAAATTTGAAGTGAAATATCAAAATGTGTGACAAAAATATACGACAAAGATCAGAAACACCATCCAGGCCTGAGGCTTGCTTGGATGTGTTTCTGCCTTAAGTTCCGAAAAAAGATCAGCATCCTGGGTGCTCTTTTTCGTTCTTTTAAGCGTATATTTCTGTCACATATTGCTCACGTACTACAACTAGTTATCCATTTATCACGTACTAGCGAGAGTAGGAAGATTATCCATTGCACACGATTCCGCTGTTCACATACTACTACTAGCTCTCCGTTTTTCACGTATCGGCGGAATTGGAGGCAGGGACGGATATAATAGGTTTCCCGGATAAGCAATTCCAACTTCTAGAATATTTGAATCGGTTGGTTAGGTGTGAGGTTGACGGTCCTTAGTGTCTCTATAGCCTACTAATAATATTAATTCAAAAAGTAACTATGAATTATAAAGCAACGGAAAATTGGTATGGAAAAACTTCACAAATATGTAGTTGTTTAAAGGTCTTTGGTATCTCCAAAATTAACTAAAAATTTAATAACTGACAGATAAGTCTCGTCATAGAATATATTTTTCAATAGTTATACGATATTTTTCAAAATACATCAAACATTGAACGAAATAAAATGTCAAAAGATTTGTAAAAATATTTGAGGTTATGTTTGGGTTTTTGAAATTTAACCTTCGGTATTTTGAACATTGGAATTGACATTTATAAGCTTTTATATCAAAATCAAAAATAAGAGTGAACATTTGGTAAAACAAAAAATTGTGTCATATGGTGTACAATATCCTTTTATATTTACCTATTTATATGGTCCATGCTTTAATGATAATCTTTTTTGTAAATTTAAAAAATTTAGCCTAAACGAGAATTGCAACTGGAACTTCAAGTAGTCGAAATTGATACAATAAATAAATCGTATGTGGAATGTGACATTTCTGTAGGAAAAGATGGCCATAAGAGAGCTTCGATAAATATAAATGGGACGACATTTGTAGATATAGATAATACATATAAGGTAAAACCTATACAAACGTATATATTTGTGCAGTTAGTATACAAATTATTTATAATTTCAGGTTGAAGTAAAAGTATTCAGAAGTGCGCATGGTAACAATCAATATCTTTCTGTACCACAAAGACTTCCAAAGCTGTCATTCTATGAAGCTATGAATGGCTATTATAAAAAATATATAGGTGATCGTTTAGAAGGTTTAGATAACAATTTTCCCCAATTTGAAGGGATTTGGAACCATCCAATGAAGAAGGGAAATTATTATGTACGCGATTTTGAAATTTCTGTTGATGTGGCATTAAATATAAATGCACCTGAAGGATTCTACAAATGTGAATTTTTTTTATATGCAGGCGATATGAGTGTAGTTTGGAAGATTGTCGGAGTATCTAAGATATTCTATGATTATAATTTTTGAAAAAGGAAAACCATTTTTAAATAAACTTTAAAGATATTGCAAAAAATCATTGTTACTTAATTTGAAATAACTTTTTCAAGAATTTATAAATTGGAAAGTTATTGAAGATTAGATAACAAATGATTTTTGCAATATTTTTAAGTTTATTAAACTGTAACAATATTAAATTTATATAAAGATTAAATATTTTAAAGTCTATTTTATTTGTGACTTTCTAGTAATTTCGTTTACTAATTTTTCTTTAGGTATTTTGTAAAAGATAAATTTTAATTCGAAAACAATCCGAAAATGTTTGAATTATATTTCAAAATCGTTTTAGTACGAAGAGCTTCTAAACCGATCTTTTTTACTTTTACGGGTGCAGATAATGAAAATATATATTTTTTTATACATAAATTTTGTTCTAGTGTATACCATTACAAATCACAAAAATAAATTCATTTCCGGCCGCTATATGGCGCTGTTATTTAATAAAAATTGGGTATTTTAATGCCTTTATTTCTATTAATTATATTAAACAAGGCAAATATAATAAACATGGTATGTTAGTACACAAAAATTGTGGAAGATTTTAAGTTTACGGGGAAGATGTGGAAGGAAGTAAGGAAGTACAGACGTTTTTGGGAAAATTAGCACTTGTAGCAAATTGGCAACAGTGGAATTAAAAAAAAACCTTGAGACTATCATTATTCCATGTACCGAACAAACGCGAGAGGACTGTAAACTCTAGATTATAAAAAAAAAACAAAAAATTGGCTAGCTAATAAGACGTTTCTCTAATTTATAGAAGACATTTGCGAATTTGTTCAAGCGATAGTTTTTATTTCTTAAGGCTGAAACACACTGCGAGCGTACACAACTTCGACTCAGCCGGTATTTGATAACTTCAGCGTAGTGAACTTTCGTTTTAATACAGTGTAGTGCTTGATACTTTCATTTCCTGACTTTAATGTGTTGTCAATTTAAATAATTAGAAGAATTCATAATTTTTTTCTAGATTTCTATAATCTCGGCATTTTAAGTTATAAATTAACTCCGCATTTCGCACCAAACTAATCAACTTTCCTTCCGACATTTTTATTCTATTTATTTATTAAATCAGTTCAACGTGTTGAAATTTCCCCAGTTTTTGAATTTCGCTACATTCAAATTAGCTGCTGGTTTATAAACAACGAAAAACATGTTATCAAATGTTAAAAGTTGCGCTGGAGTAGAAACTATTTCTACCCCAGCATTTGTTCAACGCAGTGAGCGCAGCCGACTTCACCATTAGAACTTGTCCAACTTCTTCTCGTCATGTATTCTACAGAAAAGCTCAAACGCCGACTGGGCTCGCGCTCGCACTGTGTTTCAGCCTTTAATTCTAATAAATTAACTTAGACATAGAGTTAATTAGTTGGTTAGTAAAAAAAATTTGTAGAAGAATTGGTATGTGGTAGATTGACTAATTTACTACAAACTTAAGTCATGTTAAGCGGTAAAAATATATTAAAATAAAAAACAAACAAATTTATTTCAAGTTTATAGCTGTATGCTAACATTCACCGGAAAGTATGCAATTTACAAAACAACCATTTCTGTAAAAAAACAAATCCAGATGGCAGCAAAAGAAAATGGAGGAAGTAGGAAGTAACAAATGAGATAGTTAAAGCAACAGGGAAAATTCTGTTTGGGCGACATCTATTAGTGAAGCAAGTAAAACTAGTATCTAATATGCAGAATCTTGAAGACTTGTTTTATTGTTTACGTGAATTTTGCGTGTTTTATCCGAGAGCTTAAATGGATTATTGAATAAAGGTCAATTATATATAATGTGTATTTTTACTTATTTTAGATATTTAAATATTTCTTAATTTGGTGTAAAGATACTGCCGAAAACTTTGTAAATGGTGACAAACGTTTTCATAGCTCTTATCATTAAACATTTCTATTTTTTTTACACATATGGTTCCAAAGCAGAGGAAAACACCGGAGCAGGCGTTTTCTGCGAGGACCGTCGTGTGAAAATTAACATATATCTCGACGGAAATCAATTTTCTTTTTAACTTTGATAAAGAGAACAAGAGATTAACATCTCTTCTGATATCCAAGCGGCTGTCAAAGCCTTGGTAAAGACCGTTGCAACCTCTTAACTACTAAAGTGTAAAACCACCCTGAATTCCCTTAATAGGTGTAATGAGGTATTCATTCTATGTGTGACAGGTAGCAGTAATATAAACGAAAGGGAAAAGGCGCACACGTACGTGCTGTACTATTGTTGACAGCCCTGTATGTAGAAGTTGCGGAGAGAAAAACGAAACGGTGAATAACTTTCTCTGTCACAGTCTGGCTCTGTCTGATAAGCAATATAGATTCCTTAACTCACATCTCCTAAATAAGTGAACTGCATAAAGCGGCAAGCGAGGATTGGGTGACGACGATCAGAGCGTTCGGCTTTGATTTATGAGCAATGACTTTAAATCTTGAAGATGAACAATTCTCCTTCTAGCGGTAGAAACCACTAGGATTGACAAATCTTTACAATCCATCCCATCCATTCGTTAGTGAACGGAAATAGTTCCCGATTACTTCTCTTTTGGCTCTATATACTTAAAAAAATCTTAAAGTCTTGTTTCAAAGACACGCTGAAACTAAGTGTTTAGTATCAAGGTATATAGAATACAAGGCATTCCCATTACGAACCAAGGCCATTATTGACGAAATATCGTGAAAGCGTATAGGAAAGCACGGTACAGTGAACACAATACTCTCTCCCCTCTCTCTGTCTTTTCTATAAAAAGAATTACGTCTAAGTCTATCAGCTGCAAAGTGTCAAAATTTTAATGGAATAACTTGCCTTCAGCGCCATCTAGATTTGACAAAAAAACCTTTAACCTATTCACACATGAAATTCTGCTCGTTTTCCATGTCATATTTGACAAGTTTATTTGGAAATTCGTACGATATTCGCTAAGATTTGTTACTTTTGATAGAGGGGTATTACACCAAGATTCATTGTAATTGAACGTATAGAAATCCAACAGATTTTCGTGTTATTTTCGTATGGTAGTCATAGTAATTTCCGTGTTTAAAGGGCGGTATGCTAGAGCCCAGGAATTTGTCCACTTATTAATTAAAGAAAAATTGACATTAGGTCAAGAAATTTTTGACAATTTGGATTTGACAGTTGTGTGTATCTTAGAATAAATAATAAAGAAAATAAAGAAATGGATAACTTCCAATCGTATGTAATTTGATCACTGCGGAATGAATTATATCGGAAGTGTTATTATATTTGTTATTTTTGCAGAGCAATGTACATGAAAACTGTGAATTGATTATAAGTGCATCAGGTCTAGTGTAAAATTGTCGTTCCATTCTTAAATTTTTCAAATTATTCCACAAACGTCAAAATTTCTAACAGAAATAAACGTAATGGTAAATATTTCTCCAGGAAATATTGACATAAATGGATTTCTCGAAAATGAACGACATCTATATGTCAACCGAGAACTAGAGTTTTCCTGTTCGATTTTTTTTTCTCTAACATACTACTTATAGAAATCGGCGCAGAAAAAATTTCCTTGAGTATTTCTTGACTTTTTTGTTTTACATAGTTTTTGTATAGAGACAGGAATTTCTTAGCTCTAACATACCGCCCTTTATATTCAACTGCAAGGACACAGTGAAAATATATCTCTAGAGAGCCGAGACTCGCATATTGTGTATAGAAATTTGCAGTAAGTTTTTTTTTTAATTGGTATCCTGTGCGGAAAATTCGACTTTTGAAGCTTTTACTTATTTAGAAGTCTTGCTTTAAAGGCAGAGGACATGTTATATATGCAATTGTTCCTTAATTGTAGGTAATGATTCTTTCTGATTACTGGTTTTTAATGTATTATTGACAAATCTTTGGTAACGCTGTCCTGGGGAGTCAGTGCAGATGGGTCAGCCAGCTTGTAGCATGGCTCACACATGTCGCTTTCGTTTGAACTTTAGGTTGGACCAGTATCTATGTGTGTAAGAGGAAATCTTAGAAGTAGTCCATTACCAAAGTTTCGCAAAATCAATAATAAAATGTAAAATCATTCTAGCTGCTTCTTTACCACCAACGAAGGACGTTGCTCGGTATCACGCATTTAGGACCTACTGCCAAGTCCAAAAATGGTGTGGAATAGAAAAAAAAATCCATCCGCCTGGAGCTGGAAACTTGGTATCAAGTTTCAGTACCAATGTCAGAGAAACCTGCCTCACATAGTACCTTATTAAATATCATTTCAAGCAATTGCAAAAAGAGATGCAGTGGAGGATGTGGCTGCAATAGAGTTGAAGTGTTCTGTTGTATGTGGATTCTTCAATGATGAATCATCCGATAATACATCAAAGATCATCATCGTGGAGCGATGAGGAACATCAACCGACCCAGACCATCAAAAAGAAAGAAATAATAGAAACATACTCGGGGATATAAATTAGGGCTACTGGGGATATTACAATTTAAAAAAAGTCTTTATATAAAAACTGTAGGAAATTTAGTCTTCTTCAAATTTGAATAGATATTTTTGCCGTAGGATAAACAGTTGAGGAATTATTTTGAAAACCCCAATCTTTTGTACTTTAATCCAAGATGGCGAATCGTGCCGAGCCCCAGTCCACCTCCTTATTTCAAATTGGAGACAGAGTTATCTATACATTCTAAAACTTATAGTCATATTAACTTAAAGTCAATATTGGTGCAGGTGGAAATACCTGAGTGAATCCCCAGAAATAGGAAACAAGTGTCATCTAAAATTTATAGGCAGCATAAACAGGCAACTCTTGGGGAGATATTACAATTTGAATTTTTGCGAAACTGTCTGTGATTGAAACTGACTCGTCTGAACAGGCGCAATTTGTAAACTGATTGATACAAAATATTATTACAGTGTTTAGTAATTTGGTTAGATGGCGCTGTATGTACAATTTTGAATTTATTTTTTAATTTCTCATTGTAGTCAATTTAAAAGTTCTAAGCAACACGATAGTACTGTTGAAATAAAACATAGTCGACTACTCATATGAATACGTTACAAATAAGTATATCAATGTTATGTTAGTCCCCAAAAATATATCTGATATTAAAACAGATTATAACAAATTCATGCAAGTTATTCATGATAGCTTCTACTATAATTATAATCTGAGTACTTCCAAGTGTATACTCTTCAATATAATTAAACTTGATAACGATTTCTTGTTTGTGCAGAAAGTGGTAATTATTTTGTCGGTGATCAGCAATTATTATTATAGGAAAGTAGTAATTGTATTGCAAATATATGTATATGCTTGCATAGCAATTCACAAGAAAGGAAATGTTTTTTTATTGTTAACAAATTGTTTCAAATCGTGATACACGCAAGTGTTAAATGGTGAATTTTGAACACTTTATATATAGAAGAAAAATTTAAATTTAGCAGTCATAAAGTAAAGTATTGCTTTAGTAAAGTTACAAGAGTTAAAAATAATGTTTCAAGTTTTGGTAATATTATCACTTTTGAACCAAATTAATTTTGGGGAGGCCAATCCGAATATGGTATTTAAATAAATAAATTTTTAATTATATTTACATTGCAAAATATTTGAGAGGATATTGCACACTATCCTGGTGGTATTTAAATTACGAACGATATAAATATGTACAATCAATCGAACGCCACCGAATATCGACCTATTGCGATATTATCGTTCTTGTCAAAGATTCTCGAAAAATTTTGTCGTTTGTAAATTGTGGATTATTGTGAATGTCTAATTATTTGAATAAGTTTCAGTCTGGTTTCCGGTGCAAGTACAGCTATACTAAAGGTCAATGCTAACTTTCGTTTGGCAATTGATAGTGACATAATAACTGCGTTCTCGCTCTGTTGGACTTTTCAAAAGCATTTGATTCTATAGACCACACTCTGCTTATCAACAACAAACTAGTAATTAATTTTAGTTTTTCAAGTTCGGCATTCAATCTAAATCAGTACCATCTTTTTGGTGGGTATCACTAAGTTAAACGTAGTGGAAATTTCTCTTCTACCTTTTTTGCAAACCCTAGTGGGGTACCTCAAGGCACGATACTGGGTCTACTATTATTTTCCCTATTTATGAATGATCTGCCGAGAATGTTATTATCATTGGTCAATATCATCTATATGCTGATGACTTACAAATTTACATATCAAAGCCATTGAAGATGCTGTCGTTCACCTAAATAACAACCTTTGCTCAAGACATGAGTGGTATATGTATACCGAATAAGCTTCCTATTAAATCTAATGCATTTTTAATCTATAGGTATAGACTGGATACGTTGTCACTGCCTCGTCTTTTACTCAATAGTGTCATCTTGACTTATCGCGAAAAAGTAGTGAATCTAGGAATCATATTATCAACAATATATTTTCTTGGTCGAATGAGGTATCTAAAGTTATCTCTAAGGTGGTGTATGGATCTCCAACACTTCACTTTCCACTGCGATGATGCTGGCTAAGTCACTAATAAGTACCAGTTCTATTTATGTCAACGACATTTCGTCCAAATCTGATTCTGTTTCTCTATGTAAATTGAATATTGCATATAACTCTGTTGCTTGATATATTTATAACTTGAGGCATTTTGACCATATTTCAGACCTTGCCAGGACTATCCTTGGATGCCCCCTTCAATCATATCTTTTGTTTAAAGATTTTCTATTTCTTAATTGCGTTATTTCCTATGGCAGACCTACTTATTTATATGAATAAGTGCGTTTTTCCTAATCTTCACGTAGTGTTAGTCTATCTGTTCTGTTTCTGGTGTTAACTTTTCGGTCACTCAGAACCAGTATTTTGCTCGAACTGTCAGAACCTGAAATAGTTTACCTTTGATGTTGCGGAGTTGAAATGAGGTTGAGGTTCTAGAATGTATTGTTTGAACATTTTCGTACAGGCTATTTTTTTACGAGCACAACAAATTTGATAAAATCTATATAAATAAAAATGAAATGCTGTTCGTTGGTAATTTTATCACTTTAGAACTTGAGGCTGGACCGATTTGTCTAATTTTTTTTGTTTTAATATTCGTAATAGTCCGAATAAGGTTTTTAGGGAAAGAAAAATTGGAATCGGCAACCCCTTCTTAGTGTTGTCATACGAAACTTTGGTTTTTCATTATACGTCGACGTGGAGAGCTCAAATTTTGTAAACGGCGTTTAAAAATAAATGTAAATTTAAGTTTAAAAAAAAGGGACCACTCGGGCAACTTCTTCATAAGGTTGCATACAAAAATCTCGTTTTTAACTATATATTTGGGCAATGCGTGTCAACGTAGCGAGCTAAAATGGTAATATCATAGCAATGATAAATTAAGATAAATTAAATTTCAAAAATGGACTAAATCGGCTTACCCCTTTTTGGTGTTGCCATACAAAATCTTGGTTTTTCACTAAATACTTGGCAGCTGCCTGAGAAGGTGTCAACGCGGAGAGCTCATATTTTGTACACGGGGTTTTCATAAAAATTGCAAATACTGATAATAAGTGAATTAAATGGGGCAACCCTGTCTTGGTGTTGCCATTTAAAACTTTAGTTTTTCACTATATATTTCGAGACTGCCTCACGCATCGATGTAGAGAGCTGAAATTATGTACACGGGCCTAAAGTAGACAGAATCCGAGATCTACAATGATTCCGTTCCTTTTTCGTGCACTTCTGCAGATATTTCAGAAAAGTTTATGAATTTCCTAAGATTTATAACAATTAATAGCCAATTATCTTAGATATCAAAGGTTGGCTTAAATTGAGGATATTGTTACGTCTAACAGAATTCTATTCGGAGCCTGTAGCAAAAAAAAATAATTGTTCTCAAAACTTTAAAGTGTGAGGGTAATGGAGATTATTGTAAGGCTGTATTAAATATTTCAATCAATTTAAAGTCCAAGAAATAGTGGCATTCTTTAATAATTCAGAAATAGCAAACGTCATCCCTCATGACTCTCAGAATTATCCTCTGTGCACGACTGAGAATGTCAAATTCTTTAATTATTGTATATTTCTCAAATTTACGTGTATATTATAGAAACTTTACATTACTTTCACCGAAAAATTCATGCATTTGGAGCAAAATATATGCGACTAACACGATAAGAGATTTAAGCGTCAGGCCATCTTATGTTAAGAAATATTTGACAGCTGTTTGCTAGAATACCAAATCTCTTAACAAAAAATCTCCACTAACATTAAGAGCTGACTTTTGACAGTTAACTCTTGACGCAGAATACCAGTATCGGCCATTGAATAAATAACAAACAGGAAATGTCATATCGAGTGAAAACTTAAGCCACTCGCTGACAGAAATTTTAAATGTTGTATTCGTGAGCAATAAATTTATAAAATACTAAAATGAAAATATATATACACTTAAAACTTTAGAGACAACACAATTTAAAATTTCTAATGTTTATTAAAAATAATAAGCTTGAAACAGTCACTGAACTCCCGAAATTTTGAAATGTTTACTTTCAGAAAATTCCAAACCTGAAGTCCGAGCGTCAACGCTTATTCACATACACTGTATTTACGCAATTTTCAGCTTCTTGTTAGCTATTTATTCAATTATAGAATCGGTGGTGGGTAGGGGATGGGGGGGGGGTAGTTGAAGAATTAATGAGGACATCTTAAAGCCATTTTTGAAGACACATTCATAAGTTTTCCAAAATTCAATTTATACGACACACATCGCCCTGATTTTTAATATTTAAATTGTAAAAAAAAATACTCTTTGCTTTTTACAAGCTTTTCCAACTTTATTCGGCGGAAAATAAGAACCGAACCCCGATGCACCGCATTTGTATGACATACAGCACAATTGACTCCAATTAATTTAAAATTAAATCATTATGAAGACAATCTGCCTAGGTACATACAGGTTGATATAATTTGAAGAATTTTACATTGAAAAAGAAAAAAAAAAGTCTTTTGATGAAATTTGAGGTATGAGAAAGCAAACTTGTTCTGAATTTATTTAAGTGGTGACAGGACCCCATTCTGATTTTAGTTACTATTTTCAAATACACAGAAAATATTTCTATTTAGAAACATTTCTTGTACATGAACATTTTTGAGAGAGGTGGTGTTGTCAGATCGTTATTTTTTTTTTTAATGAAAATTAATTGGGTATCGGTTTATAACTATTCCAAAGTTGTTAGTAAGGTTAGTACGGAGTTCGAGTAAAAAGTGACATTTCCATATAAATTTTACCGCTAGTAAAATGCCAAGCAAACATTTTACTGAGGTGTTTACTACTTAGTCCAGTACGGAGTTCACTGGTAAAATGTGCCATTTTTTCTATTAAAAGAGAGATGGCGCTTAATATGCCTCCACTCTTTTTACTGACCGGATCATTAAAATGCTGGTATAAATTTTGAAAATTCTTTGCTTGTCGACAAAGCGAATTTATTATCAGTTTTCCCATGGATTTCTTTGACTACGATGCACACTTCGATCTGCCGATGTGATGAATTTTATCCAATTATATCCATTATAAATAATAATAATCAATTTAAATTTTTATTAATTGTGATTTTAACAGGTGTTACTTCAATTTTTCCATTCAAAACAAACATGAACTTTTTACCAGCGTTGAAATATACTCTTCTTTGGAGACCGCGTTAAATTTTTACTAATACCCGCGCTCCATACTAGGCTTAACTGAAAAAAAAACAAGTTCAGCGTGGTGATTCTGAAACTTTTGTCTAACTTTTAGTCGTAAGCTTTTTTTTTTACATATTTTGTAGGTGTAGGAATATACATTTACCATAGTAAAAGTACGACAAATTCGTGGTTATATGTCAAAATATGTGACTAAAATATACGCCTAAGATACGACAAAAGATCAGAATCACCATTCAAGGGGAGTGGTGAGGCGCGAGGGGGGGAGGTTGAACTAAATGAAATGTCAAAAGATTTGTAAGGCTATTTGAGGTTATGTTTGGGTTTTTGAACTTTGAAATTGACATTTACAATATTTTATTTCCGAATAAAAAATAAGAGAAAAATATAAATAAAAGTGAACAATATCTTTTTATATTTACCTACGAGTTTAACTTGAATTTATCGGTCCGTATCGTTCTTTAGAACGTTAAAAATATTTGAAAAACGATAAAAATATGTAAAAAAATAAAATATTGAAAAAGAGTGGGTAAAATATCTAATAAAAAGTCTTCTTCTTCTGTTTACTTATCTTACGTCTCTGCTGTCATATTTAAAATGTTAATAGAACAGTCCGATAATGGAGACTCGTTAAAATTTGGTTTATGGCTGACCTCAGTACTAAATTTCATTAGGCCTAAATTACAATTATACGACTGTTCTGTCGACTGTGACTTGATTTTCAGTCGAAGTCGGCGCTGAGGCGAAATTTGTAATTAAACTAAAGCCTTAACAGCTTGAACAAACCAGAACTGACGCCTAATGTGATTGAACTGCAGTTCGCCACAGCCGATACCAACTTTGCACTTTGAGCAAAGATAAGTTTCAGTCGCAGCTGATGTCGAAGTTGCAATTGGATTTGTCACAAGCATTTACCATTTGGGCAAAGTCGCAGTCGACTGATCAGTCGTAATTGTAATTCAGGCCTTAAGCAAATCACAAAAATAAATACAATCCCTGCCGCCAGGTGACGCTGCTATTTAATAAAATCAGGTCGAGATAGGGGAGATGTTTAAAGTTATTTTTAAAAGCAAATATAATAAACATGATATGTTAGTAGATATAAATTGTGGAAGATTTTAAGCTTACGTGGAAGATGTATAAGAGAGTATCGACAGTTTTGGGAAAATTGAGGTATTATCGGTGGCTGAGATTATCATGGTTCCAGGTATCAAATAAACTGGTGGTAAATTCTTTACCATAGCTACACAGCGCTGGACTAGCAGACATATGAGTTTAACACTGACACTGAGATGTGGATCACATCCTCACGTTCGAGATATCACTGACCATGGGATAGGAAGATATGCTAGCTATAGTATTCTCAGTAGATTTATGCCCTAAAACCTGTACTGATCCAGAGCTTATAGGAATAAATATATCTTTGTCTTCTCTGCCAATCACGCAGTAATTAATGATATTAAATTTCCTGTGGTGTATTCAAAGCTTTTGTGGGGCTGCGTATATACCAATGCACTTTTGATGAACTTTAATGTCAAAATATGCGACAAAATGAAATGAATGTTGTGTGCGTTTTTAAGCACTTTCAATACTCTAAGTGGGTGTGTACAGTATCCCATTTACCAGATTAAAATTTTGCCACAACCTCAGAAGCATTTGAATAATTTGTCGTACTTTTAGGTGTATACGTACGTTCATTTTGGGGTTGATGAAAAGGATAAATTAAAATAAATATTTCGAAAATAAAAGTAGACGACAAAGTTTTGGTGAAATGTCAAATCATGTGATAAAAATGTACACCTAAGCTACGAAAAAAGATCAGAATCGGCACCCAATGACATATTCGTCGTACTTTTTTCGTAATTCTCTTCACTATCTAATTTAATTTTACTTCATTTTTCTGAAAAACCAAATTTCGGCAAAATTATACGGAAATATTAAAATATACGACGAAAGTACCAAAAGAATCAGCATCCTGGGTGCTTGCTTTTTCTTGTACTTTTGAGCATATATTTCTACGACATTAACTTATGCATTAGAACTAGTTGTCCGTTTATAACGTACTGGCGACAGCAGAATGGCTTCCTTTGCACACGTTAGTACGTGCGAATTCCATTTTTGACGTACTGCAATTAGTTATCCGTTTTTCACGTATCGGTGGAATTGTAGGCAGGGACGGATATTCCAGATTTCCCAGACAAGTTCAACTTCTAGAATATTTGGATTGGTCGGTCAGGTGTCTTGTGACGTTGACGGTTCTTAGAGAATCTATATTGTCCTAAGTATAATATTGATTCAAAAAGTAACTGTGAATTATAAGCGACGGAAAATTTGATTTGGAAAAACTTCACAAACAGTTGCTCAAAGGTATTTCCTACAAGTTTCACTAAAAATTCAATAACTGATAACGCGTTAAAAATATTTCAAAAACGATAAAAATATGTAAAAACATTAAAATATTGGAATAGAGTGAGTAAAATAATAAAAATCCTTCTCCTTCTCGGAAGCAGATGACTAAGTTGTCATACCTTCAGGCGTATATTCTGACGTTGATTCAATGAAAATTCATTTTAGTTCATTTTGTGGTTTGCTATTTGTGGTTATGTTTGGTTTTTTGAAATTTAAACCTTAGGTATTTTGAACATCGGTATTGACATTTACAAACTTTTATTTCAAATAAAAAAATAAGAGTGAATATTTGTCAGAAGGGAAAAATATGTCATATGGTGTACAATATCTTTTTATATTTAGCTAATTATATTCTCCATGCTTTAATGAATAATCTTTTTTGTAAATTTAATAAATTTAGTCTAAACGAGAAATGGAAATGGAACTTGAAGTAATCGAAATTGTTACCATAAATAAATCGTATGTGGAATGTGACCTTTTTCTAGGAAAAGTTGGGAATAAAAGAACATCGATAAATCTAAATGTGACGACATTTGTAGAAATAGATGATACATATTCGGTAAAACCTATACAGTTAGTATATATCACTTAGTATACAAATTATTTATAATTTCAGGTTGACGTTAAGTCATTCAGAAGTGCGCATGGTAACAATCAATATCATTCTATACCATATCGACTTCCACATTTGAATTTTTATCAAGCTATGAATGACTATTATAAAAAATATGTAGGTGATCATTTAGAAGGTGTAGAGAACAATATTCCACAATTTGAAGGCAATTGGGACCATCCCCTTAAGAAGGGAAATTATTATGTGCGCGATTTTAAAGTATCTGATGAATACGCAGCAAAAGTAAATGTGCCTGAAGGATTCTACAAAGTTGAAATTTTTATATATGCAGGGGATATGAGTGTAATTTTGAAGATTGTCGCAGTATCTAAGATATTCTTTGATTATAATTTGTAAATAAACTTTAATATTTTTATAAATTTACAATTTTCCATAAAACGACAAAAAATAAAATAAAATAATTTGTTACTTAACTTTAAAGATATTACAAAAATTATTTGTTATTAAATCTTAAATAATAACTTTCCAATTTCTAAATTTATTTTAACTCTTTTCAAGAATTTACAAATTGGAAAGTTGTTTAAGATTTAAAAGACAAATGGGTTTTTGCATTATTTTTAAAATTTATTTAAACATTTAATAAAAAATAATTTATATTTTATGATTTACCCTTTTAGGAAAAATTGTAATAATATTAAATTTATAAAAAGATTAAATGCATCAAAGTATTTGTCTTTTATTTGTGTCTTTCTAGTAATTTCGATTACTAATTTTTCTTTAGGTACATTGCAAAAGGGAAATTTTAATTCGAAAATAATCCGAAAATGTTTGAATTATATTTCAAAATCGTTTTAGTACGGGGTGCTTCAACGGATCTTTACTTTTACGGGTGCTTCAACGGATCTTTACTTTTACGGGTGCTGAGAATGAAAAAATATTTTTTTTATATAAAAAGGTTTGTTCTGATATTAAGCAAATCACAAAAATTAATTCATTTCTGGCGGCTAGGTGGCACTGCTAATAAAATAATCGGGCAGGGGTGTTTAGAGCTTCAAACGTTATTGTAATGTGTGTATCTATAATAAACGAGATATCACTGAGCATGGGATAGAAAGATATGTTACAGCATTCGAAGTAGACTTATGCCATAAAGACCAGGGGTGATTCTGATCTTTTGTCGTAGCTTAGGCGTATTTTTTAGTCAGATATTTTGACATTTCACCACAAATTTGTCATAATTTTATTGTCACCATATTTATCCTTTTCATAAACCGCAAAATGAACTAAAATGAATTTGCAATGAATAAACGTCAGAATATACCCTAAAAGTACGACAAATTAATCAACTGCTTCCGAGGTTGTGACAAAAATTTTAAACTACAGTAACGAACGGAGAGCGAGCAATACAAGTGCTTAAATTTTTTAATAGTTGCACGAAATTTTTCAAAATACATCTAACATTGAACGAAATGAAATGTCGAAAAGATTTGTAAGACTATTTGAGGTTATGTTTGGGTTTTTGAACGTTGGAATTGATACTTACAAAATTGTTATTTCAAAATAAAAAATAAGATGAAAATGTAACTAAGAGTGAATATTTGGAAGAAGGGAAAAATTGTGGCATATGATGTACAATATCTTTTTAAATTTAGCTAATTATATTCTCCATGTTTTAATGAATAATCTTTTTCGTAAATTTATTAAATTTAGCCTAAACGGGAATTGCAACTGGAAATTCAAGTAGTCGAAATTGACATCATAAATAAATCGTATGCGGAATGTGACATTTCTATAGGAAAAGATGGCCATAAAAGAGCTTTGATAAACCTAAATTTGACGACATTTGTAGATATAGATGATACATTTTCGGTAAAACCTATAAATGCATATATATATTTGTTCATTTAGTATAAAAATTATTTATAATTTCAGGTTGAAATGAAATTCTTCAGAAGTGCGCATGGTAACAATCAATTCCATCCCGTACCATATCGATTTCAAAAGTTGACATTGTATCAAGCTATAAATGGCTATTATAAAAAATATATAGGTGATCGGTTAGAAGGTGTAGATAATAATTTGCCATACTTTGAAGGCAAGTGGGACCATCCCCTGAAGAAGGGAAATTATTATATGCGCGGTTTTGAAATTTCTGCTGATGACGCAGTAAATGTTAATGCGCCTGAAGGATTCTACAAAATTGAATTATTTGTATATGCAGGCGATAAGAGTGTCGCTTTGAAGATTGTCGGAGTATCTAAGATATTCTATGATTATAATTTCTGAAAAAGGAACAAAAAATGTTTAAATAAACTTTAAAGATATTGCGAAAATCATTTGTTATTAAATTTTAAATAGCTTTCCGATTTTTAAATTTATTTTAAGCTTTATCTCAATTGAGAATTTTAATAATTTCATGATTTAATTATTTTATCATGAGCTCTCGATTGATTGGTCTAACGTTCATTTTGGAGTCTGCAATGGAGTCAAAAGGAAACGCAAACGAAGAGTATTTTAATTGGAATGTATACAAATTCATTGATTAATTACAAGAAAAGTATATGGGAGGAAGAATAGAACCTTGAGACATACCGCAATTTTTGTTATGGGGATTAAAGATCGCGTCATCCCTGACTATAGAAATAAAATCAGATTTATAAGGAAATCTTTCAAATTAAAAAAAAAAAACGGTTGGGATTAAGAGCTTTAAGCTTAATCAAAAGAATATCATTTCAGGCAATTTTACTGTGCTGATAAATAGACAAATATGCCATTTGTTAGCTGTTTGATTTATATCCAAGGATCTAACAATCATATATCGATTGAAATGAATTAAATGATATGTTTGTAACTATATTAACAGAGGTTCTACAAAGGTTAACAACAGATGATAAATCTGGTGAATAGTATTAAAAGTGTACACCCCATTTGTTATTTGATCTATTCATCATTTTTGATCTCTGTTTAAGAAAGATACGTCCATACTACTGTTCTTGCTACTAAAAAAAAACTTTTCTCTCACTATATTATTGAGCCTATATCATTTATTCTTCCATTTGTCTTCAAGGTTTTCGGAAAAATTTGACATTCTCAAATTTTAAACTATCTCGACACTATCTTATGTCATATAATTTAAAAATCGAGTGTAATTTCGCCAAAAAATGTATTCATTACAGGAATTTCGATACAATTAATCTGGAGTCTCTTTGCGCGGAGTGTGTAGATTATCCCTGGAACTACATATATGACTTAGAGTCAGTTGATGACCAGGTATGTTTTATTAGCTGCTCAATTGAATACATGTACAATAGACACGTACCTTTAAGAAGAAAAATACTGAGTGCTACCACCTGCCCATGGCTCTCTGCGGAGATCGAAGGTATGATTGCTGAGCGGGAATATTTATATTCTAGGTTTCGAAGACTTAAAACTACTGAAAGTCGCAGATTATACAACGTTTCAAGAAATAAGGTGAATTTAAAGGTTCGAGCGGCTAAGCGATCCTAGTACAGACGTAAATTGTACCCTACCATGCCCCCGAAAATGCTTTGGCGTAATTTGCGAAGCGCTGGTGTATGCGGTAGTGAGACTATAAAACCCACTCTCTATCCCAACGTGTTGAATATCAATATACGCCAATGTTGGACATATCCGATAGTAGCACGGCAGATTTCAGTTTTCATTGTGTGGATAGGAGTGAGCTACCTACTTAATGCTATTTTTGCCATCAAATCAAATGCTATCGGTCCTGATGGTATGTCCCCCAAATTTTTGAAGATTATCGCTCCAACTATTATTGGCCCTCTGCTGCATGTATTTAATACCTGTATCTCCAAGTCTGTCTTTCCTATCTCCTGGGAGACTTCTAATGTAGTTCCCATTCCATTGTGTATCCGTCTTGAGGATTATATGCCTATCAGCCTACTTTGTTTTCTTTCCAAAGTGCTGGAAAAGTCGCTGTATTGGCAAGTTCAACGGTTCATATTAAAGAATAACCTCATAAGCGAATGGCAGTCTGGTTTTCGTCCTGGGCTTAGTTGTGAAAGTTCCGTCTTGAAGGTTACAACTGACATTCAGTCATCGCTCGAACAGAGAAATCGCTATTTTGACTTTTCTTGATTTTTCAAAGGCATTTGACAGCGTCTCACATATATTACTGAGTAGACTTCAAAACCATTTTCATTTTTCATATGGGGCGACACTTTTAATTAATAACTTCCTGTCCAAAAGATTACAGCGTATGCGCCTGAGTGAGGCACATTTTTCGCAATTTCTTCCCTTAACCAGTGGAGTTCCACAGGGATCCATTCAAGGTCCTCTACTCTTTATCCTATATATCAACGACCTGCCGCTTGTAACTCGTGACGTTAATATTCATATTTATGCCGATGACGTACAAATTTATCTTAGTCGCCCCATAGGTTTGATGGAAGACTGTGTGGATAGAATCAACAGCGATTTACTCGAAATTAGTATCAGGGCATTTGCACATAATCTTAAAATAAACCCTAATAAGTCTCAGTGCATTGCCTTTTCAACTACTTCGATGGACTCTTCAGATCTACCAGCTGGCTCTGTGGATGGAGTTGTGATTCCGTACGTGAACAAGGTCCGTAATTTGGGCGTTACACTTAATTCGAATATGAAATGTTGCGACCATATTCAGGCCTCCCTTTCCAAAATTTACGCAACTCTTCGTAGCTTATGGCTATCGGCTAATTTTCTGTCGCTCCAATTGCGTTGCCATCTAATCAAGACTTTGGTCCTTCAACACTTTACTTATGGTTGCCTTGTTTTTACGAAATTGGATTCAAGCTGCACTAGAAAATTAAATGTCGCGTTCAATGATTTGGATTGCGAAGGTTTGACCATGTATCTCATCTTAGGTTTGCTCTACTTAGATGTCCGCTGGAAGTGTATCTTAAGCGGAGAGATTTATTTTTTATGTACAACCTTATTACTACAACCAAACCTGCATATCTGTCTAACTTGGTCCGGCCTCTTAACTCTGCCGGAGGGCGTAAGTTTTTAATACCTCGATTCCTAACATCAGTCTTTGAAGGTTCTTACATTGTTCAGGCGTTTCGTTCTTGGAACGAGCTACCTGGTGACATTCAGCGGGCAGATTCATTCGGAACATTCAGACGGATACTTGTTAATTTCCTAGAGTAACTTTCGTTTTTGTCTGCGACACACACGCATTTGTTATGTTATTGTTCTTATTTTTCTCTTCCCTTGTTTTTTATTGAATTTTGATTTAGTTTTTAGATTTTTGATTCTGTTTTTAAATTAAATTTAAATTTGTTAATTTTCATTTTGATCTGAATTTTTTTCTTTTTAATTTTAATCATGATTTGGTTTGTTAATTTTTCATTTTGTTTTTAACTTTGATTTGTTGATTTTAATTTTGATCTTAATTTAAAATTTTTATTTTTATTTTGATTTCAATTTTATTTTTAATGTTAATTTTGATTCTGGTTCTAATTAATTTTTTTATTTTATATTATATTTATTTTGGTTTTTATGTTAATGTTAGTCTTTGAATTTTTATTTTCCTGTCTGTTCAATAGATACTAATTTAAAAGATTGTCAATCTTGTTGCATCGTTTACCAGAAAAACATATTATTAATATATTTATTTATTACCTACCAATCTGTTCTATTGAAAAATTAATGGAGGCATCAATTACAGATCAAAAGAGAATGACCTTTACTTTAATACCCTACGTGTAATGTGCGTATTTGGTAGTAACCAACTGCACACCCCACAAAACCTTCCGAGAAATTCGAGTCTTTCAGTTTGAACCGGATTATAAGACTAAAGATTCATCAGAAGATTGTTCAAATATTAAAAAAAGTCCTTGACGATCCCCTAAATAACCATACCCCTCCTTCTAAAATTTAGTTGCGATAAAAAAGGCGTAGACTTATTTATTACAAAAACAGATTTGTCTTTTTGCTAAAATTTTTTCGAAAAACATTTTTCCACTATCCCTCTTTTTTTTTCGAAAATCACATAAATTACCAGGTGTGCTACCCGACGTTCCAAGGACACTTTTTAAAACTTTATATGTAGTTAAGACACGACACTACCTCAAATATAAGTTAATTTCACCCTCAAATTTCGAAAATGAAAAGATTATATGAAAACAATAGGTTTATTAGCTGTTTACGCTTATAGTTATCGAAATTATTCATACTATAGGAAGGTATGACGAAAAAAACGGGAGGATCGGCGGCAGGGAGGGTAGTTTTTCCCATTTTTCGTTCCTGTGGGAACTATTAGTTCCACCAAACGTCAAAAAGACGAAAACTATGCTTTTTTTGCCATAGACAACATCAAATTAAAATCGATAGATTTAAATAGACATCTTGGAAATTTAACAATGTTTTCTACAATTTTCGAATTCGAAAGTAAAGACATAAAGCTTAAATACGTTATTTCGAAATTAATAAATCAATTTTCTACTCATTCACTTTAAATCCAATTATTTATTAGCTAAATTAAATTTTTGTTCTCTTAGCATGTCCTAAACAGAATACACAAATACGAAAAGACGTAAAAAAAATAAAAAAAAATGACCAGACAAAGTGATGAAGGGAAGGGGGGGGGCTGTGATTAAGACCTTTTGTAAATAAATCTAAAACCAGTGATGTTGTTGATTATGAAAACATTTAATTTCAAATTAAGTCACACAAATAATAAAAGTTGCTATAAAAAATTTAATAAGCAATTTGGAAAGGTGCGAGGGAGAGAGCATAGAGTATATAGAGTACGTGAATATTCTATAAAAAGAATGAAGGTCAATCTAGCAGAGAGGTGTTAATCGCATAACAGAAACCCTCAAAACGAGCAAATAGGTAAATTTAGTAGTCTAACCACCTCCCCCTTCTCCCTGGCATAATCAAGCTTTTATACAAATTCACTGGGACGTAAGTAAACAGAAACAGTTGTCCGATAACGTAACAACTGTTTTGCATATTGTTTGCGAATTGCTTCCTTCTTTCTTTGAAATAAAGGACATAAAGTCGGAAGGACTTAACCTCGCTTACTCTCCCCCCCCCCCCATGCATCCTACCAAAAACTCTTTACTCCAATAATTACCAAAATACTCACGTACTGAAAATCGTACAGTGACTTTCGTGATAAAAACATTTCCCACGGCCACACATATCTACTACAACACCATACTATCTCTCTGTAGTGTCAGCTGTTTACGTAAATTTGCATCTCCTTCCACCCAGCAGCAAATACAATAAACAGTCAAGAACGCCATATACGAATGGAGGAGCTTTTGTGCTATCGCAAGATAAAAAAGCTCGCAGCAGCAGCACTGTCGTTTTGTGCAAAATATATGTGTACACAAATAATACTAGTTTCAAATGTATGAGTAATTCAGCACATAAGAAACGTAAATTTGTCGTTTTGAGAGCAGTGTCCCAGATTTTATTGATTTTTCTACGCGCGTATTTAAACCGACCGACCGACCGACCCAAGGACCGATGTTAGGCACCCACCTACTTCTTGTTTTATAAATATTAAATACGTACAGAAGTCCTAGAATGCTAATGTAGCAAAAAGGATACAAGAAATCTTTTTGAATAGCGAGCGCGCACTTATATCTATTTTGAGAAAATTTCGAATCGGATGCACACACATATACGTATTATGGAAAAGAAAAAAGGAAAACAACGAAAATTTAATTCTTGTAGGTGTCGTCCTGTGCACGTACTATTCTAAAATAGGGAGACTTATTACCATGATGGAGAGTGTCGTTAGGTTAGGAGGCAAAGCTATAAAGACTTTAACGGATATACATATATGAGAAGGATGCAGGCACCACACAAACATAAATACTAGCCCAAAGCAACCAACCAAACCAACCTCCAACCGCCCCCTCCTCTTACAAGTTTGCTATACTATAAAGATAGATGTAACAACATTTGGAAGGTTTGCTTCCTAAGAAAAAGTAGGTTAACTACTTCAGCTTTATTGATCCTTTTCCCATTTTCAGCTGTGTCCTTCTCTATCCATGCACGGGTCGAGTGCTGTTCACTCTTGCGCTAGAGATATTGAATTGAGGCTTTTTGATGAATTATTTCCACCACCATGCATAGCATGTAATTTGTTACGTGAGTTAGGTTTGGCATGAGCATAGGTATATGGAATTCTATATATATACTTGATAATGCATATTACATACCATATATGTATGTATATTGTTATGTATATAAATAAGGTCTATAAGTGCAAGGAGCAGGAAAGATGTAGGGTAGGATGAGTGCAGGTATAATGGGGGCCCATATTAAGTAATATGTTAATTTTAGAAAGCTGACCAGGACATTTCCTGCTTTCAAGGGCGATCGAATTTTTACTTTTGACGATGATGATGATGATTTACAAGATTTTTGTGAAATATTAATTATGGAGGCCCCGATTTTTCCGGAACTAGAAATGCTCCTGCAAAGCTAAAAAATTTATTATCAAGCAGCCTTGAATTGAGTGAGTGAGTGAGGCGGTTTTAAATTATCACAAATTGGATTTTGAGGAGAAAAATATTTTGGGGTGAGTGAAGTTTCGTTTTTTTTTGTTTTTGTTTTAATTTTTTGGATTGAAAGTCCACTTTAAAGTTTTCCTAAATATTTTTTTTTAGAGAGCTGTAAAAATATTTTCATTTTTTTTTGTTTTTTGTTTTTGTGAAAATATTCAAACTTTTCTAGTTAATGCAGACATGCATGTACATATGTACTTAGCACAAATCGAATAGCTTATTAGCGAGTACTCGACATATTTACATTGAAATAAATTTAACATGACTTTGACTATTATGTAGTTATCACAAAAAATGGAGTTATTTATAGAAAATTAAATATTGTTGAAATTACAGAGAGTAAAGAGGTATAAGCGTGTTGTAATTGAGATAAGCTGTATATGCTAGAGATTAATTAAAGAAATTACTTATGATTCTTAATGGATATTATTTATTTATTTTTTTCAATTAGTCAATACAATAAATATTTTCTAAAGTGATAGTGAGATTAGCTGTATCTATTAGTAATTAAATAAACATCGAAATCTCTTGACTCATTTTCTCAAATTACTCACGTTAGGGGATATTCAAACTGAAAAATCTAATCAAAATGTTGAAAGTATATTTTGACAGTCATAAAAATATGTGTGAGGTTAGATTTTCATGCTAAATTGGTAAGTTATACCAAAAATGGAGGGATTCCTGTGGGGTGATTCTGATCTTTTGTTGTTCTAGTTAGTCGTGAATTTTGACATATTTTGTCTACTTTTTTTTTCAACACAGTTCATTTTGTGTCTTCACTATTATCTACCACAAAATGAACTATAATGAATTTTCGGTGATCAAACATCAAAAAACAAGACTAAATATACGACAAATTAGTCAACTGCTCCCAGAGGTTGTGACAAAAATTTTACACTGGTAAATGGAAATTCTACACCTAATTAGAGCAATTCAAGTGCTTAAACTCGAAATAATATTTTGAATTTGTAAGGTGAAGTGTCATTTTCAGTTCATTCTACGTCATGAAAGGCTTGCTGAACTGAATAAAAACACGAAAAAATCGGTAGAAAAGTACGACAAAAGATGAGAATCACCCTCAAGGTGTTTAAATTTTATTTACTTATTTTTTTCTTGTGAAATCTGGATGGAATCATAGGGAATCATACTAAGTTTGTAATTCCGTCTGTAAAGCATAGAAATAATGATGGTAGTGCTAGAGCAGAATGGATTGGACAACCAAGCATAATATTAAAAGTTAGTTTGATTTTGCATGTCCGTCCGTCTATCCGTCCGCATGATAACTCGAGAATGCGTTCACTTAGAGTGCTGAAATTTTGCAAACGCATTTAAAAAAAAATATGTAAATTTAAGTTCGATAGGTGACCAATCGGGCAAGTCCTTCGTAGGGTTACCATGCAAAAATTTCGATGCGCAATTGTACGTTCCATGATGTACTTAAGCTAAATTAAGTAAAACCGGACCAATAGTTTGTGTTGGACCTAAATTTGCTAGTGAAAAGGCACTTTCACATCGAAACAGAAAATCGATAAGTTCTACACCGAAAATTGGCTTTTGTTTTCACATCAAAAACCGAAAAAAAATTTTCGCTTAAATTTAATTATCATAAAAGTTGTATGATGAGAGCTCATTCAAAAAACGTATTTTAATTTTACTTCGAAATCCCTATCCCTATTATAATAATATAATAAATAATAAAATAAAATAATATAATTTTCAATGTAAACACAAAAGTGAGGTTTAGTACGACCAAAAAAATTTTTCGTCCCGAAACGTTCCACTTGTGGAAACCGAAAAGAAATTGAGAGTTGCAACCGAAATTTCGTTTTTCGGCCGAAAAAAGATAAAAGATGTGTTTTTCTTAAAAAAAATCTGAGATAAATAATATATTTTATTAGTAAAATTATTAGTTTATCCTATTTCGCATGATTTTAAGAATCATTGGAGCAGAAATCTTGTTTTAAAGTGATGATGTGAAAGTCCCTTAAAGGCACCTTGCAGCCTGCAAGTATAAATGGCTAGCAGAACTCATGAAGGAGAAGTCGATTTTTTCTAGGAGTGCAAATCTATCAACATTTCTTCTTCCAGGTTGCTATTCATTCATCACTCAAGATTCCAATATTGTGCTGGGTTTTTTTTTGTTACTATACCTATTGAGACAAGCAAGGTAAATTTAGCTTCACTAATATATATACGCAAATTTTATGAAACACGAATTCCTATGCTTCTTATATGTCCTAAAGGGTGTACGAGTAAAATTAAACAAGTTCCTACAAATTATTAAAATATGCAATCAGAAAAGGCGAGGTGCAATGTGCTTAGATCAGTAAGATCTTTTTTGCATAAATTGGTTTAAAAAACATAGGAACGAGTGAATGACAGCTCCTCTAATTATCGACCCGTTCCGTTCACATCTTGTATGGACCCAAGTTTTGTTGCGGCAAAGTGTCCATAATTGCTACGTCTACTATAGGAGGGAACTGCCCTGTGCAGATAATAGGTCTGCTTGAAGCAGGAACTATGATTGTTTGAACGCTTGCTTGATGAAGGAAACTGTGATATCTTGAATGCTTGCTTGACACAGGAAACTGTGATGACTTGGCTGCTTGGCTACTAGTCAATCACTTGCTCGTTAAGCGCAGCCAGTTTGAGACTGACCAACTTCCGGACCTGAACAGATTTTGAAAGCTCGAAATCTTCTTAATGGTGACTTAACGTCCGTAAGAGGTGCTGCCCTAATATCGATCTGGTGGACGAGTGCACGTCTTCAGCCTAGATTGTCCCTATAACAGCCTGAACCAGCACTATTGCGGAAATGAGGCTGGAGTCCTGTACCAAGTCGACCCTATGCCGACTTGACAGCCGTAAAAAGAACAGCTACGACGCTGGTACTATCTGTGGGATTCATTATTTCTTCAGTACCAGATTGGTTACAACAGGTCTAAAAAAGCGTAGACTCTGAAAATAAGCTTTTCTGAAAGGCATTAAAAGAAGTATCAGGCCATCAGTGGTGGTGTGGTTCCTTTGGGAAATTTTTGTTTTTTCTCTTCTATTTATATTGGATCTGCTTATTTCCCACTTTATTTTTTTATTTTATTTTTTCGGTGTAGTTGAATTGCAGTTTGACATCAGACTATTAAATTTTTCTTTTTTCATTTTTAACAGAAACAAAAGCCTACCTATCAAAGCCTTTCTACGTTCAGTAAAGTGTTACTAGACGGGAATTTCGAAATTAATTTTTTCTAGGTTTACAAAGTTGTTGGTCAAGTGTTCGAAAATGTATGATCCGGCACAGATGTGTGGCCACAAAATCGGTTGGCCTATCACTGAATTCGATTCGATTAAAACGAGTCGAGAGTATAAAATCACAAAGAGAAAATAGCATAGAAATGGAAATTCTGCGGACAATAAGCAATTATTCGAAGAAGTAAGTAAGTACAGAGTTCATATGGACATCTCGAAGGTACTTGAAATTTGAAACGCGTTTTTCTCGAAGCATCGCTTTTCAAAGTGGTAGAATCTTTCCAGAAGAAAAGTTTTTTGCAGATATCCCTCTCAAATTTGGCCTCATCATTCTTTACGGTCTTTCTTAGAGCAATATGGAAGCTTTTAAGCTAAGATCGATACTCAGTTCTTTGCGTTTTTCATCCTGATTAATAATCTCTTTTTTTTTATTCACACAATTTTTAGTGGAGTATGACCTTTAACTATCAGGCACTGCTTTTTTTAGGCTTCAGCAGTGATAATTTTTTTTGTATAAAGCGTAAGTGATTTGAATAAATAAAAAACAATCGGCCCGATTATCAAATCTTGTTCGTTAAAAGAAAAAAAAAATCATGAATATCAGCAATTTTCAAGGCCGTCACACTGGAATGGTCCCATAAGATTTGCATTTGAATCTTGTAGGAATATTTTAATTTTTTGCAAATAAAAAAATCATGATTTATTATTTTTGGGTTGGCCTTTGTTTGTTATTATCTGGCAGTGTGTGTGGACAATTTCACTTTCCTTCTTGGTCAGTCTACTTCGAGCCTATCTAGGCCTGACTATTTTTAAAGGTTTCGGCTTGAAATTCAGTCGTTTAAGCGAATTTTCAGAATACGGTAAATTAATTAAAGAGGTTAGGTTAGTAAGTAAAGAGGTTGGGATTTTGTTGTGCAAACATATATAGAGCATATAATATAGTGCGATTATCATATAATTGGAATTGTTAAGGTTTCGGTGGTGCAATATTGTATATAACTCCATGAAAGCTGGAATCAAATTCAATCACGACCCCCACTTCAATGGATAAGTATTTTGCTTCTAACAGTATACTCATTATAAGGCCCACCATTGTTATGCAATTTTTTTTATTGTACAGGGTTCTCCACCAGAATAAAAGACTAGAGTCAATAGAGCTGATGAGCAACCTTGATTTTGTCTGTCAATTTTAATAACGGTCCAGATATTCCTCTTCTATATTCCGACATTTTTCTCTACAAAATAAATATTAAAATGTATATTAAACTCTTTTCAGTCATTCCCTGCTCAAAAGAGAGAAGGTTAGAAATATAAACAAAAATTTCCACTAGAATCTACCTTTTATTTTCAATTTCCGCCATCTTAATTTTACATTTGACAGTTTAATATTTATTTATAGTCTGTACAGACTAGTCAGTAAAAATGAGTAGTCAGTAGGAGCTTACACGAGCCCGTGAAAGTGACAAACGCTCTCAGTGTCAGTTCAACTGACTCGTGTAATACGCGGGTAAGTTACATTAGCCTTTTAAGCGCAACTTGAATATTCTCTATTGCAAAAATCCGGTAATTTTATTTGTTGATTTGTTAGATTGTTGAAAATGATTTTGTTTGCACTTAGGATGGTCGGCTGGCTTGAGTTGCAGCATCAACTGAATTTTTATAAGGATGCAAATACAGATGCTTTGTTACTATTTGCTACATAAAGCTTTCTAAAATGCCTCATTGTTGTGTGTGACGCTGAGAATCGATATTCTTCATTGGTCGAACAAGATGAACACCAACATGTGCAGGAATTCTTTGATTCAAACCCGTTAAAATTTCTTCGAATTTCATAATCTCTAAAAACGATTATCCAATTTGCTACATTTTGCCGATCCAAAAATTGCATAAAATATCTTCGTAATATTTTCACCTTATTTGTAATGCGTTATAACAACAACATGAAGAAAAAAGATGAAAAAATAGCATGCGATTTAAATTATCCGAACACAATCAAATTTACCTCCAAGACTAAATCCGCAACAGCTGCAACTATGTTAGAAATTTTTGGAGCTACTGCGGGCTATAAATATAACCGACCAGCCATATTGTAATAATTATGTAATAATTTATAACAAATTAATATAAATGAACAATTGAAAAAGTTATCGATTACAATAAATGGGGAGAATCTCGATGAAAATGCCTTTAATTGTTGTGAAATCAAAATCTGTCAAATTCTATCTATTGGATCTTACTAAATTGAAATTTTACTGGGTACCTGGCCATACTAGAAATATTGAGGGTAAAAAAAAAGGGTTCTGTAATTGGACAGCTCCTCCGAGACAATATCGTATGTAAGAATACCGATTGGAACCAAAGCGATATCACCAATGATTGCAACAAAAAGGCTAATAATCTGTGGGTCAATCGGAACATCTGCTGTATAGCGTGGCAGCTGTGGTCCGTAAATCCAATAGGAGGAAAATAATGGAGCTCTTCAGGGGGGAGCAAAACGTACATCAAGAAACTAGTAGAGGCGGTAATGACTAGACAGACTAGACGTAAGGCTCCGGATAAAAATCGAATTGGGGATACTTGATAGCCACTTCTTTTCAGAGCTAGGAGAGCTGCGGGGATTAGAGCTTAGATGTATCCTGGAAGCAGGGCGGATCTAGGGTTGACTTTAGAATATTAAATTCCCATGAACGAATAGGATAGGTGGTCTAAGTGATGCAAGCTAGGACTAATTTTAGTGGCACCCATGCAATCTAAGCTTAAACCTATTGGCTTTACCATCTCCATCAACACTTGAGTTGATCAATCCGAAGTTCACCTAAATTTGTCAACAAACAAATGATTTTTCATCTACCTCATGACCCACAAGGGATCAATTGAGATGATTAACTATTTGTTTTTATGTATTTCATTATACTTTTGTTTAATTAAAAAACTTTCAGACAAAAATCTCAAATAAAATCCACACTGATTATTCCAATATAGAAAATCCTGGATGTAATATAAAATTCAACACAAAATAACCTGCATAGACTGAATATATACACATAGAAGCCACGAGCCCCGATAATATTTTACCTTGAAATCATTTTACGCTTTATATATTTGGTCTAAATAGATCGTTCGAAGTACTAACAACAGATCGTGGATGAACAATTCACACAAATGACATACATACATACATACAGAGCAGATCTCTACACATTTGTGAATTGTGATTAACTTCACATGCTCGTATTAAAAACGAAAAAAAAAAATAATAATAATAAAGAGTTTACCTTGCTTCACTTTTATGTTGATTTTACGTTAATTGTACGCGGGGTAACAACACGAGAACGAAAATGAAATCTCTTTTTTTTTTCTCCATAAATAGGGTGTACACAATAAAAACGAAACGAGATTTTATACTCTCGAAGAGCAGTGTAAAAAAAAACATATATTTATATAAAATGCACGAGTTCCATCACAATTTATTTCCAAGATCTTTGATTATGCAGCAAGCACCTGAATTTTGTCGCAACTTTTTAATAAAGATCATCACTACTGGCTGCGCCTACATAGGTAAGTGTAAATATGTGTAGCAACCAGACCAGGGCAGTGTGACGCCGACAGTCAATATTTGATTTGCTATCGAAATATAGAGGCTCCCACGATCTTCTTAACTGAAACTCACAGGTTTTCTGTTATCAGAGGTTATCAATTATTTACCTCTGCCGCGCATTACGTCACATTTTACTTACTATAATAATTTTTCGCGTGGAATGTAATAATAAGGTATATGATAGGTGCTTACTTGCAAACGTACATATATTTGCTTAAAGACAGTTTTTTTTATTTTTTATTTCTTCTCTTGTTGTTGTTTTCTTATTTATAACAAATGTTTTATGAAATTCGCAAACTCATCTGTTTCCTGTTTGGCTTTCAGTTGGTAAGGTAGGTACCTACCTACCTTGTAATTTTCTTTGAATTGTTTTCACTTTTAGCATTTTTACTTCTATGTTTAATTGGCAGGTTCTAAATACTACCTACATAACAAAATAATTAAAAAAAAAACAAAAAGAATTAAATCTGCACTGCCTGCTGTATGCATCCTCAGTTTCATAAACGGTTCGGTCTGACATCTCATGGTGAATTTGCGCAATTTGTGGAAATGCAGTCGAAAATTTTAAATGTTTTCTAGCATCAACTGTAATATCTATCAGCAGCAGTAGAAGCACAAACAGCAGCAAAGTGTCGAAGCTTTGTTGAAAACTATAAAAAAAAAAAAACTAATAGACAACAGCGACACAGACGATAGGGAGTTGCGTAAACGATGGTGGGAGGCGCAGAGAAGTGACATGTTTTACGGTGTAACGAGTAAAGCCGTAAAGTGTTTTTGCACTTCATTTTTTTTCCTTATTATGTAGCACACGTGCTTGTGCCTGCCATTTTATTCCGTTGTCGTTGTATGAAATGCAATATTCTTGGCAAGGTTAAGTACAAGGTAGACGCTGCTAGGTGGTGCTGGATATTTATGAAATTTTCTATGACTGGAACAAAATTGTACGTTGCGAAGTGGAACTATTTTTTTTTCTTCTTTAATAATTAGATTGAGGCTATATGGATGAAGTTTTTAAAGAGCATAAATTATGATAATATTATTATATAATAATTTTTGAAGTCGTTTTCTTCTATTCTTATTTATAATAGGATCATAAATTAAAAAAGAGACGCATTATTTGTTGTAAAATTGTCATAATTGATGGCGCGTAATTTTTGTAGAAAATCGCTTAATTAGAGATGCGCTAAACGAGAATATTTAATTTTCAGATTAAACCTGATTTGAACCTGAATTGAACGTTATGGCAGAATCTACAAGAGGCTGGAGTTTTTGTGTGCTAAGGCGAGTAAGCTACCTGTGCAATTTTATTAACATATAGGCAAACTTGAATTGTGAGTTTTCTATAGTTTTTTATCACTCAATAGAGGTGTCCCACAAGGTTCTATTCTTGGATCTCTTCTTTTCTTTCTAGTTATAAATGATCTGCCAGAGAAAATCACTAAAATTCCTTTGTTTGCGGATGACGTGCAGATTTACCTTAGTAGTTCTATTAGGTTTATGGAGAACTGTTTGGCCTGTATTAATGAGGATCTGGCAAAATTATCTGAGTGTGGGCTCATATTAATGATATAAGGTTAAATACTGCGAAATTCTCAGCAATCCCAATACACAACCCAGAATTTTAGCACGCTCAGCTTCCATCAGCTTGCATCGCCTCTGTAATCCTACCATATGCAGATAAAGCTAAGAGTCTTAGAGTTATGATAAAGTCCAATTTAAAGTACACAAATTATATCAGCGCACAATTGAGGAAAATTTATTGTGGCCTGCGGATGTTCATGTTTTGATTGTCTGTCAGCT
This sequence comes from Dioctria linearis, assembly GCA_963930735.1. Lineage (NCBI taxonomy): Eukaryota > Metazoa > Arthropoda > Insecta > Diptera > Asilidae > Dioctria > Dioctria linearis. The sequence goes on along the minus strand of OZ005742.1, from coordinate 14,173,569 downwards.
GATATACTACCACCCAGTACTCGTGACAGACTCAGTTCTGCTTTGGAAACTTTATCTATCCTAAACCTGACATTATAAGTGCACGTAGAATGGATGTAGCTTTTAATGACTGTCTTCTGTTTATATATGAACTGCGATCCTATGATCATATCACACCCGAGAGAATATTCTTGTTACGCTGTATATTGCAGATATACTTGCATCGAAGCGCGTTGATCTTTCTCTTCGGCCTAAACACCAAAAACAAATCTAGTTGGACTTATTATCGCCAACAATTTCTGCGTTCAGCAAAACACCGAAAAATTATGATTCCGAGATTTTCTAAACGAGTCATGTGGAGGGCTCTTTTCTTGTTCAGTTGATACACCTTTGGAACTATTTATACCTGCATGTATCCAGGGAGTGGAAAACATGCATACTTTTAAAAGGTTGCTTCGATCACATAATATTTAGTCATTTTTATAATATTGCTTTTTGATTTTTATATTTAGATAATTCTTTGTTTTGTATTTTCTGGAGTTTTCAAAGGTCTTTTATTGATTGTGTAGATCATACAAAAGCTTTCAACTTATTTTATATGGTAGTTATATCGGTGGTTAACATAATTACAAATTAAAGTCGTAAATAAATACAATATTTTACGTACCATGATATTTTTTGCAAGGAGTGCCTCAAGGATCTATTTTGGGTCCCTTACTGTTTAGTTTTAGTTTATATAATAACGATTTACGCAAGTTAATCTTCACCTTTTGCGGATCAAATAAAATCGGTTCACTTTGGCTTTTCGCATGCTATTAAGTACACTTTTTACTCTGATTTAGATAGAATCTACATCTAGTCAAAATGTAATTTATTGGAACTAAAAATCCCATAGAAAGTGATAATTTGTCAATTTTTTAAAGTATTTTATGCGATTTGTTTACTGCCACTGCCTAGTTAGATGAATTTTAAAATTATTTTAAACCAACAAATGAAATGTTTTGATAATGTTAATAAGACGCTTGATAAAAAATGTAATTTTTGGAGATATTATTTAAGTTTATGGTTAACAATAGGGGCGACTAGGCCACTAGGATCTTGCGGACATCGAGACCAGAGTTGATCTATTCTGTTCTCCCTAAAAAGGTTGGGATAAACGTTTTTAAAACTCGATTATTAGCTTGGCGGTTAGCCTGAAAACCTTATTTAGAGTGATAAATGCTTTCCTAGTGATTTGCAATCGCATAAAATATGCAAGGAAGGTTCGTCTTCCTCTTCACATAGTCGACACAGTTCGCTGTTGGATTTGGCAATGTTTTTCAGAAAATAACGGAAGAGGCCATATACCCAACACTGTGCACTTTGCTAGAGAACATTCAGAGTTGCGCTTGTCTTCCCATTTGAGTAGTTCCTCCCTAAAGAGGCTTTTAGGTAGGCCAAATGTTCGGCAGACTCCGGATTTATAGATAGATCACCCGTTTTTTTACGGTTTACTGAGAAGCAAGGAAGCCTTCTATACTTTCATACTTTTATTAGGATAGCTGTGACAATGAATAGTCGAGAATTTTTCGAAATTGATATTGTTCCGAGGATTGTTCACCTTTATAATCCCATTGAAATCGTAATTGAAAGTTTCTATATACTTCCTGCTACTTTGATGTGAGAATTATTTTAAATTTCATCACACACTTAATGCGATATCCTTAAAATTTCTCTTCTACGGTTACTTTTACGTACTTTTGTCGTAGCTGTGATGTATTCCATTTGGGATGAATATGTATGACTCCATATTAACTTGATTTAGGAGACTTGAAATTTCCTCCAGTAGGTTTCAACGTACACTTGTTGCCACTTCCCATCTTTATGAATAATTTAGGTAAGACTATTTGGCAACGGGTCGCAAAAAACAAACACTTTACACTTGTGACAGAATCTACGCTTGTCATGGCATAAGGAATATAATTTTTAGATCTTTATTTCTTGTTTTTAGAGTCTGTGTATGTGTTTTGATCAGCATTCAGGGCTATTTCATTAGGATGGTAATGAAATCTTTATTTAAAGTGGATGTGGAAAATGTCCAATCACAATGCTTTTATTAAAACGTAAATATTCTTAATAATCAGAACAATTGTAGTAGAGAATGTGATTAGGTTTCAGCTAGGACGTAGCTATAATATCCTTCAACCTAACCGAGTTTCAATAATTATTTTGTTAAACTTACTCTTAATCAGGAACAATCAAGAACTGTTTTTAAATCATACTTTTTACAGTTAACTACTTAAAACTTAAGTATCATAATAAATCGAATTATACCCATAAAGCTAATCTAATTGAATGGAAGCTAATTTAGAAGTGTTGCAATTATACCCCAAGAGGGACTTTTCTTGAAATTCTAGAAAAATTGTTTTTACGTGTGAAATCGTTAATTTTACCGCAAAAATTGCGATAAAAACTATCACTTAAATTTTTATTTTATTTTTCTTTGTGGTTGCACAATTAAATTCTACTGATAAAGTTCTGGTTACTGTATGGGGAATTTTTTGTCGCAAAAACGTTTCTACCTTAAAAATCTTTTTTAATTTTCATTTTACACTTACCGCAATAACATAAATGTGTGATGAAGGCGTCTGAAAAAAACAGAAAAATAAAAAAATTAATATTAATTGTCGGTAATTATTATTTTACTGACTGTTAGTTAAGTAATAATGTGTGAAAAGAAAAAACAATATATTTATTTATAATGAATTAATTTACGAATGACTTGTACACAAAGTAAGATCCCTCACCAATTTGTGTAAGGAAGCAATGCAATAAAAATTGACGATATCGCGTGTAGCTAAGAAATTGAACATGGTCCCAGAGATAAGCTGGCTCTTTCACAAAGACCAGGTTTATACACGAATTTCAGCCTTCTGTTCATGAGTTTCGAGAGAGCATCCAAAGAAGGAGTCAACATAGGACGAAATATGAGAAAATCTGGGCAAGCCAAATATAAATCGAATTGAGACATTGAAAGCTACCATTAATTTACGGATTAGTAACAATGCGATAATCAGCGAGACAGAGTATATCCTGTCCCAATGCGAGTGCCAGTTATGCCAGTGCATGCTTGACATTAGTTTACTGGTGGAAGTGAGACCCATCCTAAAATCTGTGCCGATCTGTGGGTCAAGGCACCCGGTTGACTCCACGCCGAAAGTCAAATATCCAATCATACATTAATAAGTGACCATCCTTTAGATCCTCGGACGCAGTATGCGTACAAAATTACATACTCTTTTGTTCAAAGAACAGTTGAGGTGAATAGTCCTACTATAGTAGAACTATCCAGGGCTCCTCAACACCGTGGTACCAAGTTGATAACGTCGGCTACCTAATTGATATGACTATAAGGCCATGGGTACTCTTAGTGGGTATTCATGCTGATCCTTATACGAGATTTGTTCCACCGTTGGGGCTTAATCATATTAGCACATATGTGACGGCAGTGGAGAAGGTTATGATCCGCCATTAAGGAGAGGGTTGAGACTACAGCCAGTAATCCTATATAGCTTACCAAAGTACTAATTCCAAGTCAAGACTACTAGGACGTATACGTGCAGGCTTCACTAGGAGCACGTACAATCATCAGCGTTCAGAATAGCTGTGTTCTTTCAGCACGAAGCATGTTACGGCCTTTCTCTCGCTTGTATCCTTCCTTGGCAGCTCTGTGCATCACTAACTTTTGCTGCTGCCTCACAAATAGACTATTCGACTTGCTTGGATTTAGAATTACGTAATTGCGGTTAGCTCAGTCACAAATCTTATCAAGGTCATCGTTAAGCCGAAGACGCCATCCTCGATTAAGCCTATTGGCCTATCTAGACAATTTTATACGTTATTAACGTAAAGGTAGAACGAGGTATCTTACAAAATCGCGGGTAGCTCATTTATGACAAAAGAGAAGAGGACTGAGAATAGAACCCTGATATACGGCAGTAAAAAGTTAAGGAAGATGTAACTGATTGAGTCTTAGCCGATTGGCTACGGCAGAGCAGAACATTTTTGATGAGAGGGATAGCTGTAGACGAGAAACTGAAAATCTGTCGCAATTTAAGAAGTACGATTAATCGAATCGAATGCCTTACTGAAATCCAGAAGGAATAGGATGGCTATTCGATCTCTGTCCGAAACCACTTTGAGTAATGCTGACTCGCAGCTATGCCGTGGTCTGAAGCGTGACTGCTAGCGAGATAATAAAGATTCTTGATTCAGAAGGAATTAATTTGGGAATGCAATAATTTTTCAAGAACTTTGCTGAGGAAGCAGTGTAGGTTAATCGATCCGAAATCACCTGGTGCAGAACATTTGTGCGACTGGAAACACAATATTTTTTTTTTCCAAAGTAATGGAAACTGCGAGCTAGTTAAACACTGATCATTCAAAACAATAGTGACACACAACTCAAAATTTCCCTTTTTACGTTTTAAAGCTCAAATTGAGGTTATAAGCAGGGTTATAAATGAGCGGACTCATTTATCATATCAACTCATCGCTCAACTCAGGATTTGAGTCCCCTCAACAGTTGAGCGGTGGTTCATCGCTCTAAATTTGAGCGGACTCATTGTTTGAGCGGACTCAGTCTTGTGCGGACTCATTGCTTGAATGAACTTGAGCGGACTCACTGCCTGAGCGGACTCATGATTTGAGTCGAGCGGACTCAAATCATATTTTAAATAACATAAAGAGAATCTGATTTAATTAAAATTGAAACTGAAATTTCAATAAAATAAGAAAAACTTATAAAAAAGTCATTCATTATATTATATTTTATTAATTTAGCTTTTGCTAATTTTCTTAGCCAACATTTCTTCTTCCTCCTTCCTTCCTTATTTAAAATATGATTTGAGTCCGCTCAACTCAAATGATGAGTCCGCTCAGGCAGTGAGTCCGCTCAAGTCCATTCAAGTAATGAGTCCGCTCAAGACTGAGTCCGCTCATGATTGAATCCGCTCAACCAGTGAGTCCGCTCAAATTTCGAGCGATGAACCACCGCTCAACTGTTGAGCGAACTCAGTGATTGAGTGGACTCACTGCTTGAGTTGAGCGATGAATTGAGTCAAAATGTGAGTCCTTTACATCCCTGGTTATAAGGTTATCTTACTACTGGCACAGAGTTACACTGCTCCACTGCTTAAAAATGATTCAGTGTTATATGGTGGATGGTTCTAGCAATGATATAGTTTATGATTTAATTGTTATTTTTCATTAATTTTATATTTTATATATTTTACACACGAGTTTAGATTAAGTTTCTTACTAAGTTAGTTTTTATCCATTATTCTTAGTAGTAAAAACATTGTTACATGCAGAAAACCGGTATAGTGGCCGCACGAGCATAAAGCCTACCATAACTACGAAGTCGCGATACAATACGACTTTTACCAGCAGGATTTGGATCAACCATTAAGGCTTTTTAAAACTTCCGGTCTTATAGTTAACAGCATAAAAATTTGATTGGATTTTTAGAGTAGCACTTTGTCATCATAGTATTTTTCTCGATAATTTAAGTGGAATTTTGTTATTTTATCAAAAGAAATAGATACATTTAGGTACTATTTCCATTATTTTTCTTTTTGCTTAAAATTCTGTAAGAATTCTGGAAGAAGAAAAAGGAAAAATTCTCGCGTATAGAGATGTTGGTCCTTTCCACACATAAAATAGCAGAAAAATTAGGGGCAGGTCTGCAACAGTTGTTAAGATCTTTTACAGATTAGGTGAATAATACGGAACTGAAAAAAAACGGACTGGCCACTGGCTCACAATAACAGTTCGCCAAAAAAGGCAAATAATTTCTAAGGCCATAAATGAAAAATAATTTGCTAGTGAAATTAAGGCTGAATTGCGACTTTCTATTACTTCAAGACGACTACAACAAGTTCTTAAAGCTGATAAAAATCTTACATTTGTAAAACGATTGGGAAGCCTGCATTAACATTGCAACTCAAAAAAATAGAATGGGAAATACATGGATTTTGGAAAGAAGCAGAAGTGTGTGCTCTTCAGTGACGAAAAAAAGAAATTTGGATGATTCAGATGGTATTCAGTATTATTGGCACGATTTAAGGCGCGAAAGAGAAATAAGAATGAATTGTAACTTTGGTTGTGAGATAATGTTATGATTTGGAGCACCTTTTCTTTTCAAGGAAAACTACTTTTAGCATGATTAGCATATAAAATAACTTCAGAGGATTACATTACCATGTTGGAAACGTTACTGATAGATCACGCAGAGTATCTAATATGGGAGCTGATTTCATTTTCCAGCAAGATAATGCCACAATTCAAAATTGGCACGGAAATGGTTTTCAGATAAAGAAATTTCTGTTTTAGACTGGCCCCCATGCAGTCCAGATCTAAATCCTATTGTGAAAACCTGTTGGGGTAAATTTGTACGTATAAAGCTTATGAGCATGGAAAGCAGTAGAACAACCTGTTAAGCCTTAAGAATAGTATTCGAAGTGCCTGGAATGAAATTCTACCAGAAATTCTGTTAAAATTAATCAATACCATGAATTCAAGAATTTTTGATGTTATTCAGAAAGAACGAGGTCCAAAATGGGAACATTATAAAATCCACAAGCGATAAAATCCAGAAAAATTACAAAAATCCGAAAATGAGAAAAAATTCAGAAGTGACAAAATCCAGAAGTGACAAAATCCAGAAGTGACAAAATCCAAAAAAATGACAAAAATGCGAATATGAGAGAATTCAGAAGTGACAAAATCCAGAAAAATTACAAAAATCCGAAAATGAGAAAAAATTCAGAAGTGACAAAATCCAGAAGTGACAAAATCCACAAAAATTACAAAAATCCGAATATGAGAGAATTCAGAAGTGACAAAATCCAGAATAATTACAAAAATCCGAAAATGATTAAAAATTCAGAAGTGACAAAATCCAGAAGTGACAAAATTCAGAAACTACAAAGTCCACAAAAATTACAAAAATCCGAAAATGAGAAAATTCAGAAGTGACAAAATCCAGAAGTGACAAAATTCAGAAACGAAAAAAAAATATAAATGTCAAAAACCTGAAATTGTAAAAATTGTTAAAAAAATTTAAAAATGGCGTAAATCTCATATTCACACTCGTCGCTATATTAATATGTGTTAATAGTTGAGGGTCTTGTGATGACATATTCATCTGATGGAAACCTAGCATCTTTGTGAGCGAAACTGGCTAATCCAACAATACCGGCACATGGGTCACGATTTGTGAACAGCGGTCAAGAAACATTATACGAAATTTTGAAGTGTTGATCGCGATTTTGAGATAGTCAAGGTCCAAAATGCATGATAATTCGAATTAGAATAAAAAAATTTAAATTTTGGAAATTACTAATACATAGAAAAATATATATGCATCTAGGTCTGTGCCTAGGTCTCATCTATTCATGTGTGTGTTGAAGTGGTAGTGTGGGGTGAATAAATGTAAAAAACTTATATAATTTGTGTTCTTTTTAACGTAAACGAAAAAGGAAGAAATCCAGAAAAAAATTCAAAAAAGATATTCACGCGGGCGAATATTTTTTCTGGATTTTTTTGGATTTCTTCTGAATTTTGTCACGTCTGGATTTTGTCACTTCTGGATTTTGTCACTTCTGGATTTTATGTCTTCTGGATTTTGTCTTTCTGGATGTCGTTTCTCTGGATTTTGTCTTTCTGGATTTCGTACCAACCCTCTGGATTTCGTACCAACCTTCTGGATTTAGTACCAACCATCTGGATTTCGTACCCAACCCCCAGGTCCAACATCATATTAATTTGCTTTAAAATCCTTATAGTACTTTGTGATGGACTGATAATTATTTCGCTGGCATATAGTTATCAAAAAAAAATATATTGAGTGGTATCTTAGCCCAATTGCGTATTTTTAATAATAAATAGTTCTATTACGTAAAAAGTTTATTTTCTTTTTCTTATTTTTCTTTCTATTACTCAAACCAGATTTCATCGTTTCCGGGTTCCAGTGATTTCAAACGGAAACTGTGTGGCTCCCAAATCAAAATTTTTCTAGATTTTTGTTTATTTGTCGGTAAAATGAAGCTCCTGAGCTTATCGATAAAATAGGAAAAAAGGGGGCGATAAGATATGTAATCTTATTGTACCTTTTCCCAGTAATAAATTTGAATTAGAATTTGAATATTTGAAATTACTGTGCTACTAAAATAAACCGAAAATCTATATGCCAAGAATCTCAATATTTCCAGAGACTTTTATCTCACCTTACAAATTGGATAGCATTTTAACTAAAAATGATTCTGAGAGGTTAAAATAAGTCGCGGTTATCCAAAGTTTTTATCTAGTGCACAAAAAAAATATTAGCTTGTTTCTCTATCATCTAGAAAGCACACATCTATGAATGACATCACAATTTTTCTTTTAGTCTTGTTTCATTTTATTTAATACGCGACTTATCTTCAGTGCTGACCTCAAATCCAAAAAAAAAACATCCTTTACCTACTCTACCCACAGACAGCGCATTCACTATTAACATATCTTTTAGCGCCAATTTAGCGCAAAACTAGAACATAGCACCATGCACAAAGATAAGTTATCATGAAATGCGCATAATTTGAGCTAAATTTGTTGGACGTGGTCGATGGAATACTACACACATCCGTACATACATATATATCTGTGGTCTAGCCTGATACTAGAAAATCGATAGACATTCTGTGTCGCAAGTTATTTGGAGCTTCTTGCAGAATAAAAAAAAGCTAAAAAAAAACCTGGCGTCTATTGATTTCTTCAAGTCATTGTTGTTGCTGCTGCTGCAACTACTGCTACTACTCCTGCTTAACATACATACATACTACATACTACATATTTATGTAGATAGCTCCTTCTACTTTTATTTAAAATTTAGTATTCAAGGAGATCACGGATTATTGATTGGATGAATTGGAAAAATTTTGCCAACTTGTTTGAATCCTTGGGTATATAGTTATATATAGATACCTGCTGTTAGCTAATGATCATGTGGATCCCATGCATATAGATTCTGTAGAGATTTGAAAGCGAGATTTTCGTATAGCCACATATCAATAAAGGACACGACATGTAAACGACCGAAATATGCATTTTTTGACATACTCCATAGTGATAATATGTTTTAGTTTCCCATGCATGTTCTCTTGCATGACTCTACTTATGTCCGTCCATTGGCATTAAAATAAAATGACTCTGTGTAGTAGCTTTTACCCCAGGCTATATAGAGAAGTACTATAACGTTTTGAGGTCAATATAGGGTGAAAATTCATGTTATAAGAATGCAATGTTGTCCCCATGCTGTTGTCTCTCTATATGGTTGAATGTTATGCTGAGTACGAGGATAGAGAGGGTTCATTCAAGTTTATCTGATATAATCACGTACTTTATGGATCGACTGCATGGGACAGTTTTGAGAAGCTGCAAAATATTAAAGCATACAGAGAATTTTTGTTTTCTTTTTCATGTGACTTAAGTAACCTTAAATTTAAGTGTAAACGGTAATTGCAGGGCTAGAGACAATATAAATTTGAAAATTGGAAAATTTTGATTAATAATAATAAACTGAGTCAATTAGAACTTACTGTTTACATGGTATAACCAATAATAACAGACATATGAGAGTTAAATATTATTTGGAAACATTGTGACAATACAAGTAACAAAAATCTCAATTCAGTTGCTGTTACGTCGCAGTTACATTATTGTGTATACAGGGTGTTTCCCACTAGGAGGTCAATAGAGTAGGAGGTGATAGTACTCACCTAGACGAACCAAAAATTGTATGGCGGGGGGGGGGGGGGGGCATATCAACCATTTAGGAGTTACAGGTAGATTAAAAAATTATGCTAGGTTTTCACAAAACACCCTGTATCTTAAAAAATACAGGTCACGGTTAAGAGCTTCATGGCCTTTCCAACGACTGCTCAATCAGCCCTATACCCCTCTCCAATCAAGAATTATGGTTGTTTAAACTACAAATTTCGGATTTTCTTAACTTTATTTTTGCAAAAAGGTCGTTAACATAACTTTTTTTTATAAAAACTGTAAGCAGTAGACTCTCCTCTTTAATGTGACCTATTACCCTGCCATACAATTTTTGGTTCGACCTCCTGCTCTATTGACTTCCTAGTGGGAAATACCCTGTATAAAGTCTAACGTTTTTTTTTTCGATAGCATTGTAATAGGAATATGGTTATGAATTTGTAATGAAACAGGCACAATGACTTTAACTGTGGTTTGGTCGTATGCGAATCCAACCTCAGAAATTCCGGTCGGACTGGAACATCTTTATAGCTACCTTTGCGACATCTGTGTTTCAAAATTGGGTTTTGCATAGCTGTCAAGAAAGTGCCATATTGACGGAACAAAAGGGATTGGGCAAGAAAGATGCCGGAATTTGGAGAGAATTTCCTGCAAGTTTTGGCTAAGTTGTTTTTTTTTTACATGTAGCATCAATCAGTTCAAAAAGTATTGTAGCAAATTATTTTTTCTTCAATAGTTGCGCTAATAAATATTCAAATAACGCGCCATTACGGTGGCGGCAAGTTTTAATCGATTTTGATATACATACGTAGTGACGTTGTCACAATAGTTGATGATAGCAGTTACAAGAGGAAATAGGCAAGTGAGAGTGGAGAAAGGTGTGAAAAATTAAGCGTATCGAAGAGATCAGAGTCGGGTGCCACAATATCCCTAATTAGCCTGATATCCTTCCGGATTACACTTCAATTAATTAAATTTAATATTAAAAATATTAATATTAAATTGGTAAAAGGGAATTGTATTATAAGATTTGCATTTCTTCTTTCTCTCTTCCCCCTTTACTAGGTTCACTACTTTGCTAGATTTCAGGTTGAAGGCGCATCAGATTCCAGTGTTAGCTCCTGGTGTCAAGGGATGTTGAGCACAACACTGTAAAGGTCATCACCATTCGATCTTCACCAAGTGATGTAAGGTCTCTTCAGGACCCGATATGTGTGTTGGAATTTTTTTTAAGGTACGAAATTTTTGTTTTCTTGGTAATCACTGATTGGACTGAACGAAGTGTTCGATCTTTATTCCTAGAGGACCTATCATCATTTTAATGGGTATTATAAATGCTCAAATCGGCTTCTTCAATCATAAAATTATACCCAATTTGATTAGATTGACGAGCTGCACAATATAGATAGACTACGAAACTGTCAATAGCAAATGGATGACTATTTTAGAGGACATTATTCAAAAGCTTCACAGAAGGAAATATCTGAAACTGATATAACCGATTTCAAGAAGGGGGAACGTGCAGTAGAATATTTTAAATCCAAACTGGTTTAATTTACATGGCTTACCAGATCTATACCGAAAATTGGTACGTACGGATTTCCGTCAAAACGTATTACATTAGCTACAAGTCTCTGAATGAAATCAACAATGATCAAGCGTGTGATATGACTGGAAAGGAAAGTCTTCAATGATCATCAATAAAATGAAAGTTACGAATTACATTGTAGCACCATTCAGTCCAAGGATATCATCAGACTTCTTCCTATAAATTTTTCAAGTAGATTAGGTTTTTCAGTAGAAAGCTATAGTTTTTGAATAAGTCTCTCGGTCCATTGCTATCCCCATTGTGAATGTTCGGAACAGAGTGAAGAGCGGGTATTAAATTTAAAACATATTTATTAAAATACACAAAAAATACATACATAAAAAAATCGTTTTTATAATTTTGTTTTTTTAAACTATTTTTTTTATTAATACAAATTAAAATTAAATTAATGAAAAAAGAATTCTGAAATTAAAGAGTTTTATAAGATTCAGGTTAAGTATATTAGGGGCAAAGGGCTGAATGAACTCGAAAGGGGAATCATATTAGAATAAAATAAAAAAAAATATTTGAGATATTCACTGTTAGTGTGTAAAAGTGTAAAATTGTTGTGTAAAGTGAGTCTGCTGGTATTTTTTTTTTCAATTCAAGGGAATTGAATTTTCTGATTCTAATTAATTAAACTCAAGCATCTGAGAATGGAATTCGATACTAAGAAAAGCTTAACTTTCATTCTTATATGGATGAAAATATTTTTTACCCCAAAAAACTACTACAGTTTTTTTTTCTTTTTAAATATATTTCAAATTTAAATTTGAAATTTTTTGTTGGGACCAACATTATTTATGTATTTTTATATAAAGTTTAAAAGAAAAAGAAACTTCAATTAAAAACAAGTAATCGACTAAATCAAATTAAACTGAGTAAATCGTGCAAAAGTATGCAAAGTAGAAACTTTGATGATAATGTAAATAAATTGTTATTGAAACAGTTCTCTTACCCAAAAGCCCACTTATAGCAAACTGTGGTAAAAACTTTTGTAGGAGCTCGTTATAAAATATCAGAAATATCAAAAGTTTTGGTATACCTAGTGTAGCGACCCCTAAACGATAACAAAATTTAAAAAATATTTATAAAAATATGCGAATTTATCAGGATAGGAAAACTATAAATAATAGTGTGCCCAATAACATTTTAAGAGTTCGATTTTAAGAACCCACCTTGTGTATTTTCATCTGCTAGATAGAGTAGAACAAGAAGATCTAAAAAAAAAAAATTTATTTCAAGACTATGTCAAAGTTACAAATACTTTTCCATATTACTATAAATGTCTAACATATTGAAACTCTGTGAAGATCAGCCAATCAAAACGGAGCTCTCGGAGTGTGCGGTCTTTAAATTACTTGCTTCAAGGGACTCAACAAGTGTAACGCTTTTTTTTTTTGTAGTGTCTCTTTTCTAGGAACAGAAAGCAGGTAGTACAATATTTGATTTTTTAAAAATATTCTAACTGAAGGGAAAAACGACGCCAAAAACATGTGGCTAGAATTAAAGCAAGCGATCGGAAAATCTGTCCTGATGCTATTAGCTAGGGAGGCTGCTGAAATACTCTAAATTAAGAGCATCCAGAATATAGTGAGAGATATTCGAAATCTGAGCGACTCTGAAAATAGTAATCACCGCTGATTTTTCTAGAAGAAAATTGACGATGGGGATTAATAATAGATTTACAATTTAGGTAGGTCGGTCACTAAAGATGCAAATGCTTCGTGCATACACTATGCACTTGCAGCATATGAACTTCGCATATGCTGTATAGTAAGCCGGTGAACAAAAGAGCAATTGCATACTAAGTAAAGTGCTTAAATTATAAATGAATTGTTTTTATCATATCGTCGTCGTACATCCAAATATCGGTCATTACAAGAATGCTTTACGCAAAAGCTGTACATGATTGCATGTAAACTCCTTCTAAAACACGAAAATGCTTGCAGCATGCATACAGCTATTTCCCTTACATCAAGCAATAGTTGCATATTTGCGAGGCGTGTCACTTAGAAAAATATATATGATGCTTTTTATGAAAAGCATGATTGATGCAAGTACATAAAGCATGCACGAAACATTTGCATCTTTTGTGTAGCGGCCTGCCTTAGTTGGACAATTTCTCGTCTATAGTAGACTGAAATTCACTGACAATAATTTCAATGAATTTGCAAAATGCATTGAAAATGCAGAAAAAATCGAACGTTTCGATTGAGTGATCTGAGAGTTCTCATCAGTATGGTTATCTTGAAGAGCATAATGCAAGTGCATACAGCATGCACGAAGCATTTGCATCTTTTGTGCAAAGGCCTGCTTTAGTTGAACAATTTTCCGTCTACAGTAGACTGAAATTCACTGAAAATATTTTCAATAAATTTGCAAAATGCATTGAAAATGAAGAAAAAATCGAACGTTTCGATTGAGTGATCAGAGAAGTCTCATCAGTATGGTTATCTTGAAGAGCATAATACAAGTGCATACAGCATGCACGAAGCATTTGCATCTTTTGTGCAAAGGTCTGCCTTAGTTGGACAATTTTTCGTCTATAGTAGACTGAAATTCACTGAAAATATTTTCAATGAATTTGCAAAATGCATTGAAAATGAAGAAAAAATCGAACGTTTCGATTGAGCAATCAGAGAGGTCTCATCAGTATGGTTATCTCTGGTCGCCTATATTTTATGCATGAATTAAAATCCTTGCTACTTAGTTATTCCCATCAAAATTTATTTTATTATTTTTATTTTTTTAACCGTTGTCTTGAAATGTAGTAGCCTTAGATATGATCTGCTGTTGCGATTCAACGCTCAACTTATTCCCAAATATATTTTTCCTTACGTGTTTAGTGTTGGGGGGAGGGGGGGGTATGCTTGGGTCGCTAAAACAGGATCGGTGTAATGCTGGGCCATACTATCGATACATATATGCATACAGCAGTAGCTTGCAAATACTTTTAATATTTATTTCACAATTAATAATTATTATTGATTCACCGTGAAAAAATATTACAAAAACCTGAATAAAGTTTTCAAGTTTATATAATTATTTCTATATGTTAATTAATTTTCTTAGCAATTCTATTTGACTTTTATCATTTCAATTTATATGCGGGGGGGGGGGGGGTGTTCTAGAACAAGTTACATTATTTTTCCGTTCAATAAGTACCCTGAAATTCTACAAAATTACTAAAGTTATTATTATTTCAATCAATCTATTACTAGCCATCATAAAACAATCTGACACACATTTTACACCGCATACCGCATTAACATGCAGAGTCAAATAAATTAGAGCAAGTAGTGCATAAATTAAAGAAATGAAAAAACAAATCTCTCAAGACTTGAAGTAAGAAAGAGTAAAAAAAAAAAATAAGCAAATAGTAAATAATAACAATTTATCTAAGAACAAAAACAAAAGAACTTCTCCGGAACGTTCCAAGAACACTCATTTTTGTGTAGTAGCAGTTGCTCTAATAATAGACTGGCTTCTACCGGTTAGTAGTACTTACTTTCAAGTGTCTGCAAACAAACGGTACAATATGTAGGTATGGAAGAAGTAGAAGCATGCCTCGACGATCCAATAAGTTCCAGTTTAATTCATACTACACCCCATATGTATGCATGTATGTACTATGTAGTATCTACATATAATGGCAACAGAAGCCATAGCCATTCATGTGTGAACTTCTCTACGGACTCCATAGGGCATTATGCAACAGCAAGGAGGATTTATAGCCATAGAAGTTGAAGAAGACCTTGAACAAGTAACGAGAGAATTATAGTTTTACTCTAGACCTTCATTTTACACAGTGTGCCACAACACCACATTATTTTGATGTTGTTTGGTTGTTTTCCCATAGATAACTATGTCTGTCTCTGTCACATTCTCACATGCAAATACCTCTACTCTATCTGGATGATTATTATTATTATTAGCAGCAATTATTGCTATTTTCTAAATATATATGTAAATATGCACACGGGGAGTATTTAGCGCTTCCAACTCTTAAATAGAAAATTTAATTTAATGTTCATTTCACGGGATAGAAGTTTTGAGATGAAAAAAAAGGAAAAAAAACAGAGAAAAAAAAACAGAGGAAAAAAAATCAATGAACATAAAATGTGGGGAAAATCAATAGAGGAAATTTACAGCTGTTATGCAGATTAACTTAACTTGAGGTTACGCAAAAAAAAGTAGTTACGTTACGGATTCATTCTGTGGCATTTTGAAGAATATTTCACTACTAAACGAGAGGCACGTAACAATTGGTCAACCATTTTTAAAACAAGAAAAAAGAAAAACAAAACTAAATTTAAACTGAGTCTAGAGAGCAATCCAATGTGTTGGTGAATGCTATTTATTTTTTTTTTTAGCCCTAAACATCTGTTTACTAGTCCTAATTTAACATGTCATAGTACCAAATTTATGAGCCCATTCTACAAGCTCTCCAAGCAGTGTTAAATATCACAGAGTTAAAGTGGTCTGTAGATGGCTGGTGACCCAATTGCCAGTTTCTGCGAAGGGTCATAATTATTTCAAAAACAGAAATAACAACAGAAATAGGCAACAACAAAAACAATTTCTTCAGGATTTTTTGATTTTTTTTTTTTTAATTACTTGTGTTAAGTTAAAACAGGTGGGTTCTAACGATTTTAGTGTACCTATAATGTATGTAAATGCTTTTTTGTGTCACTAGAGGGCCTACATAGATTTGGGGGCAGTTTCTTTATTTAATATGCTTGTTTCAGATTATTTGATGGACGGAGATACATTGAACTGATTTACAGACTTCCGGGTTTATGTAGTATTATTAAAAAATTTCTTTTTTCGCCATGCTCATGATAGTCTGGGCAGAAAACTAAACTCTACAATGGCGGTTATATGCTTCTATGCATAAAAACTCGTCTGCTGTACTTTTTTGTTTTTAAATAGAATTCTCTAGGAATAAGATAAAAAAAAAGTCGATTTAAATATTCAATTAAACTTTTCAACCAATTTTCTGATTAAAAACTCTAAGCGGGAATTTTTGGAAGCTTAAAACGAAGGAAATAGTAGGTCTGTTCGATGAAAATACCGGGTAAACTTAGGGTCCCCAGAGCTACATTATCTTGATTTTTGAAAAACCTAGGACTACCCCGAATTTATACACTACAAAATTCTTAGGCTAAGAGTTTGACATTTGTCACTCGAAAACTCTCACTTGAACTTTGCTCTTGATTGAGGTATGCATATAAATTACTTCTTAAGCAAAAATATGCAAAAATTAGAGAATAATAAATATAAAAATAGCTAGAGGACATTTTAATTGTGTCTTCACCCATTTTATAAATAACTTTTCGCAATTAATTATACTCAGGAGAACTGTCAGAGAAATGTTTTTACACTAGGAGGTTTATCATAAATTCAAGAAACTTATTCGATGAGTGCACAAATAAGATATCTACTCAGTTTACTTACTATTTTGTAGATTTTTATAAGTCCTGGGCAAACCGTGCACATCATTTGTAAATTCTGCCGCCTTTTCCATTTTCCTTTGACAATTTAAACTTATGAAAATTCTCGATTTGACAATTCTCGATTGCAATTGACATTACCCAGAGTTTTTGGGTGGTTTTGGGCTAAAACTTTATTGAAGGGGAAGTGTCTAAATTCCCCCCCCCCCCATTTTCTGAGTACGTGAACAGAGTTTGGGTGCTTTTGGGTGAAAATGTGCTAATGCATTCACACAAATTCGAGTACGTGAACAGACCTAGTTACATGACTCTTCAATTTTTCTTAGCCAAGCCAATTTTTGTAGGGGAATGTCTTCTAGGTCGGCCATCTGTGATTTTTTTAATTTTGACCACTAGCGCCAATGTTCGAGCGCGGAAAAACTTCTCTCAGTAAAACTGAACTTTCCGTGGCATTACAGATTTGGAGCTTGAACGCTCAACACGTGCTGTGCACTCAGTGGTACGAAATTCCAAAAAAAATTGGAAGGCGCCCAAAAAACGCAAGCGGAAATCCCAACGAAGTTCGCAAATAAAAACCAGCTAGAGGAAGATGCCCCAAAAAAACGCGGAAAAAGCTCTCTTCGTACAATGCAAGAGAGAAATGCATTTGAAGTGCGTCAGTATAACGACATTTGCCGAAAACGCGATTCCGAATAATGTGCCAATCAAATTTTGTTAAAAAACAAAAAATGCATTAAAATCGTCTTTTTTGTTTTATTCAATTAATTTTTCCAGATCATTTTCAATCATTTCAACACATTTTCGTCGACTGCTTGACAGAATTTCTTTTTTTTTTAAATGCCTATATTTTTTTCATTTTTCATCCAATCAATCTGCAATGTTCAGCAAAAGTGTTCCTTTTTCCCAGACCTCTCAAAATATGGGCTTAGATTGACCAAAATCGTCCTTAAACAGAAGTTATGGACAACAGCCAAAAAAGGTGGCCAACCCTGAAAACATTCCCCTACATATTTTGTTCAATATCTAAAATTTGTTCAAAGAAAAAAAAAAACAACTTTCATGCCTAATTGCAAGTGCAGATTCTACTATTCATATTCACTTAAAATATTTTCATTTTCTACAATTTCCATGTATGGAAAATATGTTGTGTGTGTGTGCTGTAGTATCATGACAGTACAATTTAAGGTTACAACAAGAGTTTCTTTGATGAATATGAGAAACAATTTCGGCCAGAAAATAGAGCCCTCTGGGATACCAGATTTGTTCTAGTAAAATTCATATGATATACACAGATTACCATTAGTAGGCACTTCTTTGGAAAAAAATCTGATGGTGATGACTATGTATGTTACATATGAGTCTCCAAAATGCCACTGATCTTGGTGCCTATATGTCAAATATATGCGTTAATTACTTTCACAACAACAATCTATCGAACGACAAACATTACTTTCTCAATATCCTTCTCATCATCATAACCCAATTAATCACAAGAAATATGACGACATTTTCCATTATTTTCATAATAATAATAAAATTAAAAGTAAATTTTCCACGCATGCGTAACTCTTTTCATATTATACTTGACATTCATTAAGGTGAGGCTGAATCAATAATAATAATTTTTAGATCTCTGCTGAATGGCGGCGGCGATACGAACGATAACAGCGGGCGGGTAGCGATGCCGACAGAATAAACAAAAATGAGAACAAGGCTTTAAAGTTAACAAAAACTCAAGGGAAACATTGTTTCCTTCTCCCATTGACATAATTCCCCTCCCTTACCTAACCCTAAAGAAAATTCTTTTGTTATTATCTTCATTATCTGTCTGTAACAACGGTACACACGCGCATACACAATTACAGATTTTTTTTTTTTTTTTTTTTTTTTGCAAATTGTATAAGTAATAACATAAATTGCGATCAAGTTAAAATTAGCCTGCGCGAAATGCGAATATTACTTGATTCATATTTCACTGCACATGAATGGAAGGTCATGCACGTGACATTAAATCGTCGCGTCAGTCGGTCTTGTAATGACTTATGGAGTTTGTAAAGTAAAATTTTGTTAAAACACCAAAAACCTAATATTAATAAAAAAAAATGATTGTCAACAAAATTTTAATGTTTTTTATTAAAAGGCTTGGTTAGGACACAAACAATGAACCTAAGTCTGGCCTGATCTAAAATGGGAAGGGGGTGGGTGGGTGATGAAGTACACCACAATTGAAATGGAAATTTTCTTCAACAAAATTATTGGTTTTTTTTCCTACTAAAACACAATGGAAATCTAGAAAAATTTATATCTAGGGAGTTTATAAATGAGATATGGGGAGGAGAATGAATTCATGGAAAATTTGTGTGCCCAAAATTTTACTGTTGACATTGAGGAGAATATTTAGAGTCGTTTGCCTCTGCGCAGTGATGAACTTTCATGCTTGATCTCTTTCACCCATATAAAAAGAAACCGAAATTTTTCCGCAATTATCACAATTTATCCGGCGACACGGCGAGTAAATCAATGAAATTTAACGTGCAAATCGTATATTAATTGGGTTTGGCTGGGGGTTCGAAGAGTAGACGTAAGTAAGTAATTCATATATACATACGTACATAGTCTGTGCTCGCTTATTTTAGATAGCAGCTATAGGCTATATACATATTACATACCAATCTAGATGGCTAGATGAGATAAATCGTTTAGTCAAAACCATCAGCAGCACAGAGAGCCCAGATAAAGTCATGGCGCAGTAGTAGTCGTCTAGTAATTCTCTATTGGCCGGAAAAGGAAGCCACTAAACACTGGAACTTAATAGACAATGGCTGTGCGACACTATATTTTACTAGATACATTATGTGACGCAACAATAATTTTTAGCACGACATACTCGTACATGCATACATACATACATACATACAATTGCCCGTCGACGCTTTTTACTAGGCGGTTTCTGATTATAATCGCGGAGGTAACATGTGATTTTATAGAGAGAGGTTATGAGGTGCATTCCATGCGTAGTAAATTGATATTAGATATGATGGAAAACTTGCAAAGATATTCACTGGAATACTCTAACCGTAATGTATGTATTTATGTATGTAGGTATAATTCTTGAGAATCAAAGTAAGCATATTTGTATGTATGGATGGATGTCCATTTATCAGATAAACCTTATCAGAAATTATTGTATCTCATATAAAACGTGCGTTTGAGGTGGGAATTTTTTTTGTTTTTTTGCTTTATACAACATCTATTTGAATTAATTAATTAATCAATATATTTGGTGATTTACCGTTAATCAGATAGAAATTAGTTACGATATTGTTGTCGGTGATTTGTACATTTATTTTTGTACAATGACTATATAATCTATACCCCGGCGTACACGCTGCTAGCATGCATCACGATCAGTGGCGTAACTAAGAGTACGAGCGCCCCCCGCAGATTTTTGAAAGTGCCCTGCTATTTTTCACACGCCTTGATCCTTCGTATTAACATTTTGGTAAAATATTTCACTCGTAAGCGTTTTTTAATTGAAACGTTTAATACATAAATATTGTATGAAGTAAGTTTTTGTTGTAAAAATTTATAAAATTTTAAGATAATATACTGCAATTAAAAAACATTTTAATAATTAAAACGTAAGAAAACGAAGGGTTAATTTGTGTATGGAGGGGGATTAGGGGATTAGCTGAAAATTAGCAATTGGATGCGTTAAAATTATTCATTTATTTATGCATGAATATGATACAAATCGTATAAACATTATTATTAGTTACTTTTAGAGTAAAACTTATTACTCAACAATTGAGCAAACCGCGGCTGTTTTTGGCGTTAGCAAATTCTTTCACAAATCACAGCGTTGTCCAAATCGAATTTACTCGCCAATTCGTGTTCTACGATCAAAATAGAAAGTTCGCTTAAACGTGATAGATACGTTTTTATTAATTTGAGTTTTGAAAATGAACTCTCTGTTGAAGCAGAGGTAACAGGTAACGTCAAATACGAAACAAGCGCTGTACATACATTCGGTAAATTCGTAGCGAATATATGTTATAATCTATTAGGGCAGCGACATACGATTCGGTTTTTTTCCGTCCGGCTGGCCGTCTACGGTTTTTACCATCGCCGTGATTACACGACATACCAGACGGTTATTCTCGATTATTTTGTGGATACAAGTCAGTGAAGTCAGTTCAGTAATTTTTAGAGGTGTTATAAAATAAGTTTTAGTTTGGGTAGTACTACCCACCTATCGAATTTTAAGAAACATAGTCAATTATTTATTATCATTTTTCCTCAGAACGAAACAAATAATTGACTCCCTATCATATGCACGCCTATGGATAAGCAAACACTTAGATTTGGATGGATTAAGCTTTAATTTATTATTACAGGACCATTCGAGGCTATTCCAAATCCTCATTTACTCGAAAGATGCAATGATGATGAAAAGTTTTTTTTAGCTTTTATAGAATGTCTTCTCGCTCTTTTGATACATATTACTTGACATAGTTAAGGAAAAAATTTCAAAATCAAAAACTTTCAAGCCGCTCTACGCCAAGCATGCTATCTTTATAAAAAAAAAATCCAAATCGTTCTAAATATCGCACGCGCACTTCAAAAACAATCTCAAATTATTTTATTAAATTTACCTATGTACGTATCGTTTCGTTCGCTGCTTCTGTACTACTGCACTGCACTAAATTTCAACATACCTTCCGGAAAAAACCGAAACGTATATCGCGTCCAGTTTCATTCGGCAGCAAATCGTATGTATTAGCCGTCATCAAACCGTGGTCAGCCACGGTTGCTTCAAGTTTTGAAACCGGGGCTTTTAATATCTTTCGAAACAGTACATTTTAAACTTATCATTTCATCAATAAGACAATTGAACAAATCATTCTCATACTTATCACATAATTTCTGAACGCATCTTTCAATTTCTTGTTCGCTTGAGCCGATCAATTTCAAAGGATTCAAAAACATAAAATTATTTTTGATCGTCCGCATACTCTCGAAACGCGTGTTGTTTTGAGCTATCTGTATATCCAAGGACGCGTTGAATACAGTAATGCGAAATTTTTCACTGGGTATCCTTGAATTGAATGAAAGTCATCTGATAATTCATCATAAAACTTTTTGACTTTTCGTTGCCGGCTCTGAGCGAAAGAAATATCTATCTGCCAGCTTTTAGCAATGACTTCAGCTTCTTCCAAAAGAGAATAAAAGTCATTGCGTAAAGCCGAAATATTACAAACAACATTTTCAAGCAAATCACAAGCTTCCTCCAAAGTGATATCAGGACTTTGGAGAGTTTTCGAAGTCAAATTAATGCAATTCAATACTTTCCTTTGAAAAACAAGCCACAATACGAACTCGAAGGAGTTCAAATTTTTTCGAATATTCGTTGCTTCATCTTCAATTTCATGTTTTTTCTTCGAAGTGAGAATTATTTTAGATAAGCTGTTCATTACAGATGAAAAATTGCATTTCAGAGCTTTCACCGAATCATACTGAGACGACCACCTAGTAGGACACATCCTTTTCATCGTTCTCTTAACAATACAATTTGAATTTACGTACGACTAAAATCGTGTGGGGTAAACATGATACATACGACTGTTTACAAGTGTTTGTGCCCCACGTTTTTAGTTGTATGTGTCTTAAAATTCATCATAAAATTATTTTATTTTTTTAGTATATTAGAAAAACGTGGTCTTTTTTTTTTCCTTTTTTTATATATATTATTTCGAAGCAAATATCCGTCTCCACTTAATTTAACACTTAGCGCCCCCCCGCAACGTGGGGTCTACGGGGTCGTTATTCACGCCAGTGAACACAATGCAATCAGGAATTTTTTCCTCTCCCTGTGTATCACTCATCAACGAAAATTGATGCAAAGTGATGCATGCTAGCAGCGTGTACGTGGATAATTCGTTGAGTGAGAGCTAAAAAATACTCCATCTTTAAATTGATGTTGCATCATATTCTAAAGGGTCTTTCAAATTGAGTTTTCAAAAGTACGCGCCTGTGTAACCCACTTCAAACATCGAACTCACCCATATTATATGTCATTTTGACAGCTGAAGGTTTGCCATTTATAAAAATGTCGGCGTATACATTACAAATGTTCGTTCTGTAAGAAATGTATTTCGCAAATTACACGATGTTAATGGTCGACATAATCGTCCAACTGAGCAACAAATTGGTAATATTGTGCGGAAGTTTCAAGAAACTGGTGCAGTACAAGATCGAGAAAGACGTCAGTATGCTCGTGCCTGTCGTTCAGAAGAAAATAATGGTGCTGTGAGTAATAATGTCGCAGCTAACCCCAACACGTCAATTTCCCAACGTTCACAACAATTAAGACTGTTCTGATTCAACTGTATGGCGTATTATGCACAAACGTTTAGCTTTGAAGGCCTACGAAGTTCAATTGACACAAAAATTGCTGACACATGCCGCGGGACTTTGCCAATTGGATATTGGAACAAAGCGACGATTTTACAAAAAAATCATCTTTTCGGACGAAGCACATTTCGAGATAGGTGGCTACGTTAATAAACAAGACTGCCGTATTTGGGGAGAGGATAACCCTCGCGTGATCCAAGAGAGGCGAGCGCGTTCACAAAGAGTCACTGTTTCGTATGCATTGATGTCTGGTGGTGTGATTAGTCCGTAATTTTTCGAAAATGATGCCGTAAAAGCCATACCCGTTAACAGTACCCGATATCGCGACATGATCACAACTTTTTTATGGCCAAAACTGAAAAATATTGATACTGAAGACATGTGGTTTCATTAAGGTGGGGCTATGTGTCATACAGCCCAGAGAAATTTTGCAATTACTGCATACAAACTTTCCAGACCGTGTTATTTCCAGATTCGGTGACGTGAATTGGCCTGCAACATCCTGTGATTTTACACCGTTAGACTTCTTGCTCTGGGGCCATGTAAAAACACAGGTCTACAAGGATAATCCTCGAAACGTTGAAGCATTGAAAGCAGAAATTATTCGAGTTATTGGTGAGATAGAGCCGCAACTATGCCAGAATGTGATTGAAAATTTTGATAAAAGTATCAGGTACTGTAGAGACGCAAGAGGTGGTCACATGGGAGATATTATTTTTAGATTATAAATGGCAAATATTGTATTTCCAAAATAAATAAAAACTTTTTCAGTTTCAATTCAAATTCTATTTCTTTTAATTATTTACTTTTGAAAACTCAATTTGAAAGACCCAGTAGGAAGATGGCGCAGTTATAATGACAGAAATTGGTATGATATGGAATTGGCACAAAATCTACATGGTAAAAACAAAATACAAATAAATACACCTAATCTAATTCTTTCCTCTGACAAATTCTCTAAAAACAGAATTTCAATTTTTAAATTCTCCAAAAAAGAAATTTTTCTATAAAAAATGCCCAAGAATTTTTTGAAAAAAAAATATTATTTTGCACTACTAAGTTCGTAAGAGGGAAAATTCTCATAAACAAAAACAAAATTAATTCCGGAAATCTCTTAATGTTAAAAGTGATAGGATCAGGGGTCGGTTACTAGAACACGGAGAATTGGGGAATTTGGGAGATGAGAGTCGATTTGATATTTAAATCTCCACTAGGAATTCTGTAACTCGGGGAATTTGTTTTGAAAATTAGTGAATTCTCTACTCCACTTGTTAAAATTCTCTGGAATTTTGCAGGTGGAAAAATAAAAAGAAGAATTCTCAACTGACAGTATTGTACAAATTTTAACAAAATGAGTAACGAAAGAATTATCATTATGTATGTATGTAAGTTATGTTATGTCTATTATGAAACCGACAACTCTTTACTGATCTTGATACTATCCGTGTTACGCGAAATTTTATAATTTATAATACCAAAAAAATGGAAAAATTAGAACAATTGGCGAAGGAATTCAAAACAGTGGATGATAATTTAATATTGCAAAACATTGATTTTGAATTACTGATTTTGAAGTTCATGGAAGTAAAGGACAAGTTTCGACACTACATTAATGAAAAACTATAAAGATTGGCCTTCGTTCAAGGATCTTTTTATCTCATCTATCTCTATAAAAAAAAAAACAGATTTAACTGCAGTACACAAGTAGGAATACCCTAAGAGTTTACTGAAAGAGGAAGTTGCAGCTTTAATCAAGCACCTAGAAATCCCTTAACAAAATTACAAGGAAGCATGAGATAAACTCATTAAACGAGATAATAAAAAAAAGAAAAATGTAAACACTAAAATTATTAAATCACGAACTGTCACAATTATGGAATGTGACTTTTAGATTTTTATAAAAACAGCACTCTAACCGGTCGGAATTGCTAGTGAATTGCGAATGAAGAGTTAGGAAGTTTTAATGGGAGAAAACGAAAACTCTCATCTCTCATCTCCCGAATTCCAAATTCTCTGTTTTATAAAATCCGGCCCCAAGAGGTAAGTTATTGGGAATTATAGTAAAGTAGTTGGTTGGTTGATTTAAGTGGTGAGCTCAGTCGTCTCGCTTACCCGGGGTTACACCTGCAAGTACATGCAACTGGCACTGCCATACTTCTTGCACGTGTAATCCAACTGCCATGCAACTTTCAGCGAACTTGCATGATAAAAATTCATGGTAGCTGGGAGATAGTAATTTGACATTTATACAGTTTTCAAAATGGCGGAAAAGAAATACTTGAGAGAAATTGATAAATTTATACTAGGAAAATGAGATTTTCTGGGATCTTTGGTATTACATCATTTACCAATACCTTCCTCTTAACTTTTCTTGAGTTTTTATCGTTTTGCTTCTTCGTTTATTTCTACAATTTACCAATATACGCAAGACTTTACAGCTCAATGGCATTTTTTAAATGAACTTGCATGCAAGCTGATAAGACATCAACCGAACTGCCTTCGGCTGTCAAGTTTAAAATCGCGTTGGAAGGGAGGCTTGCATGCAAGCTGTACTTGCAGGTGTAGCCCCCGAGTTAGAGAGAGCTGCAATAAGCGCTATTAAGAGCCACCATTTTGATATACCACTACTCATGTTGCATACAGGCAGTGGTCTGTAGAGATTGGGGAAGTTAGAGGTAAGTAGTAGAGATTCCAACCTGTGAAGTTTAGGAAATGAATTATTTATTCCTTTTATGTTTTTCTTCGAGATTTCTTTTCTAAGATCATCAAAAAATAACTCACCTAGAGGGTACGAGTAAGTGCCAAATATATACATAGGTAGTGGATAAGAGTCTCCTATTTATTGGTCTTCTCACAGCTAAGTCAGTGTGGATTAAAAGGAGCACCTATAAGGTCTAGTCTAGTCTCCAATCCTACCGAATAAGCCAACATCCGTATAAACCACAGTAATTGACCCTGACTATCTCTGTGTGGTTGGGTTCTACATATAGGACTTTGGTGATTTTTACGTTTATTATAGAGAAGGGCAAGTTGTCATGGTACTTCACGATAAATCTGCTCTGAGTAAAATATATATGTTTTTTTTGACAATGTCCAACAGTATTGAAACTTATTCGCTTGGAAGTGATGTATTGCCGAACCTTGTCAAGCCAGTTCATGCAGCCAATTTGTTTCCCTTTATATTCTTCTTTGCTATGCCCTGATGGAACCTAGTGAAGAGTACCTGCGTTGACTTCAAAATGTTGCAAGCGCTTTGTGACATTATCTCATCAACTAAAAGGTTATGGTGACTAAGCCAATCATTCTAAAGGTAGACGAACTGTTGGAATCTGATGGCACTATATGATGCTTGGCGATGCATGTGTAAATCTAGAGAAAGAAAACATAAAATTACATTTAGGGCGTCTGTTGGAGCTGTTACCACGACGTGCCTATACAGATATTCCTTTGAATTCTACCCAATATAGGCTAGTTGTTGCTTTTCTGTCCAAGTGCTGGTTACCAAGTATCGATTTGTATATGAAAAAATTGGTCGTACTACGGACAATTCTTGGTCGAAGATCCAATTTCTAACTCTCTGTTCTATTGCGTTTTCAAATTCATTTTTGGGTCAAGGATGACAGTCTTCTGTCATCATTAGTACGTTTGCACTGATGTATAATGACAGTGTTTTTCTATCTCGAATTTGGGAAAGGTAAAATTCGGCACTTTCGTTTTTGTAGTCCACTACATTAATTCCATCACTTTTGATAATTTTATAAAATGTCGCTAATTACGGAAGGCAACATCCCCGATTACCCAATATCATTACATTGTCCGAGTAAGTCGCCACCTTTATTCCATCCCCTATCTAGTCTTAACAGGATAGTGTTCATGACCATTAGCCAGAGTACAGGTGAAAGACTGAATGATTCGCAACATTTTTACTATCCAATGACTTAGACATGGATCAACTAATATAGCTCGGCTAGGAATAGCTTTAGTATAAACAATTTAACAAAACATGATAGTCCGCAGAAAATTGTAAATTGTAATTGTAGCAAATTGGGATCAGCTGATTCAGGTAAGAGCATTTTTGTTTTTATCAGTGCTGCCAAATGCCTTTCAGAGCTGTAATTTTCCCCCTTTTCGACAAAAATCCCATAAAATCCCATTTAAATATTTACGTTCATTAAAAATTGATAAAATATCATAACCTTGCATAAAGACTTTGCTGAATTACGCAATATTTGTAAATTTGGAAGAATTTTTAAGTTATTTGGTTTCAAAATTATAAAAAATTTCATTTTTACCATAAAACCTCCATATTCCCTAAATCCTCTATGAAATCAAATGTTAAAAATAATCAACAAAACGAAAAATACGTTTAATGGAGAGAGCGTGCGCGTTTAAAGACGGAAAATTTGAGCTCGACCGTTAGTTGGAACATTCGAAAAAAGTTTTTGTTATGAGTCATAACTTATGACATAGAAAAATATTTTTCTTTTTGTCGCACATTTTTTCACGGTAAATTGTGTCCTTCTCCAGGCCCCGCAAAGTTGACCTTTTTTTTTTTTTGCTCGCACATTTTTTCACGGTAAATTGTTTGATGGGGGCCCCCACCACAAATTCGCGGTAGGGCCCCCGAAACCCTTAATCCGCCACTGATAAACATTATTGTGTGAAGTGTTCTATTGTACAATCTCGTGAAGAGCTGTTTCCCTACAGTTCACCTCAGTTGTGGTACCCCAGGCACGATGCAAGATCTTTAGTATGAAGGAAGTCAGTCTGATCGGCTTAAAGTGTTTCGCGAGCTCTTGACCTACCAGGCTTTGAAATGAAAATCATCTTAATAAGTCTCCTCAAGTCTGTGGATATAGTAAGATGATTTTATTTATTTTTCTTTTCCTGACTGTTTTCTTTGTACCTAGATTAGAAATCAAAAACATAAACGAACTAACCAAACTAAGACTATAAAGGTAGCCCTAATACGAATTTATTTCATATTTCATCTATCGAAAGGCATTTTTCTTAAGCTGCTGTAATAAAAATAACACAAAAAACAACAAGCACACAAAATTAAGAACAATAATGCAAAGCTTAAAATATAACAAAAAATAATGTAAAAAAAAAAAAAACAATAAATATCTGGCATACTTTTTACTTTGTTTTTCTATAGAAGTTTTTCGTTAGAAACTAAATTTGTTAAGGAATTCTTATTAATAGAAAATAGACAGGGAAAAACTGATAGTGGTAAAATTACCATAGCAAAACAATATTTTAGCAAAATGTTTACAGAAATTACAGCTGGGAACAAAATCTGTAAATCTAAAAAAATAACTTGGAGAGTTTCCAATCATTTTTGCCAGTAAATTTTACAGAGTTATTATGGGCAAATTAAAGAAACTAAAAAAAAAAGTTTTTTGTTTTAATTTTGTTATCAATTCTATTTCTAACACAATAAAATTCGAACTACGAGATTGTATTTTTTTGTTATAAATATTTTACTTATTTCTATTAAAAATTGGTCGAGAATCGAATTTTTGGCAAAAAAAAAAAGCTATTCAGAGCAGTTGAAAAAAGAGTTATTGCCTAATTTAATTTCTAATTATATTTTTATTACTTTAGTCCTGAGAATGACTTGTAGCTTCACAAAAATTATAATTTCAAAGCAATATCAATAATTGGGAATCAAAATAAACATTGGATTAACAATGATTCTGCTTTTCTTATTCACGGCAACATCGAAACAACTTTGAAACCAAAAGCTTAAAAAGATTTTATATCAATGTTTTTCCAACATAACATTATGTTAAAACTTATTTACTTTTTATATTCCTCTCCATGCAATGAGAAAAGAGCCATCTATATGTGACAGATGAAATTAAAATTCGCTTTTCGACAACTGAATGGGAATCAGATTCGGCTGTTTTTTGCTGTTTTATAGAGAATTCTTTTCTGCGACTCGGTGTTAACACTGCCACCGAATCTGCAATTCTCGTGCTCTTTTCTTCCCTACTGATGTGGTGGGAAGAAAAGAGCCGAGAAATGTCAGATGCGGTGGCGGTGGTCGCACTATTATATGTATATAAATAGAACTGAACCAGTCCAGATCAGTAGGCATAAAAACAATTTAGATTATTGGAAACGCCAAAAATGGAACAATTTCTCCAAAGTTTTTCGCCACACTTCATTTCATAAAAAATATAACGGCATCGACCTAATCGTTGTCGTATGCAATGATAAAGCAACTCCACTGATAGAAAGTTTATAAAATTTCAATTTCAATTAATCGATATTGGAAATGTAAATTAATAATGAAAATATTTGAAAATGTAAACTAAAATTTTGAACATTACAAAAAAAAAAAAAAAACACAAAAACCGAGGGGCGTAGTTAGAAAAACACCTCTAAAACTACTCACAATCGGTTGAACAAAAGAACAAAAAACCAACTATAGAAAATTTCGTACATAAGTGATATGCTATAGCTTTCTTATCAGTTAACACCCTTTTATCAGGCAAAAAAAATGTTTTAAATTACAAGCATTGTATAATTTACGCATATCCAGATAAGTCGTAAACAATTCAAATTCAAACAGACTTTATCGGTGTTTGCGAGTATGTGTGTGACTGCCTGCCTGAGGAGCACTTATTTTATTTCACAATTTCTGCGAGAAATGATTTTTCATTGATTGAAATAAAAATTAATTACTTCCTAGACAAAGGCAAACAAATATGTAATAATAATAATTCTCAAGTGTTGAGCTTAGTGTTGTTATTTACAATCCAGTCATATGTAGTTATTCATATTATTTCGCAATTTATTACAAAAAAAAAAAAAAATTTATCTATTTTCATTATGAGATCATTGAACTATGCGGACCAATAACGTTTGCGTTTTTTCTTTATTTACTAACCTGAATTGGGTCAGTTAAATTCAATGCGTAGAAAAAATTGTCCTGTTTCACTATAGTTCTATCACCATAAAAACATCTACTACCAGAGATGAAGAGAGTGGCGGAAATGAGGATAGCAAAAAAAAACAAATTTCATCCTTGAAACAGAAGTTTGAAAACTGTCATTCTTAAGGTTTTCCAAAACAATTTGAATTTATTTTATTTGACATAAAATTCACGATCTTATTCATTGAAGAAAACTGTGCTCTGTAATTTTTCATAAAATTCAATAAACCGCAAATATAAAAGTGGCATCTATGTGTGAAAAATTAAATTAAAATTCTGTTTAATTGAGTGAAAGCTAAATGACATGTTGTTGTTTTGTTGATGAAGTTGATGTTCAGGTCAGTATATGCCTTATATGGCATTGAGAGTTCTTGCTATGAAAAAAATTCATAGCGAATTTAGTTAATAAGAAATTGACCGAGTTTGCTGCCAAATCCGCAGTTCGAGAATTGAGCGGAAAAAAATCTTTTTCAAACGAACACGCTTTAAAAAAAAGAAATTTCTATGCAAAAGCAGGCGTTTCGTATCAGCAGGAAACGCATACTCATCAGAATGGTTTTGCATAGAAATTTCTTTTTTTAACGATTTTTTGTTTGTAAAAGAGTTTTTTCCACTTATATGGCATTGTTAGTTTTTTTTTCAAATTTTCATTTCAGATGACATTTTTAGTATTATTACATTTAGCTTTTGCTGTGCTTTTGATCGTTTAAAACAGATTTTTATTAGAATTTATTAGTAAAGTCTGCGATCTAGATTGAATTAAAGTATAAAAGAGTGGTTTAGAACATCTTTAATTGGCTTTTTTAAATTATGATTTCTCAACGTTTCAATCCTCAGTTTTATGAGTCGTCTTCTTGGGGCTGTAAGACAATATAATCATATATAGACCACTTTTGAAAGTACCAACAAAATGTTTTTAGTGCAATATTACATATTCATTGTTCTTTTTACCTAATTCTTTATAACCATAAGGTAATTTTGTTGGTACTTTCAAAGGTGGTCTATATATGATTACATTGTCTTACAGCCCCAAGAAGACGACTCATAAAACTGAGAGTCGAAACGTTGGGTAATCATAATTTGAAAAAGAAGATGTTCTAAACCACTTTAATTCAAATTAGATCGGAGATTTTCTTAATAAATTCGCATAAAAATCTATTACGCTTATATTACATTTTACTTTTTTCATATAATTTACCAAGCTCTGTACAGGTAGTGTCTTCCAACCGGAGGTTGCAATTATTAGAAACAACCTATAACGTATTTAGTGATCGAGATATCAGGATTTGTATTGACAACCAATCTGCAATTAAAACTTTTCGAATATCATTAGATGCCGCCTAGTCCAACTTTCTTACAGTGGGCTTCGGAAATTTGGTAGTAACCACAGAGTCTAATTCTAGTGTGCTGTGCTTTGGTCAGGAAGGGTTAAGCTATGAATGTATATGCTTAGCAGAAGAATCCATAGATAGACCTCTTCTAGATTTACAGGCCTCTAAGCTAAGAGTACTAACCACATACCCGATTTCAAAGCAGCTATGACCAAGGATATTTTCTAGGAAAACAGAAACTCTGCTAACAAGGAAATGTAATGACGCGTGAAATCTTACTACAATTATCACGGGACACTGCTTCTTTGGTAAACGCCTGCAAACTCCATATATAATGACTTCTGCTGTATGTAAGAGGAAGAGGTTGAGAGCGAGAGCGTTTGGCGCCTGCTATGTGAATGCCACAACCTTGGTAAAAGTAGAAAGTAATACTAATGCTTGGTTGCTACTTTAGGGAATTACCAAAAAAAGGAGTTGGGGGACTTTTTGAGGTTCATTAACTCTTTCGCTTGGTTTCATAATAGACTATAGGTGGTTTCTATGTGAGGCTAATGGTAAGTATTTCGATAGCTGCTGCTACTCTAGCCTACATAACCTAAGCCTAAGCCATAAAAAAAAAATCGTTGTTTTAGCTTATACAGCTTATACAGAAAATAATCCAGATTTATGGAGAAACTGCGCTCTTAACCGTAAATGTAAGTAAGGTTCTCCAATAAGGCAGGGAAATCTGACCTGATCATCTGAGACCTTATGATATTATTAATGAGAAATGAGGACTTCTCAAGTGGAGGAATCCTATATGCTTTCCGCTATTCTAAAATACTGTTACGCGCTACAAAGCGACACACGCGACATCTGTTGGAAATAGAAACAACTTTAGGTTAGTGACATCTTAGTAAACTGTGGCTTCGGAGAACGGAATATTCAGGAAGGTTCTATGTAGGATAACTGGTAGAGTACAAATACGGCGCTTCTCACATCCAGGAGGCGGAGTCTTATTTCAGTCAGTGAAGTAAACGAAGTAAACTATTTGGATTGCGATAATTAGAAGTACAGTACTAGCGATAACCATAAAGAGTTGATTTGATAATTGTTTGTGAATTGTGAGAGTAAACAGTAAAGTTAAATAAAAAAAAAAGAACTTTTGAATTATATCTGAAATATTGTGTTTTAAATAACGAACTAAGGCCACGCTCGTAACAATACGTTTATGGAGATATTAGGGGTGACACTAAAGTGTATCTGGTGGACGTGAATCGTTTACATTTAGATAGGATCAGTTTATGCATGAAAAGTAGATGAATATCTCCTTTAAAGTTAAAAATGGGCAAAACTGGTGTTTTTCTTTTCTTGAGGTTGGCATTTATGTGGAATGCACAAACTGGGTTTGGTTTTGCTAAAAGACTTATGGCAATTAATCTGGCGTTTGACATGAATATCTTAAAATTGCTGAGATTATTTGATTTTATCTTATATCTGCAGATATTGACAATTTGTTGAAGTGCCAATTTGAAAAAAAAACAAAAAAGAAACTAAAATAGTAAATGGAATTTTTTGCCAAATATTCCATAAAAAGTATAGTCTTCAACGTCTAATAATTCAATGACTATCTTTCACAAAATATAACAAAACCTAATAAAAATAATCTACATAATTTGAAAGATTGTTACACAGAGCACAATGATTTTTGCAGCCTTGTAAGAATTATAAAACTTAAGAGAAGTCAGTACTCAGTAAAAGTTCCAAATCAGATATACTAACAACATCTGTAGGCAATAGAATTTACTATACGTAGGTTTGTGTCTTCTCTCTACTGAAAGTGAGAAAATTCATATAAAGTTAGCCTAGACCTTGACCACAGACTACATTATGGACACCAATATGCAATTTAAGATGAAAAATTAGTATTTTCAGTTCAAATAAATTGAAAATATTACAATTTCTTGTCCCGGAAATATAGGGAGAAAAAACAAGTATACTAGAGTAGAGCCAAATAATTAAAAAAAAAAACGCCACTAAAAATGAAAAACTCGACGACATCATCTAGGAAATAAGAGGCTTTATCTTTCTAAAATATACACAATCTAAAGAAATGAGAATATATAGATACTAACAGGAATTTGATTTAAAAAACTTCAATGTTTACTATTTTTTAAAACTCGCCAAGGTAATTTTTTAACTTTTGCCAATAACGTCGGCAACTAGATCTTTTCGTTATCTTTAACTTAACCGGAAAATCCCAAAAAATTCTTTCTTGAACAAAAGTTAATTTAACATATAAATCATTATTCTGCTACAAATAGTTTGCTAGAAATTCGCATTAAAAAATGTATGAAACTTGCAAATCTTGGTTCTAACTCCACTTAAATTTCTGAAATATTCTGTTTAGATGTGCCATGGAAGATGAGATAAATTTTAATGGACGTTAAAATTAATACAATATTTCCCAATTAATGTCATAATTTTTCTTTCTCATTTGTTCGATTTTATATTTTTCAAAGTGTTTTTATAAATAAACATATAAAAAATTCTCGCGTTTTTTGCAAGGATTTTTTCCTTAGATGCCTTGTCGCCATAATTTTTCGCGAAATTTTTTCCCAAGAAATTGTTGTATGACAACTTATTTTGCGAGGAAATATTGTAGAACGATGGCACATACATAGAAGCATTTTAATCAAGTGTTGTGACGCATATATACATACATTCATATAAGTCATTATTATAAGTGCCTTTACGTGTAGTTCCTGTTTTTGTTTTTTTCAGGTTTATAATGAAAGCCATATCATCATTAAGATATTAAAATACCGGAAGTATACTATATATCTCATCGGTGATACTGCATAACCGTGAGAATATAGCAATATCATATCCGCCTAAATGTATAGAATAGCAAAATTCAAATGTCGCGGTTAATGGTAACGTAAGTAAGAAACTATGGACAACTTGTTTTGTCAATTTCATGTATAAAATCCAAAAAATATGATATTTCTCTTCCTATCCTAGAGCTCTTACTAGCAATAATTTTGTCATTATATTAAAAAAAAAAAAATTAGATTTCAATGCCTGCTGAAAGCTTAATTTTAACTTTAACTTACGCGGTAGTAATATTAGTCTCGCGGTTATGCGATATCACCGACGACATACCTATAGACAAACCAATAGCAATTTTAAATAGTTTAGATATGGTTCCTGTTATCGGAATTCGAAATTATCTTTTAAAGTGGTAAAAATATCAAATGTGTGAATTCACATCACACAAACTATAATAATTTTCATATGTCCATCAAAATATAAAATATCACTAGGCATGCGCCGCCGCCGCCGCCGTCTAAACCTTTAAATCTTATTCAAAACAGTTGAAATAATCCAGGTGATTTATCTCTTGGTATATTTGAACAAAGCTTAAAATTGAAAAATTCTTTTTTTCTCCCCTGCAAGCACAACACGTGTACTTATACTATTAAAGCAAGTACTTACATATAAGTGCCATATACTTGCGTATATACACAGCAAGTTATGTCAATAATATAATTTTTACACAAATTCTTTGTCATCGATGCTTCTGTTCGCTTTCTGGTACAATTATTAAACCTATAATTAAAAATCACTTAAACACACATATGACATGCGTCGCCGGTCCAACTAATCATCAAAAATACGAGATCCTTAAAAAGTCACTCATCACATTAGTAAAAAAAAAAAATAAGAACTATTTTCAGAAACTCAGCGAAATACTTAAGTCGAATTTTCCGAAAACAAAAAAAAATCGACCAGTCGCGATTCGTTTTAACCAGTTCAAACCGATTTTCGCCCACTTTTGTATGAACAACACAAAATCTTAAAAACTTCTTCAATGTCAGATATCTTTCCATCATCGTACCGCGCACACTCATATCGTTTTATAGTGTCAGAGTCACGCTGATTTCAATTTATTGTAATTACTTCCAGAGTGGTTCTGCGTCGCCGACTTAACAATACAAATACACAAAACGATAGCGCGATAACAAATATACAAAAGGTACTTAAAATGTATAAACTTTATGGCGTAATTTGGTATTGAAAAAAAAAATATTCTATTTGCGCAATTGTTTCATCTCCTGAGTTGACGTAAAATCAGGATAATCTTTTTGCGCATCATATCAGCATCATTTCAAATGACGTCAGGAGTCAGATGTTTGTGGGTTGGGTGACTATAAAGGAAACGATGACATATGTACAAAATCTTTGAAAGAAATTTGTAAAAGATTTTGAAAATTGTAATTTGTAAGTATTTTTAGAATATCAAAATGAAAATATATTTCAATTGTAAATAGAAAAGTAAAAAGAGTTTTTGAGTCATAATCTGTGAGGACCATATTAGCAGCAGCGCATGGCTGCTTTTGCTGACATTCCGCACTCCCACTTGGTTGGAACATGAATTTTGTTTATTTAATTTTTCTTTTTGTATTGGCGACCGATGCGCGGGACTCTGCATTTCCATTACGAATTTCGAACAGAAGCACGTAATTACTCTGGTTTTTAGCTCATAAAGATGAGTTTATATTGTCATAAAAATCCGGCAAATTGACCAAAATAATAGCCAGTCGGGTAAAAAAAATTAAAACGAATTATAATAGCTGTATTGGCATTGAGAAGTGGAAAAGTTTTAAATAATTTTATTTTATGCGTTTAAAAATTATACTTAAAAATAAATGTAGCTCACTCAAGTGATACCGCGCAGCGATTCATATAATCTTGAGAAATTTGATTTTTTTCCGTAAAGATGGAATGAGATTGATTGAAATTTTTGAAAGTATTGAAGGTCGATGATTCTATTGAATTTGTAATTTTAATTGTTCTCTATTGTAAAGGTGCAGTCGCTTTCCACTCTATGATAGCTATTAAACTGCTGAGCATGATGAAAAAGATTTCGCTAAAATGTCTTTAAGTTGTGGTCTCTTGCTTTGGATTTTCTTTCTTTGATATTCGCCTTTATTCAAAATTTTCTAATAGTTGCTCTTTTATTCTTTCAGGGAGTTCCGCAAGGGTCAATTCTTGGGCCTTTATTGTTTCATATTTTTATGAATTATGAAAATCACACTGATATGGTATGATGTGTAGAGGACCCGATAGCCAACCCAAACTAACTAAGACGTTATGCCGAAACGCAATAACTCTGAAACACTATTCAAGATGATCTTACGGGACCGTCAACATTAACACATTGGGGACTTAGTCTTTGAAAAAGGATATCTTAAATGGTACATGGATGGACTGGGGACTTACCCCTTGAAAGAGAATATCTTAAATGGTTCATGTATGAATCCAAAATAGAAGGTAGAGAACGCTTGGGCATATATGAGCCGAAGTACCATTTCGGAAAGGTACTGGGGCCCTAATCAAACATTTTTCAGACAGATATACACGCCATAGAATTCTGCGTTCGAAATAATTCATAAGAATATGCATGAAGTGAGCCAAGCAGCACCTTTAAGTCTAAGCTAGTCTGGGACTTTCTTACTGTCTTGAAGCAACTGACCGAAGAAAATAAGTTTACGTTGATTTGGGCTCCAAGAAATTGCAGACCGCCTTGCAAAGAAAGGAGCCAGATCGCTGTTTATTGGTCTGCTTTTGGTTGGCTTTTGCTTTGCTTTTGGACACCCATACAAGTCATGATTTGGGAGGACTGAATTAAATTGGCATACTGGACAAATATTGCGCGGCTGAGACAAAGGATGAAGTTCATAAAGTGTTCGCAACAGAGGACAAAAGTATTCCGCACGCTCAGCAGAAAGGAACTAAGACTCATAACGGGCCTATTTACAGGGCTTTGGCCAGTTAGATATAATCTCAAAATGATGGATAAGGTCGATGGAGACCCCTGTCTCTTCTGTATGGAAGACGTTGAAACCGCTGAGCACGTCATATGAGACTGTAAAGCTCTGGGTCGCATAAGACTAAAATATCTAAAAAAGGCATTCCCACTGCCAGAGTATGTTGCATAAATGGCTCCCAAGATTGTTATAAGCTTTGTAAAAAAACCTTAAGTTTGAATCGGCCGCCTAGGACACTTAGGGCTAATGTCACAAAAGATCTGATAAGTCGCGGTGACAAGATGCATCCTCCATATTAACAATTATGTGTTGACAACCAATAAGAAATAATTTATAAAGAGGAAGAAATGCCTGTTACAGGAGAACTACACTGATATAGATATTTCAGTGTGCAACACTCATTGTGGAATTAGCTTCTGTATCGTAAAATTGGGACTTTTTATGCTGAATATTATCAAATTGAAAGGGTGATTCAGTTTTACTCTTTCGAGACTCATATAGAGTCTACAGACAACTTTTCAACCAATTGTATTAAGTAGGGAATTAAAAGACAAGTACCGAAGTACCGTCAGTTTGTTGTCTTAAAGCCGCAAATCAAAATTTCATAAAAGAAATTCTGAGAGTATATTGTGTGTTTCGATCAGCAGTACGAAGCGATCTCATCAGGACAACAATGAAACCCTTAACTGCCTGCTGTCTATTATTATGAAATTGTGAATAACAGTAATCAGGTGAATTTTTTGTTGTCTTTATCTGTCCCAGAATTGAATAAAATTTTATAAGATTTTATTTTTTCGTCAATAAAAGTACAATTTCATTTTTTTCTTCAAGCATCTGACAACAGAGGAGCATAAAAAAGCTACTTATAAGCAAAATGGTAAATTTTACGTGAAGAAAACCAAATTTACTGAAATATCACGATATTATTTAATAAAACCAACATGGCGATATCAAAAGTAATAAATGAGGAGTTACATACGTACGTAACCAAAATAAATCGACAAAGGCAACCAAGAGAGGGTGGATAAAAGGATTCTTGCATTGTCATCGTCGGATAATTTACTTTCAGTCGTCGGAATAATTCACAGAAAACTCTTTTCTGAAGGTAAAAATAATTCGAAGCAGGTTATACAAGGTTGGAACTTATATTCACGTAGCTCATGGGATACTACACAATTAATTAAAAGAAAAAAGAAAATAAAGAAAAACGACATAATAAATACTTAGATTAAGTTTTGGTAGAATATAATGTATTATGGACGGATGTAAGCATGAACCTACAAATATCTCACATCACAGTCAAACGCAAATGTTTGGTATGGAGAAGAAAAATTAATCGTTCTCATTTTATATGGAAGTGTACTCTGAAACGGTTGGGGGTTGGTTTTTAGCGTACAGAATTGTGAAAATAATTTGTTTGGAGGGCAAAATAAATGTTACTGTTTATTTAAAACTCTTAAAGAAAATATCATATCTGTGGAAAAATACTGATCAAGCGAAATTTTATCCTACACCATAGAAATTTTTAAAGATAATAGTCGACGCTTTGCTTTGCTGTTTTGTTTGAACCTAAGACGAGCCTTTAAAAAGGTTCGCAGAGATATTCTTAATGAAAAAAAATCGACGACAACTATCCTGTTAAAGGGTATGTAAATTAAATTGGTTGGTGGAATATCCAACTAAAAGAAAGCAGCAAAGAGAACAAAGGTCAAGGAGGCCCACACAGCAATGATTGAAACTGAAATAAAGGTTTCACAGGGATCAGTGTTACGATCTTTATTATTCTTGCTTTATATAAACGACTCGAAGAAAGCTTGAAAAGATGTAATAGATACTGATAAAAATCAAAACAGGATAAAAGTCTCAACATTCCCGAAGCGGACGGATGAACAAATATTACATAATATAATAAAAGAAAGAAACGACTATGCAAAAAGTAAAATAGCAGCCGTTATCTATAGGATCTATTTAGAAAAGCTGGGAGGACGTAGATGTAGTTTTTCAGTTTTAACATTTGCGGCGCAATGGCGCAGAATACTTAAGTATGCAAAATTGAAATTTCATTTCTAAAAATTCAAATTTCACGCCATATTACGCGAAATGTAGCGTAATTAACATATAAATTTTTAAGCACTTTGGAATAGCTCCTACTATCCCCTTTATAATTTCATACCATTTATTACTTCTAGTCATACAAAATTCTAAAAAATAAAAAAATAAAAACTTTTTGAGAAATTTTAGTATGAAATCGCGTTATGGGGATACAAATTAAAACGTTATGTCAGGTACCTAACCGAAAAAACTTTCAGTTATGAATCACCCTTTACTTGGAACACCGTAAGGATTTTCCCTCTCATACAATTTTTTGTTTCTAGCAATTACCCTTTATTACTCTTTTATAGAAAGACAATAGAATTTGTATAAATATCTAGTCTAATGCCTTGCTGCACGTAATACTTCCCCTGCAAACCCCACACATCCTTTTACGATTCAAAATACTTTCCGTCATACAGTAAAATTCCGCGAGGCTTTTTTTTATCACAAAATGTGCGAATGTGGAACGATCTACCATTTTCTGTTTTTCTTCCGAAATACAATTTGCGAAAGTTTTAGGGCGACATACATATCGTATCTCCACCAATCTCATCATGTACCATATTCCTTTCCCTATCTCCTTCCTGTCATGTTGTGCTTTGCATCATAGCGGATACACTATGAGCTTGGCTTAATAATATATATAAAAAAAAAGAAACACCCAAATTCCTAGATGAAAATCAAAGTGAAATAAATTGAAAACCAATGTTTTGTATGGCAGTACTAAAAACGGATTTGCTCGATTGAATTCATTTTTGAAATTGTATTTACGATTTTTATGACCTCGCCGAATAGTACTCTACGTCCGACGGATTCTCAGCCATTGTCCAAATAATATAGTGAAAAATTAATGTTTTTTATGGCAACCCTACTTAAATCTAAACTCTTTTTTAAAATGCAAAATTTGAGTTCTCTAAGTAAACATGTTCTCGAGTATTCATGAGTATGGACGGACAAACAGACGGACCTATACAGAGGAAGGAAATGCGGTGTTCCTCAAGGATCTATATTAGGTCTCTTATTATTTTCAGTCTTTACATAAATGACCTTCTTGATACAGTCGTTGATGCATCTATTCATATTTATGGTGATGATGTACAAATATACTTAACTAGACGCATAAGCTTAATGGAAAACCGTGTATACTGATTAAACAATGAACTACAACGCATTTGTAAAAAGGTCCTTACGTAATAAATGAGACTTAAATCCTGACAAATCTACATCAGTTTACA
Source organism: Dioctria linearis (assembly GCA_963930735.1). Classification (NCBI taxonomy): domain Eukaryota; kingdom Metazoa; phylum Arthropoda; class Insecta; order Diptera; family Asilidae; genus Dioctria; species Dioctria linearis. The sequence continues at coordinate 14,132,918 of OZ005742.1, read as the reverse complement.
GGAATAAAATCAACTCTCGGTGTTTACCAGATGTATTTCGAAAGGTCTGAGCTTTAAACTCGGTGTGACAACATTTGTGCTACTTTAGGGAAAATATATGACTGCGTAAGGAAACTATGGTTAAACTTTGAACTGCTCGCACTCTATATTCGGAAAAAGCTTTTCAAATCTGTAATTTGTCGTTATTTTACTTATGCCTATATAATATTTTCCTCGCTAGACTAGATCTGTAGAAGCCTAGTTAACTCAATATAGGCTAAGGTTTTTACATCGATTCATTTTCAACCAGCAGTTAGGATATCTATTTGAAGAGCTAAGTTTCTTGCAATCGAATAGATACAAGAATTTCCTAATATGACGACGCAGATCCCAATACTGGCAGCGTTTCTACTTTGTCTAATGTATTCGCAAACCAATTTACTATTTATCGTCATAAATTTTGTTTTACCTATATTCAATTTTAATTTATTCATCTGTAAGCATTCAAACAATAATGCTTCAATTCATTGGTGTCTTTCTCAACTATACACAACAATACATCAGCAAAAAGTACTATTTTCGAGAATTTCAACATTGATTAAATGTCATTCACATAATATAATAAACAAGATAGTTCCAAAAATGGTGCAATTCAAGTAGAAGACCCAGAGAGAGGCAACTCTTGTTCTGCGATATTCTTAGTAAATTATATACTATCGCCGTTTGCATTTCTTTCGGAAACAGTGAGAGTCCTTTTAGAAAATATTTTATATTTATGATCCTTGAATCCTTCCGCTTCTTTTGAGCCATCTCCCGTCAAAATCAATTAAAAAAGTTAGCAAATTTTTTTAATACTTTATGTAGGTATCTGGCTTGTCATATCTTTTGCAAAAAAATTGTTTTTTGTCACTGAAGTAAACGGAGTAGGATCCTGATCCTTGTGTAACACACAAGTAACTATGAAACCATTTAATTTCCTTTCGACGAATTCCATATTTTGTTATTTTATTTAATAGAATGCACCGGTCGATAGTTTCAAATGCTTTCTTAGGTCTAAAAATACAGCAACAACACTATTTGTGACATCCATTTCTTCCTTCTATTGGCATACTACCCAATTAATCGCCATTTCACAAGAATGTTTTCTCCTAACTCTAGAATGTTCCAATATAATCAATTTATTTGTTTCCAAGTAACTTTCTAACTGTTTTTGAAACACTTTTTTTTTAAAACCTTTTCATATATAAGCAATGTGTTTATTGGTCTGAATTCTTCCGCATTTTTTGTGCTCTTGACTTTCTGATAAGGAATAACAATTGATTCTTTCCACATTTTCGAGACTTCTCCACTCACCAACGATTTTTTGTATTATGCCAACTAAAGTAGCACCGCAATTATTCCAGTTGCCTAAAATCTCTCTATTCTAATTGAACTATAGTCCCGTTTTTTATTTATGCTTTTACAGTTCATTATACTCCACTCTTCTAAAAACAAAATCATAATCTACTTTTGTAATCATTACCGAATATGTTCTTTATGAGGTATGGATTCTTTTATGATCTGTACGCTTTGAATAAAGTAAATAGCTATGAGATTTCTCATCTAGGGTATAAAAAAAACAACAAATCAATAAAATTCAATAAATTTCGCTTAAATTATAGGAAATGCTCCACATTTTAAAATATATTCCCCCTCGTTTGCCCAAAAAAAAAAAAAACAAAAAAAAACCAAAACAAAAAAAAGCAACCCCAAGTAGCACAGTCTCTTCCACTTCACCGATATAACCCAACTCCCATTGACCTATTTAGCTTTATTACATCGTCATATACATATTCACATACCAACAAACCTATAATAGCGCGTCTATTTTATATACATATGTACATACATATAGGTATAAAGGGAAAAGTATACCCCATGTGCTAGGAATCTGGGGCTGGGTACACATTATATATTTATTTAAGCTTTATACACACAATTTAGTAGTCCCTCAATACAACCCCTAAATACAGGTTACACTTGCATTTTGATTTTATGTTTTTGAATATTTCTTAAACAAAACAAAGAAAAATTCCTTTAAAATTAATTTTTAAATTTAATTTAAGAAAAAATGTTTACAAAAAAAAAATACTCACAATTTATATAAGGGATGGAACACAACAGGATCTCTCTTCACTACTCAAACTTCAGATGAAGGAATCTGTCACAACTCCTAGTAAAGAGGTTGTTGCTGCAACCAGAACTTCAGTGTGAGTGTGGTTGGATGTTGTGATGCTGTTCGTCCTACACTGATGTTTCTGTTGATAATGATGGCGGTGTCAGGATACCCCGCGTAATGGAAAAATATCAAAAGAAGAACGCAGCAACAAGGATTGATGGAATACACAAAAAAAAAAAACGTTGTGGGTTGTTTTGTAATTTAATTGAAATTTTATCTTTATAATTTTTCTGAAGCGGACGTGTTTTTTTTTTAAATTTTTATTTTTTCTCTGTAGCTTCTATTGTTACTGTCACACTAATAATGGTGCAATTGCTGCTGCTGTTGGTACTTATGTAGTTTATGATTGTTGTTATTGTTATTATTATTATTTTGGTAATAAAAAGTTCTGTAATATCGATTCACATTCGGGGCCGCAACAAATGAGATAATGTAGGTGTTGACCTGAAAAGCTTCTTCTTTTTCAGGGTGGATCACTCAAATAATTGTTGGTTTTTTTTTTAAAGTTCTTAGAACTCTCGCTCGAGTCTCGATTAGGTATTTATTTTTTCTTTTTTCTTAAATTTCCATTTATCACTCCCACACTATAAATTGTGTGTACGTGTGTGTTTGTTGTTATATTGCTGTTGTTTTTAATTAATCTCGCGATTTATACTATAGTATTATTATTATTATTATTTTAGTACACAGGCACACAGCATTAAACGTTATTGATATAATAATAAAATATAATTATGCTCTCAATCCAAGCGTAAGAAGCAAGGTGTTCAACAATAATTAGATCTGTTCGTGGGTTTTTTTTTTCTTTTTACTAATACGAAAATCACTTAACACTTTAGTTACGTATTAAATTTCACTTTATGACTTTGAGAACGAGTTTTGATATTTTATATATTATATATATTTATATATATATATGTAATATAAAAGTAGAAAAATACAAAAAGATTTTACTTTGACTATATAAACGTAGTTGCGCTACTATTATCTAAGATTTAATATTATTATTTTTATTATTAATCGAAATATCTCACAAGATTCAAGTGCTTATTTATTTACGGATTTTTATTATTATTTTTTTTTCGTATTTTATGTAATTTATATTTAATATGCAATAATTCAGCGGAGAATTAGTTTTTGATTTTTCAAAATTCTTAAAGTCCTGACAAGACGAAACTTTAAAAAACGAGCGGATGAATTAAATTTCTTGTAGGTAAACAAAAACTATATAACGTAAAGGAATAAAAAAAAAACGCGCACTGTGCGGTTAGAAAGACGTTGATTTTAAAAACTTGATTTCGGGATTCCGTTGATTTTATTTATTATTATTTTTTTGATACTATTTAGGAGATGTAGGTACAAAAAAGATACTTTCGTAAAGAATCTTTTTTTTTTATTTCCAAACACTAAATTTCTTCTGGTGAAAAATTGATGATAATTTATGTATTTATGTATAAAAACTTTGCGACACTTTTTGTTAATAATAATCGTAGGTTTACTAGGTATAACCGGAGAATTTTACAAGTAAAAAAATGTATAGAAAACGAACCGAGATAATGTGAACTTTGGATTAACTTGGAAAAACTGCTTTTATTTATTTTTTTTTTTATTTGTAATTATTAAGATTGAAAGATAAATACAGATAAGATATTTTTTTTTATTCTTAATAGTTGAAGGGATTTTTTTTACTATTTTATTATTAATGTTAAATAACACCGAGAGAATGTGAATGGCGTGCGCTACGTCCCGTTGACGGTATAGTATTGAAGCGAAGCTTTCACTCCGATAAGTAGAAAACTATACTTGGCTGGGGCTAAATATCCAACAACAATTTATATGATGAACATTTCATGACATGTCGACCAGAAAAGCTCCGACAGAGGTAACTCGCTCGAATCGTCGTGTCGTATGTTCTATAAAATATACCAGAAACGGAAAGCTTTCATAGAACATAGATAGAAGAAGGAAGAAGAAGAAGTAGTAAGAAGAAGTGGAGCAGCAGCACAGCTAGAGCAAGCACAAGCAGCAGAGCACCTGATGTGATGATGGGTCTGTTGGTCTGGGGGGTAGCTGTGGCTCTGGCTGGCTTGGCCTGTGTGTGCGTTGCAATGCAATATTATTATCATTTCTGCAAGTTTTTTTTTCTCTCTTAACTATCAGGGGGTAGAGCTTACTTTTGAATTGAAAAAAGTATATATATATATGTTTGTGCGTATATATATAAAGCTCACCCGTTTACATAACTCCTGCAAGTACACAGTGCCAACCACGCTCGCGTTTCTACTTATGTATGTCATGTTGTTTTTGTTTTTTTGCCTTTTCTGTTGTTGTATCTATTTAGTATGTTTAGTTAATGACGTCAAACGGAGAGATTGTGACGTCACTAGCATGCGAAGTAATTTGTTTACAAATTTTGCAAAAAAGCTTGAGCTTGAGCTCGTGTTTGGGTGGTGTAACAATGGATGGATCTACCAGCTGGCGGCTGCTGCTGTGCTGGCATAAAACGGACGGACGGGACGGATGAAAGCTGGAGCAAAATTGAATATATGTTTGTATGTATGTATGTATAAAGATAGCAAGCAGCTCCCTATATATGATTCCGCACCAATTTTTGTTTGATTGGGTTTGAGGGTTGAGAATTGAAGAAGGGGATGCATGATGGAATGAAAATGGAATGGAAGGCCCTTTCCATTTCCACCCGTTATTGTGCAGCTTGTGGAATTGGTTGGAAATGTTGTTGCGAATACATATAGTTACTATGTATGTATGTATGAATGAATTGTATATAGTCAAGTCAAGAAGGATAGAGATAAATGTAGGAGCATAGAAAGCTTTTTTTTTGCTTTGCTTTGCTTGAAAAAAAAATACTTTTCTCTGTTCCATTTTCGTTACCCAGCAGAACATTAAATGATGTGAGGCTGATGCTGTTGGCCTGATTCTGGATCTGGAGTGTTACCATTTAGTAGTACATACATCTATACGTGTGTGTTGCTCTTTTTATTACATGTGTATGCGTGCTTAAGTTATATATATGGTATTGCAGGACGAAGAATGCGATTCATTTGGGAAAGGGGGACGATAAAATAGTTCATATTTATTATAGGTATGTAGACAGGTAGGTAGGTACCTACCTATATTGTGTTGTTAGTTGTATAAACATACCTACAGGCATGCATTCTGCAAAATATTCCTTGGCTTGATTCCTTTATTGTTTTAAAAGGTAATATGTATATGTAGGTGGGTACATATAGGTACATATGCAAGAAGAAAATTTCTGGCCATAATTCAGAAAATTTTACGTAATACTGTTGATTTGACATTTGCCCTTTATTATTTTTTTGTATAAAAGTAGGATAAATACCTTTATTTTTTTTTTAGTGTTCTGGTAATGGGGGAAGGTTTATCAAATCTGTGGTTTGGAGCGGGCGTTTTAGGAGATTTTCAACAATATAGGTATCTTAACCCTTGCTGTCCCAAGGATAGAAAAACAATATTTCGAAATAATTTTTTTTAATATAGTTACGAACGTGGCCTTTGTTTGTGTTCTATTGTTTACTTTTACAAACTCAAACAAATCCACTCTACACAGTAAAAAAATTCCCTAAAGTGAGTGGCAACAATTGGTGCTACAAAGCTTAGGTATTTTTCGATATGATTAGGAAAAGCTCCACCTTGGAAAACGTTACGTTTTTTTCCTAAAAATTTGCGGAATATATCTACGGTAATAGTACATACAACATCTTTAAAAAAACATAAGAATGACCTGAATAGCTATTTCTTGAGTGCCATACCCAACAACAAACATTTTAAGATTTGTCTGATCTATAGAACGTCATTTTTTAACTGAAAATAGAATATGAATTCCTTGCTCATTTCGACGTCATTTAGACGTAAGTTTTCTACGAAACGAGGACATGTTGATCAAATTTTCGTTTACTATTTACTTATTATTTACCCTTTTCCAGCGACGTCCTTTTTACGTCAATATTTGAAATTTTAAGACCATTGAGTTTAGTTTCCGTCAAATATAGACTTCCTTTTGCCTGGCACCTTTTTAAGTCGACATATGACGTCTTTCAGGAGTTCAAGTTGGTATAAGTTTAAATAATGTAATCGGTATTTGATCACAAAATGACCGACCATGCATGTATTATACAGAAATATATGAAAGAACGTCATTTAATGACTCAAAATAGACTCTAGATTTAACACCGTCTGTTAGACGTAATCCTAGTTAATCCTCTAGAGACTAATGTCTTAGACACACAGCACTCTTAATGAAGAAATAACTAACGACTCATTAGTCAATAATGATTCATTATAAACTGCGGACACACAGCCATTTCTTTTATTAAGTTGTGCTGTCAAACTGGTTTTGATGAACTTATCACCTTAAAGAAGCAATATGGATCGAATTAACGCGATAAAGTTTGTTTTCATTTATTTTATTTTCAATTTAACAATTTCCAAATGAGATGCACATTTTATTTGAAAAAATATTAAATAATATAATTTGTGATTTGCATTTCTTTGCATTTCTTCTTCTTATTTTTCAAATCGGCAGATGCACAGCGGAGCTCCAGATTTACATTATATGCCAAATCTAGTACATTTTTCCTCATTATAGCTATAATGAAGGAGGAAAACACTTCATTAGTGTACTTCATTATCATCTGATTTTCGAGCTATAATGACATATACTATTTGACACACGGCATTTTAATGAATAGTTAGTACAAATAATTCATTAGTTCGTGCTGTGTGTCTAGGGTATAATATTAGAAATTTTTCTATTGTTCTTAAACTCTTTTTGATATCTTACTTTTGTCGTCTTTGTGTCGTCATTGTTGCCAATTGCATAGACACGTGCTGTCTATTTCTCGACTGACTGATAATAGACCCCAGTTATAACAGCGGCTTTGCTGTCTTTTTGTCGTCAGTTTTTGACTGCATTTGAAAGTGGCGCTGCTTGTCGTCATTTCTCGATTTTTTGTAGCTTCTTGGAAGGACAAGCACTCAAAACTTGCATTAAGCGGCCCACACACGATACAACTGTTGGACTGATTTCTTCCGCTATCAGTCTTGTGTAACTTTTCATACTGAGTATATTTCTAATACGAAATAATGTGGTTGTCAAAAAAAAAGAAAATGTGCATTTGTTTTTCAACTGTGATTATGTCTTTGAAAAGTAATGGTAGGCTTTGATATATATCAATAAACTCTTCCCAGAAGTCCTTATACTTAATAGACACCATTTCGGTTTGCTTTTTACAATGCAATTACAATAAAAAACGATGCTCACTGTATGAAACTTCACAGAAAATGAAATCGGATCAACGGTTGAACAACAAGCATACATGCACCATACAACGGTCGCATATACAACAGCGGTTTATCTGCATGCACATCCAACCATCCAACCGAGCTTGCGATCGTTGAATGCTTCGTACAATTGGCCGACACACCATATAACGGTTGTATGACAACAAAGTCTGTTACAACACTTGGGCCAACAGTTGAATCGTGTGTGGGCCGCTTTAAGGCTAAAACATAATGTGAGCGACTCAACAAAAATGCCGTGAAAAACACTGTCATTTGGGTTCTAATAACATGGCAGTGTATGGTATAAAATACAATGCTGACGACATCGTTCGACGTTGTCGTCGAATTTAAGTGAAAATTGAAATTCGTCGCACGTTTAGGGTGGGCTTAGCAAAATTATGATTTTGGGTTGCGTTCATATTTATTGTTATACGTTCAGTGCAATCATATTTATGACTTGATAAATTAAAAATATCAGTAAATAACAATGCCGTGGTAAATATCAAAGTTGGTTGAATAAAAAATGGAAGAAAAGTTTATGGAGATGGTAAAATATCACCGTATTATAGAAAAACAAAATGCATCCGCCTAAAAACCCAATTCCGGCTGAGTTTTAGATAACTCTTGGACACACCTCTTCTTCTATGTGGGTTCTGTTTTTTATCTTCATTAGCAAAATGGCCACGCATGGAATTTTAATAATCTTTTTTTAATTTATTCGTTGAAATTTTTCTATTTTTCATTTACAACACAAATAACAGAATAAATTTAATTGAGGATTGACAGCTATTTTCGCTCCCATTATATTTTCACGGACGTTTTTTACGGCGTTTTTTACGGCGTTCTTGTCGTGTCGCTCACATTGTGTTTTAGCCTTTAGTCTTGTTCAAGCAGCCGTACGGGCAACAATTCTATGGTGTTTAGTCAAAAGTAGATATCTCCAAAAATGTACTATGCGCTACTTACGAAGCTGTGCGCTTTTAATCGAAATAATAAATAATAATTTTTTTGAAGCTATGTATTTTGGATAAATCGCTTTATTTCAATGTTTTTTTTTTTTTTTATATTATTAAGCCAAGCTCAGGGGATACCCTATGATGCAAAGCACAGTGTGGCAGGAAGGAGATAGGGAAAGGATTAAGGGATATGAGGAGAGCGGCGGAGGTGCCGATGTATGTCGCCCTTAAACTTTCGCAGGTTGTATGCCGGAGGAAAGACAGAAGATGGTAGATTGTTCCACATTCGCACAGTTCGGGATAAGAAAGCATCACGGCATTTTAGTGTACGGCCGAAGGTAATTTGAAGGGTAAAAGGATGAGCGCGGGATGCAGCGCGAGTATTGCGTGCAGGAACTATTCTACAAGGGATCAGACTAGATATTTCATCAGAACATTGACCATGCATATAGCGATAAAGGAGCGAAAGGCATCCAACATTGCGACGGTGCTCGAGCGAGTCGATATGACGAGTAATTGCCACATCGCCAATGAGCTTGCAGGCTCTCTTTTGGACAATATCCAATGAAGCTAAGGCTGTGCGACCAGCCCCGGCCCAGATATGGCAATTGTATTCCATTCTAGGTCTGATGTAGGACTTGTAGAGGAGCGCTATATTTGATGGGCTGAAATATTTCTTACACCTTTTCAAAAAACCAAGACATTTTGATGCTTCTTTGGCAACCGAGAAGATGTGATCTGTCCAGCTTAACTTACTGGAAATATTGATGCCAAGAATGCTTAGTGACGGTGAATCAGAAATTAATGCACCATCAAACGAAACGGGAGTGGTTAAGTGATGGTCTTGTTTTAATGAGATGAGACAGCTTTGGGTCTTAGATGCATTGAATTTGACGCGATTCACTTTGCCCCAAGCGGAAATATTGTCAAGATCGTTATTCAATGATCCAATCATGCAGTCTCGTTTAACACATGTGGCGTTCCCTCTGGAATCCGCAAGAGTGTCAAAGGAGAATGCGAAATCAAGGGTACTGTCATCAGCAAAGCTATGGATAGGATTGAAAGTAAGGGAAAGCAGATCATTAATGAAGATTAGAAATAGAGTCGGAGAAATAACAACCCTGGGGGACACCGGCATTAATAGGAAGAGGTTCAGATATAACGCCATCTAATACAACACGTATTTGGCGACTAGATAAAAAACTTTCAATCCATAATAGAAGAGGAGGGGAAAGACCAAGTGCTTTGAGTTTGGCTAAAAGGTGAACGAAAATTCAACGAAAACATTGAAAAATGCTTTTCTCGATAAATAATGTAAAAAATTAATAATTGCATCCGAATAATAAAAACATAAGAATTTCCCTACCTTTTAGTTTAAGTTCTATTGGAAATATTCGTCGTTCCAGGGTGGAAAAGTGAGTTATTTCATTAAGCGTTTTTGTCTTTTGATGTGCCAACTAGGAGTCATTTTGTATTAATAATTGGTGGCTAATATGACGATTTTATTTTCGTTTGAATACGTGTTTCAGGTGCTATAATGACGTCTCCTAGGCAACCAAAATGTACTCATTCAGCTTAATTTTGGAAGCTATTCTGGTGGCGAATTTGACAACTTTATTTCCGTCTGAAGACGTGTTTCAGTTGTTATAATGACGTCTTCTGGGCAACCAAAATGTACTCATTCAGTTTAATTTTGGAGGTTATTTTGGTGGGAATATGCCGACCTTATTTCCATCTGAAGACGTGTTTTAGGTGGTACATTGTCAACAGGTCGACGTAAAAAGATGTTCGATTTAACCAAATTTTGTTTTTGACCACTTTTCAATTTTTTCAATTTCAGTACAAAGGACGGTCTATTGTTCTACTATTGACCAGACAATCTTTGTTGGGATTTTCCGAGAAAGCTCAACATTTCGGAAATTATACGTACTATATAGGTTTTCTGGTGCCAAATACCTAAATTTAAATTATACTGATTTTCCTTTTATCAGAGAAAATTACATTTATTTTTAGGAGAAAACGTTTTTTAAATTGAGGGAATTGTCCTATTTTTTTACAGTGTACTTTGGATATCACTAGTACTGTACTTCCAACTATCGCAATCCAAATAGTTCACTGTCATTGTCAGAGATAAGACTCTCCTCCTGGGCTGGGTGACAAGCGCTACATTTATACTTTACAAACTGCATCCATGATCGGCCTCACACTACAAAATTTAACATTATTATTATTAGGTAGCAACTGTGCGTCTACTACATGCAAATACATACAAAGTGCATAAAATCGATTGCGTGACATATTCTCCATGAATATTGGCAATGCAGTCCCCTTTTTCCAAAACATTGTGACCCGCGAAAATTTCAATATTCCCATCATGCAATGTAGTGGTGGGTAAATATTTGGTTTTTTGTAATAATCAACTGGCAACACTAATTCCATATGCCAACAGATAAAAGATGCACAATCGACATGGCCATTTTTTCTTTTTAAGTTGGCGGTGGGGGGCGCGGTCCGCCATCTTGGAAGAAAGGTATCAAACATTTTGTATTTTAAAAATAAAACTTCACTGGATGATCCTACGACAAAAATGTAAAAATATAAATGTTAAGGAGACTAAATTCCCTAAATTTTTTTGTATTAACATTTGTAAGTCTAATTTGTAACGAGTTACAGTGGCGGAAACGTGATAATTCTTCAAAAAAACAATATATACATATAGTACCTCTTATACAGGGTGTTTCGTCCATGATGGTCCATAGGATAGGAGGCAGGCGCGTATAAAGGGGGAGGGTCACGGGGGTCATGACCCCCGATTGTATAAATTTTGGAAAAATGTTTAGCAGTTAATATATTTTTTTTTTTAATAAATAAAATAGGTCATGATTATTTTGCAGCGGCGACGCTGATAAGATAAAAATCATTAAAAGTTTAATATTCCCGGGATAAAGGCGAATTGTTATATAACCTTCTTTCTGATGACCTCCTCCCATTTTATATTTGCGTCATTATTGTGGGTTTTTGGATGAAGATTATCATACATAAATGTTCCCGGTTTCCTTTTCAATTATTTCGATTATAATGAATACGATCCCTGGGGAAAAAAAGTTCATATACATTTTCCAGAGAGTTTATGAAACAGAAATCTGAAAGATTTTCTGGAATTAGATTCACTCATATGTAACAAAGAGGATTATCTAGATTATAACTTCTACAACAAAAGGGACCAGCAATAATATATTACATCACTCAACCTAATACAATTATTTATGTTCACGTATATAAATGTATACACATACATACATACATATGCACCTACTAGAACAGATCGAATCACAGGGAGACTATTTTGGGGGTGAGTTTGTGGCATTCTTGAAGGGTTGATGCAATGACATGCAGGGAGTAAACTATGTATATACACATAGATTCATTGTATACATATATATAATGGCACCAGATTTAAGGTCATCCGAAATCGATTATTGCAGCGCAATGCAATGCAATGATGCGATGTTCGTTGCTGTTGTTTCTTTGCAATTCTTTTTTTTCTTTTTAATGTTCAAGGTTTGTTCTCCACTACACAATTTTCTCTATTCTTTTAACAAGTACACTCTGTACAGAAGCTCCCTCCTTGGAAGAAGTAGAACGCTATTGCTATAGCTATTAAAAGCACAAAGCTCTTTCACACTTCAACACTTCGCCCTGTTCATCAATCTCACATAGTACAAAGAATGAAAATTTCTTAGCGTGACATTGTCGAAGGTCAATAAGAATTTCCATTCTATTTCTAAGAGCACACATTATTTCTTGATTGCATTTTTTTTTGTACTGTACATGTACGTATATAGTCTGTCGTTCTGCAATAAGTTGCAATTTTTTGTCGTTTTTTTATGGACATATATAAGATTTATATGGATTAAGATTAAGGCATCCATTCCAAGAAAAAAATTGAATTTCATTTGAAGAAATTAAAAATTAAAACATCACGAATATTGTTGTGAAGGGTTAATCGAAGGTATTTTTTTAATTTTTTCATTGTTTTTAATAATGTTCCTTTCCAACAGGGTCACTTCAGCAATCAAGCATACAAAGTATCAGTATTAAAGTCCTAAGCTTAACACTAATCTTGAGCCAGGAGTCCTATTTCGTAACCAACCTGTATAGAATATGTTAATGCGGCCATGATGGTGTTGTACACTGGATGTGCATCTCGATTGTAAGACCCATAAGCACAAGAAGGCGCTGCTGCTGCCCTTGAAGTCTTATTTAATCTGCCATCCCTGGATCTTGTAATTCAAGCAGATGCCAAAAGGGCTGTGTGTAGATTGCGCTCATGGGAAAGCTGGTAGGACGGCTGAACTGGTTCTTCCAATTGCTTATTGGTAAGTGGGCTGGAAGGGGAAACCCTTCTGGTCAGCATACCACTTGATGCGTTGGTACCAGAATTTCAATTTGCGTATCGCTTCTCTGTAGGATTTCTTGAAAGAGAATCGTGGGCTAAGGTAAGTGCCTTATCATGCCTTCCTCGATCCGCTCTAAAACATTTCACCGACTAATAAGGCTGCTGGTGTTTTATTATGGTCGTAGCGTACTGCAGGCAGCAGTATGCTACCCGATGGCTAGCAGCAGCACACAGCGTTGGCCACACGGCGAATGTGTTGTCGACGAGACTCGACCATACGTCTCAAGTCTGACGGGGAAAAGTGCCCGACAGAAAAGACGCGTTGAAAAAAAGAGGAAGAATCAAGGAAGAAAAGTCTTTTTGAGCCAGGATGGAGATAAGTAGAAAAATTTAAACAAGAATCAAGAAACAAACAAGTAATCGGGAGTGGAATATAAAAAAGGAAGGGATAGCTGAGCATAAAACTGCATAAATCACCTAAATACCGACATTTATATAGGAAAAAGAAAGAGAAAGAAGAATTGGCGGGGACGGCAAAATTTGTGAAGACTGTATCCATTCAAATAACTCGTCTGAGCACATTTTACAAGAAGGGAGGCTCGTTCTAATTTTGCCTTATTATACACATCAATGCAGACCGTTTTTTTGAAATGCGATATATAACACCTGAGTGCTATTAGTAAACTAGTTCAAATAAGTACTCCTCTACAACGATCAAGGCTAAATTCCACCACTGTTTTACATGAGAGTGGTCCACACGGATCTGTAGAGTTGGGGCTCCACTCCATTCTTACATACTTCCAAGACATCGTCCACAAATTTTCAATGTCATTCGTGTCGACATGGGAAAGTAGCACGTCTCCGTAGCATTTCTTTTCGTGCTAGTGTTAATTAAAGTCAAATTCATTAGTGTGAGCAACACCCCGCAGTTCAGCAGCCTCAATACTTATAGTATAAGTTCAGTGTTTTGTTAAACAAAATTACAATATTTTTGCTAGAATCCAGTGGCATAGCGGAAACTCTCAGAGGCGCCTCGGCGAAGGATCCTCAACAACAAAAGTTATGTTAGTTGCTGTTACTTTATTATTTATCATGATTAATTTTATTGTCCTATTCCTGATTTATATATGTCTTTCAGTTTTCTCTCGTAGTATTGAATTAAATTTGCTATTTAATAAATTATATCGTAATGGAACCTGGAGCCCCCTTAACGTGGAGGTCGACTAGGTTCGCTACTTCGTTCCTATTTACAGATCAAAAGGGACACTGAACAAAATGACTGCTGCCCTCAGTGTCGTTGGGTGTATATGGGGCAATGCAATGTAAGTGGTGTAATGGTCCCTTCAGGACCGAGTGTTTGCTTTCTTATTGGCTTGAAGGCACGAAATTTTTTTGTATATGGCTGGTGGCACAGCGGCAGGTTTTCGTGGAGCCTCCCCACACTCTCCGCCAATAGCCGAGACGATTCTAGCGTGCCGCCCTGCAGTCAACGCTGTCCACCGAGTGATCTGTCAGCTCATGCTGGCAGTCTGGACTTCACGTCCATAGTCAATCACACGACATACTACCATAACAGTTTACTTTCTTGAACCTGATATTGGGTTGGAGTACTCACTTGGAAGGCAAACCATTGTCTTTCAAGCTGAAGTTTACGACATCGCAATGGCAGAGAAGATAGCCTTTGATATAGAAATCAAGGGTAAGGATATTGCTATCGGATAGTCAGACAGTCTGGCAGCCTTGAGGGTTCTGAGTAGCCCTGAGTGGCTCTCGGATAACATCTAAGTGAGGGACTGCAGGACGTCTGTGGATAAGCTATGTATCCACATCAACGTGTAACTTCAGTGGATTCCTGGGTACATGGAGATCATGGCTGACCTTCTACCCAGTTGTGATCAAAGCGAATGTTCGTATGAATGAAACATAAGCAGCGATGGGAAAATCTGAATACTTGCAGGTATACAAACTTTTTCTTTATGGGCTTAATAGAAATTTCTCTGACTTTCTCTTGGGTCTCGGAAGAAACAATGCAGAACTGTGGTTAGAATCATCCTCGGCTCGCTTGCGCTCATTTAACAAGGATGAGAGTTGCTGACAGCCCTAAGTGTCTTGGGATCCATCGTCCCCTGCCTTTTATAAAAAAAAAAGAGCCCTACGGCAGGCTGGGGCTCTTGGCAAGGAGAAATCAGATAATATATTTAGTCTGGATTAGATATTAATGCATTCTTTACTGCAGTTAGTAAAATTTTCTAGTATGATTTCTGCCCATTCACTTATTTCCACGCAGACAAATTTCGCATGGAAAGCATAAAACCGTATTAATGAAGAGGGGGCCCTTTAACAGAAATTATTTTCCTAAACTATACTTTGGGTTATCAACAGGAATAATAACGTAAAATACATTCTTAAACATAGGACGAAGGCAAGTATAAATTGATTTTCAATCCCGAGAAGAAAGTTAACATAAAGTGGCTCTAAAGGGAATCCCCGTCCGAATGTCGTATTTAAAGAAAAGTGAAAGTCCCGATCGTGCGAGTCGGTTTAGTTGTTTTCAAATCAAATGAATTAGACGAATAGCCTCAGCCAGATAGAGTTACCTATTTTATGGACCAACAGTATACAATTTTTCTCTGATTACTAAATAGAGTTTGGCTACTGAAAGTAAATCATGAAAAATTTCAGAAATTTAACAAATACTGGGGCTACAAAAACAGTCACTATACGTTACTTTGTATGAAAATTTGTATAGAATTTCGAATAAATCTCATGATATACTTTCAATAGCCACATTCGATCTGGTTGAAAAATTGATCATCGGTTGGTCGTCTACTATCGCAGAGGCTAGGGGCTCCATGGATCGTGAGCGGCACTGGGCTCAAACCCATCGGGCCTATGCCTAAAAATGGCGCTGGCAATGCATTTACGTAAGTCTTTTTTCATTCCGGGTTGTGAGTCTAGATAAGTTATAATTCCTGCATTAAATTCTATACAGCTGGTCCTGATGACTTATCAATACGTTTTTTTTTAAAGCTATTAATCTATTTTAATTATAGTATAGCTATGTTCTCCACACCATAAATTCATGTCTACTCACATCAAATTTCCGTAGTAGTTGTTAGAAAGTTGCCACCATTTTACTTACCCATCCTGAAGAAATCGTCTCCTGAATATTTGGCTGATCTTAGAGCAATCTGCTCTACTATATTTTTTTTTCTGAAATTAATTAGAAAAGGTAATGAAAATTACTTGCAGACGTGTTGGCAATCGAGAATCCGCTTCAACCATAGTGATGATATTGCTATTTTGTAGGTTTCTTCTGTCCTTCTTATGTCCTCGATCAGGATAATCTTATGACGTAGATATTACTTGAATTCACTGAAGTCTATTACTTTTTTTTTAACTTAAGTAGGGGAAGGTGGGGTAAAACGGGCCATGCAGGTAAATCTATATACCTTCAAGTTCTCTACTTAAAGCCTCGCCATCTCATATCGGACAGCAGGAGTTTCGCTCATCGTTCAAATACAAGACTACATTGTAATTTTCGGCGCCACATTCGCTTAGAAACGTCAGTGGGATAAAAGAAAAAAATTTGACATGTTTCATTAAATTTTTGTGTATCAAAGATTAAGCTGCTTTCATTAATAAAATTTGTTTTTGGTATTTTGTGTCTGCTGTAAAGATTTAAGCTTTGAAGTGCTATACTAATTAAGGAAAAAAGTAAGTAGAAAATTATTGTTCTTATATTTATTTTTCTGTAAATATGAACTGGCAGATTTTGGGGTAATATGATCCCCCACCTGCGGGGCAAATTGGGCTACTGGCTCATTTTACCCGCATTTTTATTTAAAAAATGTTTGGCCACGCACTTACATTAGAGAAACATCAAATAAATCTTGGTGTGAGGAAGCAATGCGCAAGGCGATTGCGGCCGTTACATCTAAAAGTACGGGTTTGCTTAAAGCGAGTCAGATATTTGGTGTTCTTCGTGCAACTGTACAAATGCGAGTTCACACAAAATCGGCAAGAAAATCACTTGGCCGTTACAAAAGTGTGTTAACTGTGGATCAGGAAAAAGAACTCGTTTAATGTATTGTAGATCTGGAAAAACGATTTTTCGGAGTATCAACCAAAAACCTACGCAGGCTTGCATTTCAACTGGCAGAATCACATTCAACATCCATTTAAAAAGGAATCAGACTTAGCTGGACGGAACTGGTTATATGGATTTCAACAACGACACAAAAAAATAAGCCTAAGAACTCCAGAAGCAACTTCAAAAGCCAGAGCAATAGGCTTCAATAAACCAGTTGTGTCATCTTTCTTTTCACTGCCCAACGAAAATTTTGATTACAAAACATATCCGGCAAACAAAGTTTTAAACGTCGATGAAACGGGAATCACTACCGTAAGCTAAAAATAATTTACTTCATCGATAATTATAATTATTATCGATAATGTAATATTTTAGGTTCCGTCAAAATCATCTAAAGTCTATGCACTAAAAGGAAGACGACAGGTAGGAAACATTACTTCGGCCGAAAGGGGCCTTTTCTTTTATACCTCCAGTGATAATTTTTCCTCGCAAAAGGATGAAAATAGAACTTTAGGATGGGGTACCACCGGGAACCGTATTTGCATGTCATCCATCAGGATGGATGCAAGCAAATATATTTACAGAATGGTGCAAACATTTTATTAAGTTTGTCAAACCTTCTGTTGATGAACCTGTTCTTCTCATTCTGGATGGCCATACGTCCCACACCACGAACTTGGATTTTATAAACTTGAAATATGTAACAGTTGTATGCCTGCCTCCTCACTGCACACATAAATTGCAACCGCTGGATGTGTCGTTTATGGCCCCAATGAACACGTATTACGTGCAAGCTGTTGAGAAGTTTTCCAGAAGTAATCCTGAGAGAACTGTGTCACAGTTTCAGATATCATCTATATTTGGAGAAGCTTGTACTCCCCTAATTGCTATCAATAGGTTTAAAAAAACTGGCAGCTTCCCATTGAACCCAGATGTGTTCGATGATACCGATTATGCACCTGCTGAAACCACAAATATATTTCTGGATGGCGAGGGAACAATCTACCATGTAGTGAAAAGTGACTCACCTGAACCAGAAATTGCATTGCAAGCAGTTAAGGATGATGGACACCATCCGGGATGTTCACATTTTCTTAAAAGCCCAAGCAAAATTCAACCAGTACCTACCACGAATTAGCGCAACAAAGACGCGCACTAATAGAAGAAAATCGGGGAAAGCTACTACTATTATAAGATTTTAAATAAACAAAAGGCAAACGTACAAAAGAAGAAGACTGTAAAACCAAAGATAAAGGAAAGACCTGTTCCGAAATCACAATTAGAAAGAGAGACATTAAGATGACGTTCTTTGTTTCTACTGTGGTGATATTTATAGTAGGTCTAAAGCCGGAGATGGATGGATCAAATGTCAATTTTGCACAAATTGGGCACATGAAGCATGTACTGAATGCGAAGAAATAGACCAATATTTCATATGCGACAAATGCAGATCAAAAAGATCTTTGGTAGGTAGGTACCACAGGTACTTGAAATTAAGTGTCTTAAAGTTGGAAAATTCTTAATTTTTATTTGTGCAATCGCAGAGAGAATGTTTTTATTTTGTGTTATTTTCCTATAAAGTTGAGTTTTTAAACTAATTGAATTTAATTTTGAAGTAAATTAATTGGCTCGAATTGCCCCACTGGGTGGCTCATTTGACCCGACATATGAGGCATAATGAGCAATTTGACCTCTGTCTAAAAAAAACAAAAAAACAAATTTTCCCCTATATCAAAACTCCAAATTTCTTTGGATTCAAGACAACTTATTAATCAACGCACAAAACTACTCCATGCACGGAATAATATCAGCAATCCGTTTCTGTTAATATCAAGTAAAACTTTAAGTATATCATTTTGCCCCACATTCCCCTAACCCTGCCGTCGCAATGGTTCACAGGTTTTTGTTAGAACACATTCAGAGAGTTAAAGTCAATGTTATAAAGTCTATTGTTCATCTTCTTACGCGTGGTGTACCACAGGGTTCAATACTGAGTCCGCTATTGGTTAGGTTTTTTCATTAATGATCTTCCAAATCCATCTTTATGCCGATGACGTACAGATCTATCTAAATAGACAAATCAGTCTTCTAGAAGACTGCATCGCACACATAAATGATGCTATGCTGGACAACATAGTGTACACTATGTAATTAGTCTAAGGACAATCAATTGTTATTGAATACTAGGAAGTTCCAGTGCATAAAATTCTATAACCCTACCTGTAATAAAATGGTTATTCCTTCAGTAATGTACAGATTCCCTGTCGGATTCATATTCTGTAATATTTCTTTAAGGTAAGCTATAAATTTTAATTGTAATCTTCCCTATAGGGGGAAATTCGCATCCAGCATTTTTTCGACTTTTCTATACTGTATAGCTTAAGTTAAAGTCATTATGGTGCGAATTTGCCTCTTATATGGTGAAATTTGCTCGGGTGTGCAAATTTTCCCTACACGAGACAGTCGATTTAAGAACTTCCTGAGAACTCTAGTAGTGTCAATTCTCACTGGACACTCTCTTCTCAAGGGTCACCAGCATAGGATGGGGCTTGTTGAATATCCGGTATTCAGAGAATGCGGAGAGGAATTCGAAACGGTTACCCATTTTTTTGGTCACTGTCCGGCCCTCTCAGGAAAAAGTTACAGATTTCTTGGCTCACACCTCCTCGAAGAACTGCTTAAAGCCGGAAAGGAGGGTTGGGAGACAATTATGAATTTTGTTAGATCGTCCGATTGGGACTTATGAGCAATTGTTCATAAGTCTGGAGGGTGAACAATGGTTCTTCCTGTGGCCTACGTTTCAGGGAACCATTTCGGATCCCAACCGCACTTGAATCCATCCTAATCCTCTAAGAATACTTCAAATATACAAAACTCCATTAACTTACATTTCAGTATTCAGTGGTAGGTATTCTATATCTATAACTGTAAGCTTAATTGTACAAATAAAAATTGGGCAGAAAGTTGTTTTTTATTTTATTTTTTAGCAGCAGCCCATTAAAATTGTCTTAGGATTTTAAACAGAATTTTTCCATTTTCCCTTCAAGCAAAAAGATGTAAGGCATAATCCCTCAAATCAATCTAAGGTACAAAAAGGTATTATATAAGCTCAGTTAAAAAAAAAATATTGGACCGAGGTTATGTACACAAAGAAAGGGTTAAATGAATATAAAAATTTACATTATATTGTACATAATATATTTATAAGTAACTAAACGGTTTTATATCCTTTTAACAACAAAGATTTCCATTTTTCCAATAGAACTTTTTATCCTTTTCAAATACACCTTCACGGAATAGTTGAATAGAAAACTAAAAAAAAAAATAATAGAAAACAAGCAATTTGTCCTCAGACTAATGCGACTTCGAAAAGGAACTTTCAGTAAACATAAAAGGCAACAGCTATTGGAGTGTGAGGTATTTATTTGGTAGAGCTTTCATATACATAAATCTATCACCATGACAAAAAAACAAGATGGATCTAATATGAAATGTTGTAGTTAAGTAATTCGAATCAAATTTTGTGACGTGTGGATGTACACGTGTACCCTCCTCCTAAGCTTACCTTTAATGTTGACAAAGCTTCTTTGCTTTCGATGTTGCTTTTTGTGTTTTTTTTTTCTTTTCAGGGATTAGAAGAAAAAACTTATTCTCTGTATAGAATAAAAATAAAGGATACTAACGGCCGACGTAAATTGGTGTAGTTGACGTCATAAAGATAATACTCAAAGAATAAATTGAAAATTTTCTTTTCTTTTTTTTCTTCTACAAATAAATACCACTCTATGAAAGATGAGAATGATATCTTGAAAATTTTCTTTCAAAGATTAAGTGCCATTGGTTGAGTTTCAAGAGATCATAAGATTTATTGATTTACGAAAAAGACGTATTCAAGGACGATATCAGGTAAACAAAAAATAATAACAAAATTCAAAATATATTTTTATTTTATTTTTTCCCGTACGGGAATCGAACCTTCACTTGTTAGAATCGGTCAATAATGGAGAACAGAAGAATTTTAAGAACTTGTTGGTTTTTATGCCCTAGATGAAATCTATAGGGTATAAGTTTGTCATTCCGTTTGTAACACCTCAAAATAATGATGGTGGAGCAAAATGTTTATTTTGATTTTTGCATGTCCGTCCGTCTGTATGTCTGTGCGTACGATAACTCGAGAACGCGTATACTTAGAGAGCTGAAATTTTGTACACGGACTTTAAAAAAAAAAAGTTAAGTTCGAAAATGAGACAAATCGCGCAACTCCTTCGTGGGGTTGCCATACAAAACTTTCGTTTTCCACTATATATTTGGACACTGCCTGAGAATGCATCGATCTCTAGAGCTGAAATTTGGTACATGGTGTTTTCATTGTACTAGCAAATAAAATTTCAAAAATGGACTATATCGTGCAACTCCTTCTTGGTGTTGCCATATACAAATTTAAGTTTTTTACGTATACTGTGAAAACCATCAGTCCAAGACATTTTTATTGTACTAAAAACTTCTTCAGAATAAGAAATCCTATAAAATTGGATACAATCATTTTTTCTGTCCGACAAACCGTTCTAGAAATATATGCGAAAAACCACTTCAAAAATCAAACTTGCACAGAAGGGTGACAATACTAAATCATATGAAATTCATTCATCTAGATCAGTGATTCCCAAAGTGGGCGCTACCGCCCCCTGGTGGGCACTGCAGCGATCCAGGGGGCGGGGATGGCCACAGGTGCATTTAGCGAGGATGAATAACTGTAAGGGGCAGTGAAAGCATAAAGAACAGAAGATTTAGAAAACTTGATTTATGTATTCATTTCTTCCATGGAATTTTTATGCATTGGTCGAGACCGACAGCAAAGCCTCGTTCCAATATAAAATCAACGACTCGACCTGATATAGGAAAGGCCGCAATTTTTCTTAGAAAAACTTTTCCTTTAGAATTTATATGCATTTTTGGAGGCCCGGCCGACAACGGCACACATTGTATCTGAGAATATCCCCAGTCGGCCACCAATCTGAATAAAAATTCTGCCGAAACATTTTCTGTAAGTTTCTAAGAACAAATGAATGCTTATTGCTCATCTACGCGTCTACGTTCATAAAAATTGTTAGTGGCTCAAACATCCAAAAATGGATATAAATTCTAAAGGAAAAATTTCCAGTAAATTTCGAAGAAAAAATTGCGGCCTTCCCTACATCAGGTCCGAGACATCGTTGATATTGCTCCAGCGATGGTAGGGCGCTACAAGGGTTTTCTTGCATATTTAAAAAGGAGGTGCCCGATGTATTCACAGTACATCGTATCATCCATCGTCAACATCTAGTTGCCAAAAATTTAAGTGCACGCCTACATAATTCATTACAATATGTAATTAAAGCTATCAACACAATCAGAAGCAAATCATTGAATAACAGATTATTTAAACAGCTTTATATTGAAAATAATGAAGAATTTAATCGTTTGCTGCTTCATACAGACGTTCGCTTGTTGTCAAAGGGTGCTGGAGTTCTTGAAAGATAAAAATGATTCTTTACGATCCAATTTAATACAATCCAAAAGTGACATAGCTTACTTGACCGACTTGTTTCAAAAATTTAATGAAAGCAATCTTCAGCTTCAAGGTGATGAACTGAATTTAATAAAAACAAAATCTGTTATTTCTGCATTTGTGACAAAACTTCTTCTGTACAAACGAAGTTTTGGGCGAGGAGAATTCAGTCAGTTCCCAAATTTATCAGCAGCAGAAAAAAAAGATGAAAGCATAGTTTCTTATTGTGAGCACTTCGATGCCCACCATTCAGATTTTAATAAACGATTTGATGATATTTTGAAAATGTACATACATACATACCTGATTGGATTTTTTAAGTACAAACACAGAAGAATCTCCACAGTTACAAGAAGAATTGATGGAAGGAACTACAAATGGTGTAATGACCGCCATCGGATTATATCAAATTCAACCAGGGAAAGCCCTCCGGAGAACGATTATAAGACAGCACTTCATCTGTGTGTCTTGTAGGTCCTAGTGCTAAGTGGGCATGTGTAGGATACGTTTAGTACGGGTGTGAGTATACTAACCTGACGAGTGAATGTAAGCGCATGCGTGAATGAGATGAAGAACAGGATCAGGAAGAGTAGATGAGCTAGCAAAAGGACGAACATTCGATCGTGAGGGCTCAGACCTATGCCTAAACCACAATGTGCATAACCTAGCATATACAAGCCTTAAAAATGTCACGAATGCATCCTTATGCATCACTAACATTTGTATAGCATTTACACAAACTGTCAAATGTGCTTATGCAAAGTACGATCGCGAGCCATTGAATAAATAACTAATAAGGAAACGGCATATCGGGTGAAAACGTAAGAATCTCGGCGAAATGTATTAGTGTGCTCTGTTTGTATTCATTTCGTAATGGCAGTAATGAAATTCTGACATTCTGAAGGGGAACATTTTTTATAATCCAAATTCGTATGTAAAATAAACAAATTTTTAGCTCCCCCTTATTTTCAGATAATATTTCTTGGCGTTGCCTATGTATAACTGGAATAATTTATCTACCAATGACAATTCAATTGTAAACAAATAAACCGGCATTGGTAAAATGTTAAATCTTTTGCCATGGCTCTTTATTTTTACAGATATTTCACTTTTATTTTGTTTAAAACAATATAATTAATAAGTAAAGCTATTAAGCTTACCTGAAGAATGATTTCCCACGACAATAACTCTGTTCGTTCCTGCAGCACAGCACAGCGCACTTCATTATGCTAATTTAGGACTCCGGAGTCTCTATTACACAAAATGTCGTTCACAAAAGAAATATTCCGCACTTATTTCACACTACTATTACGTAAAAAACACGTTTAATTCTTTATTTTTCACAATATCGCGAATTCAAATCCGAGAACTTATTTTCAAAATTATGAAATGTCAGAATATTGAACTGACACAAAATATCAACGACGCCCTCTTGTCATTTCTCCCCCCCCCCCCCCCCGACCATAGGTCACACTGTCATTGAAATGCTTAAACACGTACACTGTATTCGCACGATACCCCGCTTCCTTATTAGTTATTTATTCAATGTCGCGAGCGTACAGACAGAAGTTGACGAAAGGAATTAAGACTTGACGAACGGCTTCTTATTCCTATTGTGGGTTGTTATTATGAAAAGCAATTGCTCGTGTTTTTGCATATGCTAGCATACGCACATTGTGGTTAGCCCTCTAGTTGGCGTATCATATTTCATGACCTACGAAAAACCAAAGCAACAAAGCGTTATAGAGTGTTATAATGGTGAATTTAAATTCAAAGGCGACTACCAACAATTCTGGGTGCAAAAGAAGATCCCTACGGCTTATCCTGAAATATGGGCTGTGATTCAAAAGTTCTTAATTGCATTTCCGTCATCATATTTAGTGGAACGTGGACTCATGCGGTAACCAATTTATGCTGACGAAAATAAAGCCGAGGATTACTAAATTGGTAGCAGCATGCCAGGTTCATCTTTCTCATTAAGTCCAGTGTTTCATAATTTCAAACTGCAATGCTTCTAATTTACACCTCTCTTTACTATATTTTACGAAAAGGTAGAAAATTTTAAAAAAAATTTACAGAGGGCGCTGAGTAATATTTTTTCTGGAAAGGGGGCGGTAGGCCAAATAAGTTTGGGAACCACTGATCTAGATAATACCCTAGGTCAATAAATTTAAATTGACTAGCCCTATCCAGGAATTGCCAGGATTGACAAGCAAAAATTTCGACTTCCAGTAACTTTACTTGAGAAATAATATTTGCAATATCAGCTCTAAGTTATAAAACAGTGTAAATTGGGCAAGCCCTTCATGAAATTGTAACATAAAAATGGTTTGCATACCGCCGCCATGCACACTTAATTATAACCCTATATCTTGAAAATATCTTATGAAAATTTATAATTCTTACAAAAACAAAAGGCTTTTTCTAGATGTTAATTTATGTTGAAGATATACTTACAATTTGTACAAATCTGGGAAAATAAATATTTCATCAAATACCAAAGCACTTCCAAACCATAAAAAATCGATAACAGTTACACGAGTGAACACTTTTGCTAAAACCACGCAGCTCATATTCATCACCCAATATACATATGTAAATCTATCTATAGCTCTCTTATTCAAAGTGGAATTTCATAAATTTCGTCACAGTATTTCGGTGAAAATGTATAGGATTTTAACATCTTGTTTTTATTTTGGTACAGGTAATAAACAGAAAGTTATTGAAGATCTACCTGACCTTATCCCACATTACATCGACACTGGAGAAAATAAAAACCGATTTATGATATCTTAAAAGTTGGCTTCTATTTATCATACTTAAACAAAACTTTATTATGAGTAAAAATCTATAAGAAACTAAATTCTAGCTAGACAATATTCAGGATCCCGGGATGACCAGGTCTTCCTTGTATGTTGCTTGTAGTAGGGCCTCGAATGCTTCCGGACTCTACCTCTTAGGGAACTTCAATCCACCGAAACCTTTCTCCCCCACAGACCCTGTTCAAGTTGAAATAGTTTCTTTACGTACTGAAAAGGCGCTTCAAACCCACATCCATTTTCTCTTGAATCGTTCTGAATCTTTTCCATGTTTGGTTTTATATCAGAACGTTTAAAGTTTGCATGCTCACTATCAGGACATAATGAGTGATAGCCTCATTCTCACTTGTGACTTGCT
The DNA here is from genome assembly GCA_963930735.1 of Dioctria linearis. NCBI lineage: Eukaryota > Metazoa > Arthropoda > Insecta > Diptera > Asilidae > Dioctria > Dioctria linearis. Next base: position 14,107,226 of record OZ005742.1, on the reverse strand, counting down.
TTGTTTCGTTGAAACTTGGACTTTGCCGGGCGAGGAATACTCGATTCCTGGATATACTACTTTTGAGCGGTTAGAAAGTACTTATTCGGAAGGATGGAAGAAGAATGGTATTATCTGCTACGCGAAGTCTGACATTTCAAATGAAATAAGGGTACTTGAAAGCAAAAACCTTTCGTTAAGCTCTAAGAACGTATTCCAGTACTGCAATTCTCACTTTGTTATTATTTATAGGAATCCCAAAACGTCTGGTAGTTTTTGAAATATTCAGCATTTTTGAACGCCACAGTGTTGAACAAATTACTATTTTGGGTGATTTTAACGAAGACATTCGCATTAGTGTCCCAAGAGAGTCCATGAGTGGCAACTTATTTCGCTTGGGGCTCCAAAGATTACTTCATGAGCAAACTACTACCACTACTGGCCGTACTCAAATAGATTGGGCGTTTTCAAGCCTGGACGCAAACGCAGTCAGTACAACAACGTATGAGACGACGTACAGTTACCACGACTGTATTTGCGTAAGACTTAAAAAGAAGCCTTTTCAATTAGTAGAGAAATACATAATATTTTAATTTACGCTACTAAATTTCTTTGTATTCACTTCTTCGGTTGCCTTATTATACCCTAGATGAAATCGCTGCTCTTTGGTTTTTTATATCTAATTTATTTATTTTATTTATTCATTTATTCTTTATTTGTTGATTATTTTTGTTTTCTTTGTATTTGTTTATTTTTTTTTTCAAATTTTTCCCTTGGCCATAATGTTAGCTATAGGGCGCGTCAACAGGTTGCGGATAGTGGAACGACCTATAAAATATATACGGTAATACCCATATATTAGGTTAGCTGCGAATATTTAAATAAGCAGCCGCGGACAATACATCTAAAAATATTTAAACAAAATTTAGCTATTGTTATACTGCAGATGTCAACGATTTCATCTAGGGTATAATATTATTGGCCTTCGACAAATTATAACTTTATCTCTTGTTCCTCTTGTATTTATGATTTGATTTAGAATCGTTAAAAATAAAAGTTCTTATAATTTTATACTAACCACCTCAATACAATAAATAGGAGGGGGTCTATTATGAAGTTCCTGATCCTTAAGCAATACTCTGTACGTAGGAGTTTTTTTTAATCCCGATGATGGCACTCTAAAGGCTGAACCAAAATGGACGCAAAAAACGTTACGAATCTGAAAGAGACTGAGGTTTACTTACAGATGATTGACAGTTTTGCCCTAAATAGACGTCACATTCCGCAAGGGAGATATTTAATGTTTTCGATTTTATCGACTGGACTAAATAAAAACGGGTGCATCGATAGATGCACCAACCGTTAGGTGATCGATGTGTAATTTGATAAATTAGTGGATACAAAGCACTCTCTTATTTAGATGAGTAATACTTGACAAAAGACCTTTTTTTTGTTTAATTTCGTCGTCCGTACCTAGCGAGCAATTGTGTGGTAAGAATCGCTTATGGAAATACGACATTTAAACTAACGCAGCCTTCCTTATCAACGCTTAAATCTCTATTTTGCGCACGTCTGTTTATTTTAAGGACCAAATTCGCCTTACGTAAGTAACTTTACTTACGTATACAACCATTTTTTTTCAGCCTTAAGACATAAGGCCATCGATAAAGGTTAAAGCTAAGCATAAGTATGGCAAATTTTAACAAAATTTGAAAAGTTCATTGTTCAAAAACTGTTCATTTTCTTCTGTCAACTTATGTGGAAAGTTGTTGTAATAGACAATTTTAGCAGTGTTGCCAACTTAACGGATTTCCCGTCAGATCTAACGGATTAGTATGAGGAAAAACGGGAAAAAATGTATTCTAACGGGTGACGGATTTTTTTAACGGAACGGATTTTTCAGCGGAATCGTGAGATTTTTATTCAATCGTAGCAATAATCACTGAACCGAATTGAATATTTTTACAAATTGAGTAGTATCGGGTGAAAAGTCGCATATGCACAAAAAAACCGTCACAAGTTTGGTGGTATCTACATATGTATGTTGTGAAAACTAAACATATTTTTCTGTTTTATTCCTATTGCAAATTATTGTCACTCAGTTCAGAATTATCAACCAGCACTACCCAATTTCTCTGCTTTGAGTGTTTGGGTATAGGCTTTGCCTCCGCACTACTTTAATGAGAATACCTTGTCAAAGATAATCTAATAAGAAGATAGGAAGCAGTCGAAAAAAATTGGAAATTTTTCGTGTTTTTTACAATAAAACAAATAATGTCATATACTTTCGTCTTTTGCAGGGAAAAGAGCTTGTCTATGCATTATTGTAGTGCGATTGAGACAACGAGTCAAAAACAAAAATCGAGAGAAAGTAGGATTACCCGAACGACAAAATCTTATTGAATCCCTCAAAATCCTATCAAACTATTCATAATAATGTACATCAGGTCACACTGCCTTTACTTTTTAAGAAAAAGATAAATTAAAGGAGATATAAAGTTCCTCTCAAATAAAATTCTCACTTTTCCCGAAAATATGAAAATATCAGAGATTCCAGCATGAGTTTCTCCCACTAGTACCTATAATATTCTATTTTATGAAACTATTTTAACGGATTTTATTGACGGAAAAAAAATAAGTCTAGAGGATTTTTGACGGAATTTTACTACAAATTCAACGGAATTTGAAAATAATTATTGGCAACACTGAATTTTAGTCAAATAACTCATTCCATAGTAAGTTACCATCTGGACCTGTTCAAATTGAAATTGGATTGATCTGTAATTGCAATGTACTAACTACTTATGATAAGTAACTTATCTACACATTCACGCTTAAAAGCAGCTTCACCTTTATGTGCAACAAGAAATTACCTACTTACTCCCATTTAAGTTCAAGTTTTAAAGAAATGTTGTGGAAGAACAAGGCAGCGCTTGGTCGTGGGGTTGCGGTCGAGGGGTTAAATGTAGATTCTTTCTTGCGTATTACCACAAATAAGTAATTATTTACTTATTTGTGGTATTACCAAAGGCTCTATAATACAAAATAGTTGCAGTCATGTCATATAGCCTGTCTATACAACACAATTTTCTACAATAGAATTGAATATATGAAACTCCACTGTTTCACACCCAACAACAAATCTTCTTAGGGAAGCTCTCAATTTTTCCTAGAAATTTACTTTTTTTCTTTACAATTTGTATCCATTTTTGGCGTGTTTTTGAAAATATTCGGCCAAATGAATAAAAATTCTGTCGAAACATTTTCTGTAAAAATTCCGAAGAAAAAATATCCAATAAATTTCAAGGAAAAAATTGAGACCTTTCTCTACATCAGGTTGAGACATCGTTCATTTTAAATTGGAGCGGGGCATTGCTGTCAATGTCGGTCTGTTTTCCAATAAGAGGTGTTATTTTGATATTCAAAGAAAAATGCCATTTTTTGAGATAAATGATCGAATCTTTATTTCGTTATAAAGAGGAAGGTATGCCGTTAATAATGGAAAATAACATCAGCCAAATGACCACCACGACCAAGCCTACAGGACCATATCCTTTTCATGAAATTTTCCATAACCAAATCGCAAAGTGGCTGCCCTATGTCCTCGATAGCCTCACGAATTCCATCTTTGAGGTCTTGAATCGACGCTGGGCTGTTGACGTCGACCTTCTCTTTCACGTCGCCCTAAAGGAAGAAGTCGCAAATTGTTAAATCACAAGATCTCGGTGGCCAATTGTGATCAGCTCTTCGAGAGATAACACGGTCCGGAAACTTTTCCCGTAAAAGATCAATGGTTTCGTTGCTTGTATGGCACGTAGCGCCGTCTTGTTGAAAGTAAACGTTGTCCAGATCAATACCATCCAATTCCGGCCATAAAAAATCATTAATCATCTGTCGATAGCGCAATCCATTCACCGTAACTGTTGCTCCAGCCTCATTTTCGAAAAAGTAAGGTCCAATGACCCCGCGGGACCATAAACCGCACCAAACAGTCACACGTTGAGGATAGAGAGGCTTTTCAACAATAACTCTTGGGTTTTCCGAGCCCCAAATGCGACAATTTTGCTTGTTGACGAAGCCATCGAGGTGGAAATGGGCCTCATCACTCAAGATGAGTTTTCCAGGAAATTTTTAAGAAAAAATTTACGGCATCTCTATCTCTACATCAGGGGCCGGATTCACTAACTCGGAGAGTTTGGGAGTTTGGGAGGAGTTTGGGAGTTTGGGAGATGAGAGCTTTCGTTTTCCCCGGTTAAAACTCCCTAACTCTCTATTCGAGATTCTCTAACATGCTTGAGGAGTTGAAGAAAACGTGAGAAGTATCGAAATATTGAAAGACGGATAACTCTGAGTGGGTGGACCGCCGTAGAGCATTGCGGTTTCTTCCCACGAATTTAGGGTCTAGAGTACAAAAATGTAGGTGAACAATTTCTGAGGGAGGGTCTTTTGGGGATGGGGGGGGGGGGGGGTGGTACCACACCCATTAGGGGTTGTCCAAAATACGTCATGTTTGGTATCAAATTAAAGATGAAGAAACGGGTAATCGAGTGGTGTAGTTTTTTTTTATCATTTTAACTTCATAACTGACTTTTTATCGCCGAAGGACGTATTTTTTGCACTTGGGTCATATACACCCCAGTTCTATATTTTGCATATATTTCTACCGTTCTTTATTTCACATCCATTAGTATTGTGTTGTGAACATTTTTCCCATGGAAAGTGAATTTTCACGACTTACGATTTCTTCATTATGATGAGTTGAAAATATGTCCATTTTTGTACCAGAAAACGGCAATTTTTTCATCTTAAGAAGGACTGATTCAGTTCTTTTGTAGTTATCTCCAAAACCATTTATTGCACTGAAAAACTAATTACATATCTAATTAGGGAACGTGCATATTTAAAATTTTTATAGCATCTATTCTGTACTGGAAGACGACCAAACTGACCATTTTCGCGTGTATTACAATTTTTAGCGGGTACCTTGAGACACCAAAATCCTTATTTCTCTGTAAGTATTGCAAGGATTTCTATAATTTGTTTTTGTAAACATAGCCAGGATATGCAGTGAATATATAAATCAATTTGAAAATCCTAGGTACATTGGTACCTTCACAAAGGACAATAAAAGCAGACAATACTGTCAGTTGAGAAATATTTTTCTTACTTCTCCACAACTAACACAGCCGAGAGTTTTGCAGAGTTGAATAGAGAGTTTGGTAAATCTCTATAAAAATTCCATGAGTTTTACAGAATTCCGAGTGGAGATTAAGTGGGAAAAGAACTCTTATCTCCACAACTCCACAACTCTCCGAGTTAGTGAATCCGGCCCCTGGTCCAGGTTGTGGTGCCGTGTACAATGCGAGGTTTTAATAATTTCTCAACAGAGGTGGATTCTCAGAGAGATTCCACATTATTTTTCACTGAGGCTAAACTACACAATGTGCCTGCAAAATTTTTGTATTATAGAATCTTTGGTATTACAGTTTCGCGAATTATTGTTTTTTTTTTTAATTGTATAAGGCTACATTTACACCGGACGTTTTTATCATGCTTTAATAAATTTATCAGAGCTGCGAATTAAATCATTTGGTTTTACCGGTGTGAATGCAAAGAGGGATATATGCGCGTACAAATTTATGTAGCGTTCTGATTGATTCAAGACTGAAGGATGATTAAAACGTCCGGTGTGAATGTAGCCTAAGTGTACCCTTAAGAATTTTTCTGTTATAAGTTTTGTTCATAGAAATCAATCTAGTTACTAAGTGAGTTTTTCCTATTACCTAACTAAATTACTTTGGCATACCCGAAAATAGTAGATTAACCTCTATTTCATTAAAATTATCACCTTTGCCAGCTATTACCTCGTATTATTGCCCAAATAAGTTTTTCCACAGTTGTGATCTAGCTAAATTGTTTCTCGTACTTAAAAACGAATAGAATCACCGCAATTTCATCAAAATCACCTTATACCACGTACTGGTCTGTATTGTTACCCAACAAATAACATTTCCCAAAATAAAGACCTAGTTAAATCGCTTTGATTCAGCCAATTTCATCAAATTATCCCTTATATCACATATTACCTCGTAATACCTCCTAAATATTTTTTTGTAAACTTGAGATACACACAAATTACCTTATGGCACCTAAAAAAGATAGACTCATTCCATTTCATCAAATTACCGCCTTTACCACCTATTTATTACCCCGTATTATCCTTTAAATGAGTTTTCCTGGTATCTAGACCTAGCAAGATCCATTTCCCTAAGCTCGAAAGCGGCAGTAGACCTCAACAAAATTACTCCCTCTACCACATATTATTCCATATTGCCTCCAAAGTAGAGACCCTGTTAAATCGCCGCGCCGCGCCTAAATTCATAGGCTCACCCAATTTCATCAACATTACCCCGATAAATAGCATTTTACCCCGTATTACCTCCAACACGAGTTTTCCACAAATCCAAACTTATCTAGATTCGCTTAATTTAAATAATTATGCAAAACTCAACTTCCGTCAAACGTTTTTAAAACCTCAACCGATAGTTTTTCATTCATACATGTTCGATGTTCATATTTCACTTCGATACTCAAGTTCTCATGGAGTTCTTACCTCGGATCGATACTCGTTCACATGGTATTTCGAAGTTGGTAACCCTGAACGAAGAGAGCATCTACAGAGTTCGAATATTTGTTACAGAATGCGTTAGCATTAATGCGCGAAATTTAACAGGGCTATGGCAAAAGCTGATTGGTAGCGGTGGTATTTTGACGCAAAGAAAACGCTCTTAAATTTTGTTGTATAAAATTATAAGTATACAGGGAGTTTCTTCCACCTAGGTGGTCCTAAGAGTAGGAGGTCCTAAGAGTAGGAGGTGATAGTACTCACCTAGGCAAACAAAAAAATTGTATAGCAGGGTGGTCCATATAAACCATTTTGGAGTTAAAAAGTGATTAAGTATAAAGATCTAGTTTTTCACAAAACACCCTGTATATTAAAAAGTACAGAGAGTACAGTCACTCTCTAAAGTTAAATAACTTCTTAACGGCTGCAGATAGCACATAGGTATAATAGGTTAAATTATAGAGGAGAGTTCACAGTTTACAGTTTTTATAAAAAAAGTAATGTTAACGAACTTTTTAAAAAAACAATAGAGGTCAAAGTAACAAGAGGTAAGAAAATTCAAAATTTTTAGTTTAAAACACAATAACTCCTGAGAGGAGAGGAGTACGGGGCTGGTTGAGCAGGCGTTGGAAAGGTATACAATCAGCTTTAGACAGTGACCCTATACGCTGTACTTTTCAAAATACAGCGTGCTTTGTGAAAAGATAATTTTTTTCTTAATCACCCTGTAACTCCGAAACGGTTGATATAGATATGGGGAGTACTATCACTTCCTGCAGTTTGGACCACCTAGGTGGAAACACCCTGTATAGTGAATTTTTCCCTACAGTCCTACTCCTTTTTTGCGACGGTACTGAGTTACTGTATTGCGGTACGTTTTGCTTTTATTATATAAAAGCCATTCCCTCTTAAATGTAATACAAGAACAAAGTTATTGCACTTATATTAGAGTAAACTCTATAGTAGAGTAAATTCGCGTAAAGATCACAAGTGTAGTAATTGGCGGTACTAAGTAGGGGCAAGTGTAGACCCACTGCCCCCTCCCCTCCCAAGGAATTTATGAAAATTCCCAAAAAATATTCGTCAATTCGTTCGGATCGGAATCGGAAAGGCTTTAACGAATTCTTTTTTTCAAGAAAACCTATTAAAATTTTTTTAAATTTTTAAAAACTATTCTGAATCCGTTCTGATTCCAGTAAATTTTGACAAAGGCGTGATCGGCAGGAGAATTCATGCAGAACTATTTTGACGGTTTGTGCGGAAATTTTGATAACCTTTGATATTAATGAAATTTTGAAAATTTCATAAAACTTTGTTTAATTTTCCTGTAATTATAAAGAAACGTGACTTACAGCTCAAAACAATTTTCCCTCGGAGTTGATTGCACGCGACACAGGGTGTCCCGTATATGGTCTGGCACCCGAAGGCTATGGATAGATCATGCTTAGACTAACAAAAAATTGTACAGGTGGTGGGAGGGAAATCAGAACGGTTTCCGAGATAACGCGACTATAAAATATTTGGGTATGTTTTTATCGATCACCCTGTAACTACTGAACTTTATACCCTATGATGATAATTTAAACTTTGGTAGATAGATAATTCTTGGACCTTTCTAATGGTCTATAAATTGTTTTCTTCACCCTTTCTATTTTGAAGTTATGGCTCAACAAACTTATAATTTCGGAATTTGTACTCGTTTTTGTTTTATTTAACTACTATTTTTATCAAAAAACACGTCATCAATATCAATTTTTCATATTGAATTTAAAAAGCCCGGAATCTTTTCTTTAAAATGACTTATCACACTCTGTACCGAAAATGTAACCATTTCTGCGTTTTTTGCACTTTTTCTTAAGCACAATTGGAAAGGTCCAACGATTATCTATCTACCAAAGTTTAAATCATCATCATAGGGTGTAACTCTCAGAAGTTACAGGGTGATCTATAAAAAGTTACCCAAATATTTTAAAGTCCCGTTATCTCGGAAACCGTTAAGATTTTCCTTCCTCCATCCATACAATTTTTTGTTCGTCTATGCATGACTTATCCGTAGCTTTCGGGTGCCAGGCCACATACCGGACACCCTGTATAGAGCAAGAAGCACCACAGAAGTTCTCAGGAAAGAAAAGAGAAGAAAATATCAGTAGGAAAAATAGGGCATAATTACAGAATTCCCAAATCTAAATTTCAAGAGAAACTTGACAGGAAAACTACCAGAAGGTGTTGCAAAATCTAGACCTTAAACTATTCTCACAGAAGGGAAAAGGGAAAGAATTGTTGATTGGTCTACCAAACTGAAAAATTTGGCTTTCCATTTAGCTCTGAAGACTTAGTTGATATTGTCCAACAAATTGTAAATGATAAGCAAAGAAAAAAACATCCTGAGATTGTTTTTTTTCCACCAAACGGTATCACCCAAGGAAAAGTCAATAACTGGATGAGAGAAGTGAAAATGAGAAGCAAGTTATTTTCTTTGTTGATGGGCACAAATTTCCATCTAGCACACTAGAACTAAACGACTTTTGCAATAATGGGAAAATTTTGTACGTTCTTCCATCGAACACTATACTCACATCGTGCAAACTGTGGACGTAAGTGAATAGGAATAGAAAAGTGCTGTGGCAAATTGGTAAAAGCAGCCTGGAAAATGCTCGTTTCAAGAGCTTAAAAATAAGATTTTTTTCCATTTTTGGACACAGGAAACTTCCGCTTGTGGACTATTTCCATTAAATTCAGGTGCTGTCAATTACCCCAAATGTGTGTTGAATTCAATTGAAAACCGTAATCGAGTAAATGAACAAACCATTTCTGAAAATCTATCATGTAAAATATTTGATATAGTAATTGAAGCCGCCATTAATGAAGTGAGAGTGCAGTTAAAAAGCTAGCGAGTTTCCTTAGATTACATACTAATTAACATTTTAACAGGAAAAGGCGACGAAAATGTTTGTGAGTATACACGAATGCAAATCAATTTCAATGACTATCAAAATGGCACGATTTAGCTGCAAGGGATTCATTGGTAAGAATTTTAGATGATTTTATTAATGTATCATGAGATAGTCTAAATTATAATTCTCCTTCCTTTACCAGTAAATAATTCGTCGAATTTATTAACAGCTTCGGATCAGGTATACTAATAAAATATAAAGGGTTTTCCAATAAGAGGTGTTATTTTGATATTCAAAGAAAAATGCCATTTTTTGAGATAAATGATCGAATCTTTATTTCGTTATAAAGAGGAAGGTATGCCGTTAATAATGGAAAATAACATCAGCCAAATGACCACCACGACCAAGCCTACAGGACCATATCCTTTTCATGAAATTTTCCATAACCAAATCGCAAAGTGGCTGCCCTATGTCCTCGATAGCCTCACGAATTCCATCTTTGAGGTCTTGAATCGACGCTGGGCTGTTGACGTCGACCTTCTCTTTCACGTCGCCCCAAAGGAAGAAGTCGCAAATTGTTAAATCACAAGATCTCGGTGGCCAATTGTGATCAGCTCTTCGAGAGATAACACGGTCCGGAAACTTTTCCCGTAAAAGATCAATGGTTTCGTTGCTTGTATAGCACGTAGCGCCGTCTTGTTGAAAGTAAACGTTGTCCAGATCAATACCATCCAATTCCGGCCATAAAAAATCATTAATCATCTGTCGATAGCGCAATCCATTCACCGTAACTGTTGCTCCAGCCACATTTTCGAAAAAGTAAGGTCCAATGACCCCGCGGGACCATAAACCGCACCAAACAGTCACACGTTGAGGATAGAGAGGCTTTTCAACAATAACTCTTGGGTTTTCCGAGCCCCAAATGCGACAATTTTGCTTGTTGACGAAGCCATCGAGGTGGAAATGGGCCTCATCACTCAAGATGAGTTTTCCAGGAAATTTTTAAGAAAAAATTTACGGCATCTCTATCTCTACATCAGGGGCCGGATTCACTAACTCGGAGAGTTTGGGAGTTTGGGAGGAGTTTGGGAGTTTGGGAGATGAGAGCTTTCGTTTTCCCCGGTTAAAACTCCCTAACTCTCTATTCGAGATTCTCTAACATGCTTGAGGAGTTGAAGAAAACGTGAGAAGTATCGAAATATTGAAAGACGGATAACTCTGTGTGGGTGGACCGTAGAGCATTGCGGTTTCTTCCCACGAATTTAGGGTCTAGAGTACAAAAATGTAGGTGAACAATTTCTGAGGGAGGGTCTTTTGGCGGTGGGGGGGGGGGGGGGGGTGGTACCACACCCATTAGGGGTTGTCCAAAATACGTCATGTTTGGTATCAAATTAAAGATGGAGAAACGGGTAATCGAGTGGTGTAGTTTTTTTTTTGATCATTTTAACTTCATAACTGACTTTTTACCGCCGAAGGACGTATTTTTTGCACTTGGGTCATATACACCCCAGTTCTATATTTTGCATATATTTCTACCGTTCTTTATTTCACATCCATTAGTATTCTGTTGTGAACATTTTTCCCATGGAAAGTGAATTTTCACGACTTACGATTTCTTCATTATGATGAGTTGAAAATATGTCCATTTTTGTACCAGAAAACGGCAATTTTTTCATCTTAAGAAGGACTGATTCACTTCTTTTGTAGTTATCTCCAAAACCATTTATTGCACTGACAAACTAATTCCATATCTAATTAGGGGACAAAATGTAGATGCGATTTAATTCTACATACAAATTTTAACGTGCATTTTTAAAATTTTAATAACATCTCTTCTGTACTGGAAAAATACCAAACTGACCATTTTCGCGTGAATTACAATTTTTAGCGGGTACCTTGAGACACCAAAATCCTTATTTCTCTGTAAGTATTGCAAGGATTTCCATAATTTGGTTTTGTAAACATAGGCAGGATATGCAGTGAATCCGCAAATCAATTTGAAAATCCTAGGTACATTGGTACCTTCCCAAAGGACAATAAAAGCATACAATACTGTCAATTTTTTTCTTACTTCTCGACAACTAACACAGCCGAGAGTTTTGCCGAGTTGAATAGAGAGTTTGGTAAATCTCAATATAAATTCCATGAGTTTTACAGAATTCCGAGTGTGGGAAAAGAACTCTCATCTCCACAACTCCACAACTCTCTGAGTTAGTGAATCCGGTCCCTGGTCCAGGCTCAATAGAGGTGGATTCTCAGAGAGATTCCACATTATTTTTCACTGAGCCTAAACTACACAATGTGCCTGCAATATTTTTGTATTATAGAATCTTTGGTATTACAGTTTCGCGAATTATTGTTTTTTTTTTTTTAATTGTATAAGGCTACATTTACACCGGACGTTTTCATCATGCTTTAATAAATTTATCAGAGCTGCGAATTAAATCATTTGGTTTTACCGGTGTGAATGCAAAGAGGGATATTTGCGCGTACAAATTTATGTAGCGTTCTGATTGATTCAAGACTGAAGGATGATTAAAACGTCCGGTGTGAATGTAGCCTAAGTGTACCCTTAAGAATTTTTCTGTTATAAGTTTTGTTCATAGAAATCAATCTAGTTACTAAGTGAGTTTTTCCTATTACCTAACTAAATTACTTTGGCATACCCGAAAATAGTAGATTAACCTCTATTTCATTAAAATTATCACCTTTGCCAGCTATTACCTCGTATTATTGCCCAAATGAGTTTTTCCACAGTTGTGATCTAGCTAAATTGTTTCTCGTACTTAAAAACGAATAGAATCACCGCAATTTCATCAAAATCACCTTATACCACATACTGGTCTGTATTGTTACCCAACAAATAACATTTCCCAAAATAAAGACCTAGTTAAATCGCTTTGATTCAGCCAATTTCATCAAATTATCCCTTATATCACATATTACCTCGTAATACTTCCTAAATATTATCTGTAAACTTGAGACACACACAAATTACCTTATGGCACCTAAAAAAGATAGACTCATTCCATTTCATCAAATTACCGCCTTTACCACCTATTTATTACCCCGTATTATCCTTTAAATGAGTTTTCCTGGTATCTAGACCTAGCAAGATCCATTTCCCTAAGCTCGAAAGCGGCAGTAGACCTCAACAAAATTACTTCCTCTACCACATATTATTCCATATTGCCTCCAAAGTAGAGACCCTGTTAAATCGCCGCGCCGCGCCTAAATTGATAGGCTCACCCAATTTCATCAACATTACCCCGATAAATAGCATTTTACCCCGTATTACCTCCAACACGAGTTTTCCACAAATCCAAACTTATCTAGATTCGCTTAATTTAAATAATTATGCAAAACTCAACTTCCGTCAAACGTTTTTAAAACCTCAACCGATAGTTTTTCATTCATACATGTTCGATGTTTATATTTCACTTCCATACTCAAGTTTTCATGGAGTTCTTACCTCGGATCGATACTCGATCACATGGTATTTCGAAGTTGGTAACCCTGAAAGAAGAGAACTTCTACAGAGTTCGAATATTTGTTTACAGAATGCGTTAGCATTACTGGACTTTATGAGCGAAATTTAACAGGCCTATGGGAAAAGCTGATTGGTATCGGTGGTATTTTGACGCACAGAAAGTGCTCCTAAATTTTGTTGTATAAAATTATAAGTATACAGGGTGTTTCTTCCACCTAGGTGGTCCTAAGAGTAGGAGGTCCTAAGAGTAGGAGGTCCTAAGAGTAGGAGGTGATAGTACTCACCTAGGCAAACAAAAAATTGTGTAGCAGGGTGGTCTATATAAACCATTTTGATGTTACAAAGTGATTAAGTATAAAGATCTAGTTTTTCACAAAACACCCTGTATATTAAAAAGTACAGAGAGTACAGTCACTCTCTAAAGCTAAATAACTCCTTAACGGCTGCATATAGCACATATGTAGGTATAATAGGTTAAATTATAGAGGAGAGTTCTCAGTTTACAGTTTTTATAAAAAAAGTTATGTTAACGACCTTTTTAAAAAAAATATAGGTCAAAGTAACGAAAGAGGTAAGAAAATTCAAAATTTTTAGTTTAGACCACAATAACTCCTGAGAGGAGAGGAGTACGGAGCTGGTTGGGCAGGAGTTGGAAAGGCATACAATCAGCTTTAGACAGTGATGCCACACCCTGTACTTTTTGAAATACAGGGTACTTTATGAAAAGCTAATTTGTTTCTTAATCACCCTGTAACTCCGAGACGGTTGAAATAGATATGGAGAGTACTATCACTTCCTACTCTATGAACCACCTAGGTGGAAACACCCTGTATAGTGTGATTTTTTCCCTACAGTCCTACTCCTTTTTTCCGACGGTACTGAGTTACTGTATTGTGGTACGATCTACTTTTATTACATATATAAAAGCCATTCCTTCTTAAATGTAATACAAGAACAAAGTTATTGCACGTATATTAGAGTAAATTCGCGTAGAGATCACAAGTATAATAATTGGTGTAACTAGGTAGGGGCAAGTGTAGGCCCACTGCCCCCCTCCCCTTCCAAGGAAATTATGAAAATTCCCAAAAAAATATTCGTCAATTCGTACAATCTTAGGCCTAATTAAATTGAATCCGTTCGGATCGGAATCGGAAAGGCTTTAACGAATTCGTTTTTTCAAGAAAACCTTTTAAAATTTTTTTTAAATTTTTAAAAACTATTCTGAGTTTGCTCTGATTCCAGTAAATTTTGACAAAGGCGTGATCGGCAGGAGAATTCATGCAGAACTATTTTGACGGTTTGTGCGGAAATTTTGATAACCTTTGATATTAATGAAATTTTGAAAATTTCATAAAACTTTGTTTAATTTTCCTGTAATTATAAAGAAACGTGACTTACAGCTCAAAACAATTTTCCCTCGGAGTTGATTGCATGCGACACAGGCTGTCCCGTATATGGTCTGGCACCCGAAGGCTATGGATAGATCATGCTTAGACTAACAAAAAATTGTACAGGTGGTGGGAGGGAAATCAGAACGGTTTCCGAGATAACGCGGCTATAAAATATTTGGGTATGTTTTTATCGATCACCCTGTAACTACTGAACTTTATACCCTATGATGATAATTTAAACTTTGGTAGATAGATAATTCTTGGACCTTTCTAATGGTCTATAAATTGTTTTCTTCGCCCTTTCTATTTTGAAGTTATGGCTCAACAAACTTATAATTTCGGAATTTGTACTCGTTTTTGTTTTATTAACTACTATTTTTATCAAAAAACACGTCATCAATATCAATTTTTCATATTGAATTTAAAAAGCCCGGAATCTTTTCTTTAAAATGACTTATCACACTCTGTACCGAAAATGTTACCATTTCTGCGTTTTTTGCACTTATTCTTAAGCATCTCCAGCGGAAAATGGCCGGAAAAAGGTCATTTCCAAAAAGATAATTGCCTACATTCTGGCACTTATTGAACTTTTTCAGCCATTTCGCTGGATATGCTTAAGAAAAAAGGGCAAAAAACGCAGAAAGGGTTACAGTTTGGGTACAGAGTGTGAAAGGTCATTTTAATGCTGAGCTTTTGGGCTTTTTAAATTCAATAAGAAAAATTGGTATTGACGACGTGTTTTTTGCTAAAAATAGTCTAGTTAAAAAAAAAACGTATGCACAATTGGAAAGGTCCAACGATTATCTATCTACCAAAGTTTAAATCATCATCATAGGGTGTAACTCTCAGAAGTTATAGGGTGATCTATAAAAAGTTACCCAAATATTTTAAAGTCCCGTTATCTCGGAAACCGTTAAGATTTCCCTTCCTCCATCCATTACAATTTTTTGTTTGTCTATGCATGACCTATCCGTAGCTTTCGGGTACCAGACCACATACCGGACACCCTGTATAGAGCAAGAAGCACCACAGAAGTTCTCAGGAAAGAAAAGAGAAGAAAAATATCAGTAAGAAAAATAGGGCATAATTACAGAATTCCCAAATCTAAATTTCAAGAGAAACTTGACAGGAAAACTACCAGAAGGTGTTGCAAAATCTAGACCTTAAACTATTCTCACAGAAGGGAAAAGGGAAAGAATTGTTGATTGGTCTACCAAACTGAAAAATTTGGCTTTCCATTTAGCTCTGAAGACTTAGTTGATATTGTCCAACAAATTGTAAATGATAAGCAAAGAAAAAAACATCCTGAGATTGTTTTTTTTCCACCAAACGGTATCACCCAAGGAAAAGTCAATAACTGGATGAGAGAAGTGAAAATGAGAAGCAAGTTATTTTCTTTGTTGATGGGCACAAATTCCCATCTAGCACACTAGAACTAAACGACTTTTGCAATAATGGGAAAATTTTGTACGTTCTTCCATCGAACACTATACTCGCATCGTGCAAACTGTGGACGTAAGTGAATAGGAATAGAAAAGTGCTGTGGCAAATTGGGAAAAGCAACCTGGAAAATGTTCGTTTCAAGAGCTTAAAAATAAGATTTTTTTCCATTTTTGGACATTGTTTTGAATACAGGAAACTTCCGCTTGTGGACTATTGCCATTAAATTCAGGTGCTGTCAATTACCCAAAATGTGTGTAGAATTCAATTGAAAACCGTAATCGAGTAAATGAACAAACCATTTCTGAAAATCTATCATGTAAAATATTTGATATAGTAATTGAAGCCGCCATTAATGAAGTGAGAGTGCAGTTAAAAAGCTAGGGAGTTTCCTTAGATTGCATACTAATTAACATTTTAAAAGGAAAAGGCGACGAAAATGTTTGTGAGTATACACGAATGCAAATCAATATCAATGACTATCAAAATGGCACGAATTAGCTGCAAGGGATTCATTGGTAAGAATTTTAGATGATTTTATTAATGTATCATGAGATAGTCTAAATTATAATTCTCCTTCCTTTACCAGTAAATAATTCGTCGAATTTATTAACAGCTTCGGATCAGGTATACTAATAATATATAAAGGGTTTTCCAATAAGAGGTGTTATTTTGATATTCAAAGAAAAATGCCATTTTTTGAGATAAATGATCGAATCTTTATTTCGTTATAAAGAGGAAGGTATGCCGTTAATAATGGAAAATAACATCAGCCAAATGACCACCACGAGCAAGCCTACAGGACCATATCCTTTTCATGAAATTTTCCATAACCAAATCGCAAAGTGGCTGCCCTATGTCCTCGATAGCCTCACGAATTCCATCTTTGAGGTCTTGAATCGACGCTGGGCTGTTGACGTCGACCTTCTCTTTCACGTCGCCCTAAAGGAAGAAGTCGCAAATTGTTAAATCACAAGATCTCGGTGGCCAATTGTGATCAGCTCTTCGAGAGATAACACGGTCCGGAAACTTTTCCCGTAAAAGATCAATGGTTTCGTTGCTTGTATGGCACGTAGCGCCGTCTTGTTGAAAGTAAACGTTGTCCAGATCAATACCATCCAATTCCGGCCATAAAAAATCATTAATCATCTGTCGATAGCGCAATCCATTCACCGTAACTGTTGCTCCAGCCTCATTTTCGAAAAAGTAAGGTCCAATGACCCCGCGGGACCATAAACCGCACCAAACAGTCACACGTTGAGGATAGAGAGGCTTTTCAACAATAACTCTTGGGTTTTTCGAGCCCCAGATGCGACAATTTTGCTTGTTGACGAAGCCATTGAGGTGGAAATGGGCCTCATCACTCAAGATGAGTTTTCGATGGAATTCCGGATCATTTTCATGCATTTCAAGGACCCAATCAGCAAAGACTCGACGTTGTTGATGATCGGCCGGCTTGAGTTCTTGTGTTAACTGAACTTTATAAGCCTTAAGACCCAAATATTTATGCAAAATACGGTGTAATGACGTTCGTGGAATGCCTAATTCCCAAGAACGACGAGGAATGGACTAACCTGGGTTTCCTTCAACACTTTCGGCTACAGCAGCAATATTCTCGGCTGTTCTTCAACGACGTGCACGGGTTTTATTCTTCACATCACTAACTTGTCCCGACAGCTCGAATTTTTCTACCAATTTCTGTATTGCGGTTCGACAAGGTGCTTCACGACGACCCAAAAATGTTCGAGTTTTACGAACCGTCTCTGCCACATTTTCACCATTTTTGTAGTGAATTTTAATAATTTCAATGCGTTGTTGAATCGTGTATCGTTCCATTTTTATTAATGGCGTAGTTTCTACTTGTCAAATGTCAAAAAATGACAGCTCAAAAAGTGACATCTACCGAAATAACGGGCTAATTAAAATAACACCTCTTATTGGAAAACCCTTATTAAGACTGTGAATGCCAAATTAATGTAGGAATTAACTATAATTTGCTATGTAAATAGCCAAAAAGGTATAATAGTCCAGGAACTTTAGACAAAAATTGGATCATCTTCGGAAAAAGTCAAACCAAACTTAAAATAAATTGGTATACACTTACTTTTCAGCTCTCCAAATAAGATGTGAAAAGTTCCTGCAATTCGGTTGTACATACGCATAACTTGTGACAGCCCAAAAACGGTGAAAAAAATTACCTTTTTTCGGGTTTTTGCGAATATCTTTGTTCCTGTCAGTCTTACGGCTATAAAGTATACTTATGAAGAAGAAAGACTGAGTCTCTAATTCTGAAAATAATGATGAAATTTACCAAATTCCAGACGTTTCGTATTTATCGGGTGGCAAATCAAGTAGAACAGCGGAAAGTACACTTATGTGAAAAATGCAATATAGTTGCATTACTTGACATACACAAAATTTCTTCTTGAAAATCTGATGACATAATTTTATGCTCTCACTTCGCAATTTACCAAGAAACTGAACGCCTTGTTGGGAACACAACACCTCGAGGTGTATCTTCACCTCGCCTCGCTCAAGTGCCTAGCCTAGTCAAAGCTTACCTAATAAGAAGATCGGAAGCAGTAGAGCAAAATTGGAAATTTTTGCTGTTTTTTTTTAGAATGGAACAAGTAATTTCATATACTTTCTTCTTTTGCATGAATTTTCCCCCATTCTTGGCTATGCACTATTGTAGTGCAACAGAAACAACGAATTAAAAAAAATCTAAAGAACGCAGGATTACCGGAACGACAAAATCTTATTAAATCCCTCAAAATCCTATCAAACTATTCATAATAATGTACATCAGATCACACTACCTCCCATTTTTAAGAAAAAGATAAATTTCGCTTTGGCCAAGTTGGGGATATAAAATTCCTCCGTCAGTACATACATCGTAAGGATTTGGCCTGGAAAAAGTTCAAGAGAATCCCAACTAGTCTGAATGCAATGGAATACAGGAAAGTAAATGCGCAAATGCGGAGGGAAATAAAAAGCGCGAAGAAGCAAGCATGGCAAGAGTTCGCCTCGAACATAAACGCTGACACACCCATGAAAGAGAACTGGCGGAAGGTCAGAGCTATCTGCGGTCACCCTACCAAGCCAGGTATTACAGGTCTTAGGATAGGAAACGACCTTATTCAAGACCCAGCGCTAATAGCTGAGCACATAGCCCAACACTTGGCGCTATACGCAAAGCACGTTGACTGTAGTCCCACATACCTAGCAAGTAAGACACAGGACGAGACGCTCAGTCGTAGTACTCCAAAACCAGTAGCACCTTCGCCACTTGACATACCCTTCTCCTTGCCGGAGCTCGAGCTCACACTTAACTCTTTCCAAGGATCCACTCCAGGACTAGACAATATTTCCTTTGGAATGCTAAAACAAGTTCCAGATGCTTGGCGCTAAAGAGCTATTGGGCTATTTAACCATATTCTTAACCAAGGCAGGTTTCCACGGGAATTTAAACTAGCTGAGATCCGCCCGATTCCAAAAGGGTACAATAGAAATCTCCTTCCCACTGAGACCAGACCTATCTCACTTTTAAGAACAACTTCTAAAATTCTAGAGAAACTGATGGCCAACAGACTATCTTGGCTCCTCGAGCAAAAGCTGCTGCCAACGATTACAAGCTACAGGCCGGGCAGAGGAACCCAATCACTCCTGCAGGAACTGGAGCATAATCTTTCACACGCACTCGCAAGACGTCAGCATACTGTTGTACTATCAATAGACTTGAAGAAAGCGTTTGATAGAACACCGAAGTACTCCGTCCTACAACAATTGCGGAAGTGGAGCGTTGGCACCAAATTCGTCAAAGCAGTGGACTCATTCCTCTCGAACCGGAGAATCAAAGTGAGAGTAAACGGACACTTTTCGAAAATCCATAACTTAGAAAACGGACTACCCCAAGGTTCTCCACTCTCGGTTCATCTTTTCTCGACCTATATCCATTCACTATCTGTAAAGTTAAATGATATAGCTAACCTCCACTTCCACATATACGCGGACAACGTCATTTGCTACGCTTCTGGTGAAGTTCCGTTGGTAAATCACGTACTCAGCAGAGCTCTCAGAGCAACCTCTGTCTGGGCCGACGCTAACGGAGCCAAAATATCTACCAGTAAATTAGAAGCTCTACATGTCTGTAGGAGACGAAGCTGCAACGAAACACGCTTCTCCGATGAAATAGCTTCTACCCCCCTTTTAAGGGAACTTCGAGTACTGGGTCTGACCATTGCGCACAATCTTCGTTGGAACAAGCAAGCAAGTATAGTGGCCGAGGATATCAAAAAGAGAAACAATCTGCTTAGACTGATCTGTAGAAGGAACAACGGCCCACCTCTCAACACAGCTACGCAAATCGCAAAACAGCTAGTTATAGGTAGAATAGACTACTGCTTGACCATCTATGGCCATATGAGCAAAAAAAGCGAAGCCAAAATCCAAACTGCGCTAAATGCCACTGCTAGGACAGCCTTAGGTGCGCTTCGAACCACTCCAATTCCAAGCCTGTTAATCGAGGCAGGGTTCCCAACCGTCCAACAAAGAAGAGAGGCTCTGAACTGCAATCTAGTCCTTCAGAGCATTCACAATCCTAACGCTCCCCTCCGCAACATTATACTAGATCTCATCTCCACCAACCACACCTGCACTACGGGAACGCTTTCGGGTCTACACAGGGCGGTAACTTACATCCCCACGTCCCTCAAAGAAATTCCACTTGATCCCAAAGTAACCAACCCGATAGCATATCGCCCACCCTGGCTCATTTCATCTAATAAAATACATACGAACGAAAAAGAGTAGATGACGACAACAAAAAGCGTTTGCATTTAGAATTCAATAACAGGTATAAAATAACTAGTGCTATATAACAGATGCAACTAAAGGGGACCAAGGCGTCGATCTTGCGGTTAATATCTCCAACCAGCTGGACACAGAACAGAACATCTGCAAGGTATTGCCTGCATGGATGGACGTTTTCTCAGCGGAGCTAACGGCTATCTGGGAAGCGGCTAGATGGGCCAATCAGCAGGATGGAAGCACGGCTATCTTCACGGACAGCCTTTCCTCCCTAAAGGCAATAGAGAATACAAAAAACAAAAACCCTCTAGCCGAAAATATACGTCACTCTCTCGCCACAAACAAAATCCTTTTGGCATGGTGCTCAGCTCACGTGGGGATCCGTGGTAATGAAATTGCGGACCAACTGGCTAAACAGGCGGCAGGTTCAAGCGAACCAGACATTGTCCCTCCAGCCTACAAAGCTGCAAGGTTCCAAGCCAGGAGGTTGTCTGAAGCAAGACGACTAGTATGTTGGCTTGATTCGGACACCTTTCTGGCAACGCACCACAGAACAATTGAAAAACCGATAATGCCGGATCTTCCGAGGCAAAAAATGATCTCCATGGCCAGGATTAGACTGGGACACTTCCTGGCGGTCAAAAGCCATCTCTTCGAAAGGAGCGCATGTCCCACATGCACATACTGCCCAAACTCCTCTATCACAGCTCGTCACATCCTATTACAGTGCGGTGAACTACACATACTAGGGACCACCAAAAAATCTAGGGAGCTCCTTAATTACAACAAGGAGGACTCCGACGTACTTCTCACCGCACTAAGACAATACTTACAGGACAATAACGGAAACACAAGGATATAATACGTAAATAAAGTAAATATAAGCAATATTTTTAATAATATTCATTCATTAGGATTCACTAGTCTTAGTTCACTCAAAACGTGAGTTTTGTTAACTTTTATTATATTATTTTTTATAGTGGACGCATACTAAACTAATACATAATTTAGATTTTAGGCTTAAGGAATGTACTGATAGATCTATGTTAGATGCGGAAATACTTTCTAAGCCACAATGATTTCCTAGATATAAGTCATAAGCAAAATGCAAATTGTAGAGATATCTAAAAATGTTAAGTGATACAAACTACATTCGATAAACTATGAACTAAATTAAAGATAGCAGACAAGAAATAAAATTGTAAAATTAGCATATAAGAAGCACTAAACTGAAAAGGAAGCTACAAATTACCTGTAAGAATAAAAATTACAATACAACTGAGGTGAGGAGCCCAGATGGCCTTGTAGCCGTGGGTATTGAACATTTATTGTATTAGGCTTAGCTAGAGTTCAAGCAATAAATGTTTTTTTGAAATTGAAATTGAAAATTCTCATTTTTCCCGAAAGTATCAGCGAATCCAGCATGAGTTTCTCCCACTTAATCTCTTCAGAGCAAAACGAATGTAAACCAGAAGCACGTGCTGTTCAAATATCATAGGATTACAGCAACAACATGTGACTAAAATCTAGCTAAAAATAAAGAGCCTCCAAGGTAACTCCAAGAAGGCATCTAATTAGCTTAACTGGTTAGCGACAGGATACTATCAGAGATCGGTTGAGAAAAACCCTCTTAGTGATTGGTATCCCTCCAATTTTGTGTTATTTTTTAAATTTACCAATTTTTTTCATATTTTTGCTACGGAAATCATGCATGAATTGCAATCCTTTCTTTCTAATTATTCCTATCAAAATTATTTTATGATTTTTATTTTATTTTTGTGTGTTGTCTTGTGATGTAGGTACATAGTAGCCTTAGATATGAACTGAGACCATTCGAATAAGTTGTGTGACTGGCTTAGACGTTATATCCCCTGTGCGATTTGTACTCATGCAATACAATACAATACAAAAACGCTTTATTGAAAGACCCTGGCCAAGGCCACGTCCATAAACGGTGGGTACATAGATCAACAGTAGTTACTTAATTATAAGCAGATACATTAGCAAAATAACCAAAAAGAATGTAATTAGCAAACCCTTAAAGTGTGATTGAGCAGGTACTCAAGTAGGTAGTGAAAACACATCTAACAGCCAGTGTGGTAACTATAGGTATACATATAAGAAGAAGTTATATAGAGACTTAAGACCTACAAGGAAGAAGGTTTAACTAACTTACGAATTATAACAATAAACAGCTGTGGGCGTCAAACCCATCAGTCATAGCTAAGCAAAAAACTAAAGAAGAAAATTCACAAACTCAGAACTTCAATCGGCCCAAATACCGGCCTTGAATCTGTCAATTATCACAAAGATAAAGCTACTATAATTAATTACATGGTTACCTATTCTTATTTATCCAAAGCAGCAACCTAAGGCTACTAGAACAAAAATAAAGATTAAAAATTTTAAGTACATACGGTTAACAAATTTCAATAAACCGCAGCAGCAACATACGGTTATCAAAACAGATTAATAAATATTAAGATAAAAAATTCAAAGTAAATACTACGGCTAACAAATTCAATGCGACCAATAGTTATTTATCCAGATAAATGGAGTAACTAATAATAAGAGAGATGGATGCTGATAAAAGTTTACATCTAAAACATATAACTTCGCACATCGGTACCATAAATGGAAAAATCAGCACCAGATACCAAGAACTCGAATTAACAGGATCAGCATCTCATTCACCAAATATTTAACAAATTAAGATAATAATACTGCAATAAATAAAACTAATATTGCACAGCCTCAGAGAGAGTCTTAATTACAACCACGAACTTCCAATAGAGCATGAGGAATACAATAGCAACTAGGACCTATTAAAGTACTCAATAATGACCCGATCTTTAAATGAGCCTATGGTAGCAGATTCTTTAATCTCCCTGGGAAGAGAATTCCACATGCTCGCACCCAGCGAGAAGACACTTCTACCACCGAACTGAATCCGCATTCCACGAAGAATGATCGTTGATCTGTACCTGAGACTCCATTCAAATTTTTCTCCAATGTAAAGTGGCAGCCCTCCGAGTCTGGCGCGAAAGAAAAAACACAGGGTTCTGAATTCAAGGAACTTGGAAAGTGGGCAAGAGAGAAATTCCTCTGCTAGAGCCGATATATGTGTCCGCTTATTTAACTTGTAAACATATCTCACAAAGGCGTTAAGCGCCCGAGACAATTTGGAAATTGCATTTGCAGGAAGGGGATAAATGGCAACATCTGCAAAAAGAAAATGAGGAAGAATCAGGGCTCGGACAAGTCCAACTCGAATCGCTTCAGGGTTAAAAACCGACACAGAATATAGCGACCGCAGACCAAAATAGACCCGAGAGCAAATACGATTAATTTGAGAACCCCAGGTGAGTCTCTGGTCCATTAATAATCCAAGATTCTTTACTGGATCAGAAGAAAACGATATGTCTTGACCGAGAAGAGAAATAGGAGGGAGAATAGCTGACGAAACAGTGTTATACCCGCTTGAATATATAATGGCTTGTGTCTTCCCCGGGTTCATATTGAGCCCATTTACATTACACCAGTTAGAAACTCTGGACAAAATAACATTAATATCAGAAATCAGAGACGCAAGGCTGTCCCTTGGGGCCCCAGCATAAATTTGTATGTCGTCCGCATAGAGATGAAAGTGAGCGCCATGTAATTCCAAGGTGATGTCGTTGATAAACAGTATGAATAAAAGAGGGGCTAATACCGCTCCCTGCGGTACTCCAGATAGAACGCACTTAGAGGAAGACATTCTCCCATTGGATACCACAGTCTGCGTTCTTTCACTCAAATAGCAAGAGATCAAATTACATGCAGAAGTTGAGAAGCAAAATTGACTCCGAAGCTTATCAACCAGAAGTAGATGTAGAACAGACTCAAAGGCCTTTTTTAAATTCAAGGAGGATATGCGTCGCAGAGTGAACGAATATCAGAGACCACTGATGTGATAGACCAGAACAAGTGGAGTGCTTGTGTCTAAACCCAGACTGAAATTTCGAGATGGAGTCATTCAAACTTATAATTTGGTTAGTTATTAGTGTGATTCAAATGCCTTCGAGATAGAGGGTAACACAGTGATGGGCCTCCAATCCGCTACCGTAATCGGAGAGGGAATCTTTGGAATTGGAGTGATGAGGCCAAGCTTCCAATGGATAGGGAAGTATGAGCATGTGAAGAACTTGTTAAACAATTGGGTAATCACCGGCAATAATTGTGGCAAGAAATTTCGGGACACCATCATGTCCAATAGAATTGGATTTGATTCGTTATATAGCACAAAGAACCTCCTCCTCACTAACATTTCTAAAAGCAAAGCCGTCTTCATTAATCAGAGTTGCAGCATTAAGGTCACTATCGCTAAAGTTTGTAATTTTGTATTCTTATCCAACTATTAGAAGAAGTAAATCTTGCATTTATGTTTACCTCAGCCCACCCACTCACCGTCTCTCGCAAACAACTCATCCCGCAAGACGTCAGACAGAATTTGTTCGGGCCGTCTACAGCAGCCACCAATAATGCAAACGAATTCTGAAGAAATATGGTCGGGTTCAATTCTAAGAAATAAATCCTAAATTGAAAACAATTTATAAAGTTCTGAGACAAAAAAACCCGCTGATGTACCTAATGTTTAGCTAACCAAGCAACCAAATTAATCCAACTTCAACAAAGCCTAGACTGCCCACCAGACCCAACTTATTCGAATGGTTTTCAGCCATCAATAATGCACACGAATTTTGAAAAAAATATGGTCGATTTAAATTCTAAGAAAGAAATGAATTTTTGCCTATATTGAAAACAATTGTTGGTTCGTATCCATGATATATTTAGCCGAGATCAGTGAGTTATTGAGGTGGTTTGCTATGAGCTCTTCGATACATCACTTTCTTAGTTCTGCCGTCGATATCTGTATATTTCTAGTCTGAGATTATAGTTTAATTATTAACCCTTTGCACTCCGTTATCGCCGCTGCAGCGACAATGTAAGGTAATCATACAACTCCGTTGTCGCCGCTACGGCGACATCTAAAAGAAACATTGTTTTTTTATTTAAATATACATATATATTTTTTTACCATTTTTTGTGATTGTGTTCGTCTCGATGTCGAACATCTTTTTAAGAGAGGGGCTCGCATCCGGCGGGGCAGGAGGGCAACGTTTCAACTTCTTTTGCATATAACTCCTTATCGAAAACGCGGACAGATCTCATTAAGGACTTAAATGAAAGCTACCATCGGGGGCTACAATTGGTCGCTAAGTGGTGGTTAGAGTGGTGTCGCTGGTAGGCGAGGGGGCGGAATGGAGGGAGCCTAAATATCAATTTTTCGTCCTATACATGCAGGTGTAATCTCCGAAGACACTTATCTGTTTTATTTGATTTCAAAGCAGTTTTTAGACAATCGTCTAGAACGACAAGTAGGGTACTACGTCTTTTGAATTTTTTAGAGGCGCAGGGGAAACGGTGGGGTATTTAGTTTTACGTTAATAACTCAGCCATGTCAGCTCGGACCATAGCGGTGTGGATACTCAAAATCGATATAAAAACATATTAGAATTTGTACTAGATTTTCCGAAAACGTACTAGAATAACTATTTACCCCTCTGCAGGGAGCACAGTATACTTTCTAAACTTTTTCTAAACCCGCCATAATTCTTTGTTTTCACTTCTCCTTCGATCTCCATACCCATTTTTTTCAGTACGTTACTTTTTTTTCTAAATTAGGTACTAGATTTTTGCACGGTAAATCACCTATAACTTGGTAGGTCCGATTGGAAAATCCATTCCACTGTTCATCTCAACTTCGTGCCAGCTACAATTCGTTGAAGAGTTTTTTTTACAGGGGGTACTTTAAGGGTGCGGCCCCGGAGGGTGTTCTTCCAATTTGGCATTCGCATATCAAATGAAAGGTTTCACTGAGTACTGTCGAGTGGGTTTATTTTTTTCCAATTAAAAAAACTTCATCGAGACGTTTTTCCGCCTAAGACTCCATTTTCATACAGCTAGGTCCCCTTCCCCCCAGTTCTTACATTTCGCATATATTTGATCAGTTCTTTCTTTTAACGGCATTAGTGCCCGCTGTGAACAAATTTTTCATGGGAAGTTCTTTCCCCGACACACATTGAGCCCAGTAAATTTTCCAGGAAAAACTTGAAATCAGGTCGAGGCATCGTTGATTTTATATTGGATCGAGGCATTGTTGTCTGCCTCGAAAATGCATAAAATTTATAAAGAGAAAATTTCCAGCAAATTTTTCACTCAAAAAATAATCAAAAGGAATTTCCCCGACACACATTGAGCCCAGTAAATTTTCCAGGAAAAACTTGAAATCAGGTCGAGGCATCGTTGATTTTATATTGGATCGAGGCATTGTTGTCTGCCTCGAAAATGCATAAAATTTATAAAGAGAAAATTTCCAGCAAATTTTTCACTCAAAAAATAATCAAAAGGAATTTTGGAAGCTTAGTATATTTAGCTGAATTATGGGGTGGAAATGGATTTATTCACTTATACACACTTAAATAGAATAGAATAGAATTTTTTAGGGCCTGAAAAAAATTCCAGATGTTTACTGGGCGGGAAGGGAGGGGGGCCTAAATTTGACTAGTCTAAGTCTTAAAATGAAATATGTATTTTTTTAATGCAATTTGTGTACCCACATGCCTATGCGACGAGGCGAAATGGCTTAGTTAAAGCGGCCAGAGTAAAATAGCCGTCATTTCCTTCACCCCCGATTGAAAAGCGTAGTATATAATCGACGCAGGATGTAAAATTAGGGGAACCGTTTTCAGTCAAATTAAATCGGTTTCTTTTTGTGGGAACTTCAGGGTTTTCCATTTTTGCATACGTATGGTGGAAAAAATCGTGATCCCAACACCACCGTAGACTCCGCCCCCTTCCGATCGAGGACTTGAAATTCATACCAATGATAGCCCCCGCTGGGAACTTTCATTTAAGACCTCAAACTTTGAGCTACGCTACTTCCTTCATGAACTATAAGCATTTGAAGTTGAAACTTTGCCGCCTCGCCCCTTCGAGAGCTTACGCCTTCCGATAAAATGGATAGGGGGAAAGAAGCGCGCACACCAGAAGTATGTAAATACCAAGTTTGGTAAAAAAGTGTTTTATCGAAATTATCCCCTCCATTTTCAAAATCCGAAATCGAAACTACCCTATGGAACAATAAATTAAGTTTGTGAATCCAATCACATAAGAATCATAGTTTGTTGGTTAAAAAGCGTAGAAGGAGATAGCTTTCTACGAAAAGACGAAGTGGGTTGGAGTGAAAAAATAGTTTTATTTTAATCTCGTGTTTGCAAAGAACCGCTACGTCGACGAAATTTGCCACCCAAACAACAAACGTTCACAGCAGACCGCTAATGCATTCGCAAGAAAGAATATATATATGCAAAATGAAGGAAGGGGTGTATATGACCCAAGTCCCAAAAAATCCTGTTTTAACAGTAAAAACGTCCATATGAAGTTTACAGGATCAAAACAAAAACCTCCCCTCGATTACACTCTCTTCTCTCTTTAATTTGATACCCCACACGCCACATTTCGGACAACCCCTCGGGGGCACATGCCACCCCCCCCCCAACCCCAAGACACATTTTTCTTCATCTATCTTCTTCTACCGAATACCCCACAAATTCAACTAAAAAACCGCATTCCTCTATGGCCATCACACGTAAAGTTATTTTTTTTTTTATGAATTTTTAAATCACTGTATGCCGTAAAATCCCAAAGTACTATTATTAACAATATTTATTTTCGTTCAGTATTACTATATTTTTTTGTAAAAGACATCAAGCCTTATGCTTCATTCGGCATTTATATCAGAAAAATCGGTTGCTTCGTTCTCGAGATATGATTTTTTGAAAATGACGTTTCATTGTAAAATCACGTAGTTTCTAACCTCTCTAGCGGGGAGGTGGGGCATGGTAAGGGGAAACAAAAAAATACGGGTCAGCTCTTTTGGTATCCTCTACAAACTGTAGTTTCATCCAAATCTGGCGTTATAAGCTCACATACAACACATAATTAATTCTAATTCTAATTCTAACACATACAAAAGCTCGACGACATACGGACGATTATATTCTGGAGTAGCTGGTAGGCCATAGTAAAAATGGTTCATAGTTGCTGATAGGTCATATTAAAAATTTTTCGGAGTGCAAGGGATTAATACTGACTAAACTCTACAAACTTCATTATATTACTGCCAACATACAAAGATTCTAAAAAAGTACTTTAAAAAGTACTCAGCATTTTTTATAGTCTTAGTATTTAGTTTCAAGCACTTTTCATACATGTAGTACTTGTACTTACGCTCAAGTACTCAGGCGTTCGGTACTTGTACTTAAGTACTTTTTCTTTGGTACTTGGCCAGCTCTGCTAGTTGGGGCGTATGGCTGGGCCTGGCTGCTAATCCAGCATCGCTGGGACTTACATACACATATCTAAAAATGAAAAATTTTAATAATTATGTTCTCATTTCGTAGCAATTGGATTAAATCAATGCTTGGCCGGAATTAGGTACACACGATAGCCGGATAATGGTTTAACGCAGTAACGCACCCAGTATTTAGCTTGGGGGGCATAGGTGTCCCAAGTCTTAAGAAGTCGCAAAATTAGGGCTCTAAAGTCGTGTCCTGGACCCATCTTAGCACAAATTATTTTCAAAAAACTGACATTCTGGAGGGGGACCGGTCCCGTTCGTCCCCCATCACGGTGCGCCCTTGGTTTGACGTGGCCGTAGACTGGTGACATATGACTTTATTGAAATTTTCTTACTTATAACTATACTAATCATGATTATTTATATTTATTTTCCGCAACATTCATGTACAAACCCAAAACACTTAACACAAGTATTTTTGGATTTTGCATCACCGAAGAGTAGCTGTTCAAACCCAATAAAACAGTTAGTTCGCCGGTGACTGGTACATTTACCTTATATTTGTGGAATAATGTTTAAAAAATTCGCTATTTTAAAAAATAATGACATTATTCTCATATAAACTGATCACATTTGTATGAATGGAGGCAATTTTTTCAAAAGCTAATAAGGCAATTATTGATACACCTACATTGAGAGCATGTTATTAAAAAAAAATGCAAATTCGAGGCAGTTCGATTCATAAAACTCTAAGCAAAAGAGATTGGATAACACCTTAACAAAGAAGCTCCTATACTTTCCACCCGTACCCTACCACGAATAATAGTTAACTGCCTCCCCCGCCGCAATAAATGAAATGTAGAAACACAAACAATTCTCAACAATCTATACAATAATGATATTGGAAGAATGAGAATGAAGAGATTCGGTAGGCTCTTATATGCCCATTTATTATATCCACCTAGCTATACCTAATACTTTGCACAAAATCATTCTCAAGGTGAAAAATTTCCCGCTGAAATAAATTCAGAACGAAATTGAAAAGAACAACAACAAAAACAACCAGCTTCTTTGTACAAATATTACACGATTCAGGACTAAAAAAAAAAAACAAACAAAATAAGAATAAACAAAAAAAATATGCCTACAAAGGAAAAGAACCAAAATCCGTCTTGCCGAAGTGAAGACGCAAAAACAG
Source organism: Dioctria linearis (assembly GCA_963930735.1). Classification (NCBI taxonomy): domain Eukaryota; kingdom Metazoa; phylum Arthropoda; class Insecta; order Diptera; family Asilidae; genus Dioctria; species Dioctria linearis. Next base: position 14,076,999 of record OZ005742.1, on the reverse strand, counting down.
AGACACGTGTACCAAAAATCGATGGTTTCCTTTAAGTACCTACCTACCAGCCCCAAAAGGAAAGATCTGATAAAAATGCCTCCCGAAGGATACATAACATTTCCCAGTAGTACAACTGCACGCCACATTTGGGTGGGTGGTGTACATATAGCGTGGGATGGAATGGAATAGAAGCAGCTTTCATCATACCTTAAAATTAGTGTAGGCCGCGCGCGAAGGATATCGGCCGTCGTCGTTGCGGTCCCTGTAAATATTTCTCAATTAATTTTTGAATTAATTTACAAACAAACTCAACTCGAGCTTTAGCAAAATTAATCCATAACTGATAAACAAAAACAGTCGCGCACACATCCACACTTCAATATATATATATATATATATATATGTATATAGGCTATCGAAACATATGCATATGTATAGTGACGTCTGAATTTTATTTCTCCTGGCGTAGCGCGTGCAAGGAAAGCTTTTTCTTCACGAAAATCTTCAAATGTGTGCCTGTAGAAGGATCGTCGGATGGATGAAAAAGGCTCAAAAACAAGCAAGAAAAGCGCTTTACGTCACGTAGATTAGGTATAGAGATAGCTAGCTAGCTAGCTATAGCTGTACAATAAAATAAAAGCCACAAATAAAGCCCCTCGTCGTCCATACACAAAAGCCAACGTGTAGATACCAACCACCGCCGTTATTTATAGACAATCCTCGGCCAAATATTTAGGTTTGGGTGTTAATTACGAATAGGTCTCTCAAGGACAAAATGAGATAATTAATTCCCTAACAATGAATTTTTAATTGGACCCTGTAGGATTTTTTTCTTTATTTTAAAGCAACCGAGACTATTCCAAAGAGATTTTTCCGGACTAAAAAGTGCTGCCCCTCTGCTGTTACACACAATATTGTCAGGAGAAATGTCCCACTCCAACCGTTGTGTCTTTTCTGGTCCAGCTAAGGAATCATTATCATCATCATCATCCCCCCACCCCCGCTCCACTTTTTATATATGGTTGAGCCTAACATCCCCGCCATATTTAACTCTTGAATTCAGCAGCAGCAGCAGCAGGCAGCACAGGCACAGCTCGTTTTTACTCAACGAAATTCTGATGAGGCTGGTGCGGTTGACCTACTTTTGAAGTTTTGTTCCTCTTTCTCTATCTCCCCTTCCACGCCTACACCATCTATCAAAATATATACATATATCTATATATATGGATATGTGTTTATATCAATTCGCTTACAAAATTTTGTAGGGGAGCCTGTTTTGTGTAGATATAGATATATGAATATAGATGGAGCGCGTTCCGCTTTGAGGGTAGCTTAAGGCTGCTACTTTTCTATATCGAAGGTCATGAAGTGTAATTTCCCGGCCATGTGATGTGATGGAGGAGCTTTAAAAATTGCCCACCTACCGTAGCGCTGTTCAATCTTCGAGATGAAGTTTATTACCGACACGACTTCTGTATATATATATAGCGTATGTAGGCATGTATATATATCAAATGTCAAAAGTTATATCCTGCTAGCGACCCCTATTTATTTATGTAGATATGTATGTAGCTAAGTATTATGGTAATATGGACCAACATAGCAGTAATCAAGCGTTTAGGCAAAAAATATCCTCAATAGCCTCTAGCTTAATGTTAGCAGCACGTGGAAGTATTTTTGAACCTACATACAAATTTATATATAACAGAGTTTACCCTACATCTATACATACTCGTTTTTGTATATATACGAGTACAACTCCGAAATTTCATATTTTTCTCCAGCATTAAAACGAATTAAATATGTATGTGGCTGGTGCGTACACATGATTTAACTTAATCGGGTTATTCAATAGGCTCTGAAGAATAGATATAGGAATAGGAGCGAAATCAATAGAAGGAAATGTCAAGGTGAATTTGAAATGTGGACACTCGAAGCGTATTAAGAAGCTCTGTGATGTAAGTATACAATCCGTATGTATGTATGGAGGTCTAAGCAAGCCAACTTTGTTGAGTCTTACAGTTTTTATTCAAATTTTTATTTTAATGAGGTTAATTTATGTAAAGTAATATTGTATATATAACCCTTTTATAACAGACAAGAATGTATACCTATATGTATAAGTATGTAGGTATTTTTATCCGGAGGTTGCTGAACACTTTTCTTGGTAATTTGTTGGAGAGGTTAAAGATAGGTGCGTACAATGGTGGCAACTGGAAATTAAAACCGAGGATGGTACGTTGGATTTGGATGTTCACAGCCACAGTTCGGAAGATCTTCTGCTACGGCTCCACGGTCTGGTGGATGGCACTGACGAGGATATGTAACCTGCGGATATGCTGTTAATTACCCAGAGGGTCATGCTTGACTTATTTCCGCTGGATCTTTACTTCAGAAGTGTAGTTTATGCTGTCAGGCTGAGGGGAGGTTGGTGGATGGAAAGGGGTTTTGGGCATTCCAATATACTCCAAAAGATAGATTGCACTGATTGCAGGGAAGAAATATACTATCAAGTACCTTTCCTAACTTTTAGTGGGGGTATCAATGCAATAATGCCTACTAGGACGAATGATTAGGATAGGATGGTGGTAATATCCGAGATTTCTACCTATACGAATAGATCCAAAACGAGTGAGGGCACAGGTGTCGGAGTGTGATCCAGAGATAGCCAATGGCACGAGTCTTATAAGACTGCCGGACAAATGTAGTGTCTTTCAGTCAAAGCTCGCAGCGATTCACCATAAGGCCTAAACACAATTGCGACGACCGGTGACAACTACAAGCAACAACCACTGTCAAAAAATTCAAATCTTCCCTTTGCTATCCAATCGAACACAATTGCGACTTCCGGCGATGACTACATTTTCGCTCATCGCCGCGATTGGTAAAAATTCTAATTTCATCGCCAACTGCAGGCCTGCCAAATAGATAATGTTGAACTGTGATAATTTTTATGGCTCTAAGTTTATCGCACTGATTAGTGGGCATATAATTGAGTGGCAATGGATTGGCTTGGTCAAGAAGGAAAAACGCAGCAAAATAAAATTTAACAAACAAAAAGTGAGTTTTGAAGAGCGGTTGATTGAGTGCGTTCGACCGCACGAATATTTATATATGTAACTTACACCATCGGCAATTTCGGAGGACCCATAAAAAGGAAAAAACGTATGTATGTTTTCACCACAAATACAGTACGAGCTAACCAAACCATATAAAGAGATATCTTCTTCTTTTTCGTTGTCGCTGCAATTGTGTTTCATATTTGTCCACGGAGGACTTTGACAGTGCTTGCTGCTCATAGTTGTCGCCGGTCGTCGTAATTGTGTTTAGGCCTATAGGCGGCAATATTAGCATCTATGTGCAGAGAGTCCGTATGACACGTCTGTATATACACTGACAGCAAGGCAGCCATCAAAGCGCTGGATGCCGTGTTGGTAAAATCAAAATTGGTGCAGTTATGCAAGATCAGTCTTGAGGAAATCACTGAACGAGATGGCTGATGAGTTGGCCGAAAAGAATTCTGAAATGGATAGTTTCGCAGCGGTAGCTTATATAGTATGCGGATCTGGATCAGAGTTTTAACAGAGGAGATCATCGGGAGCGCCTATCAAAAGGCAAGCCTCCGGTGGATTAACAGGGAAACCTGCCATATTGTGAGGCAATTGTGGCCTGCATATGATTGGAGAGAGAGCTACTTAATGGCAGTAGAACAAATACCAAAAATCTATTAGGGGTCATTATGGGTCACTTGGCTACAGGAGACCATGCTAAAATACTGAGAATAGCGGCGAACGATTTCTGCAGGAGGAAATCGAATCCGTCGAACACGTACGCGTGTGTGCCCCGCTCTGTTGAATAAATGAGGTAGGCTATTAGGCATCTACTTTTTTCAAGTCTGGGGGAGCCCCAAAGTAAGGAGTTCAGTTGTATCCTGAGATTCCTAGGGTAAGCAGGATGAATCTAGGGCATTCAAGGGGCACAATGAATCAACTGGAGGTCTAAGCGAAGCAGGCATTTTTAGCAGCATAACTCTTACCTAACCCAACTTAGGGGCATACGAGACGGATATGCCTATAAACTACTTTGATAGACTTTAAGAAAACGCGGAAACAATTCGTAATATTCGTAATTTTGATGAATTGCTTCCAATTATTTTCACTTTTCTAGAAGTAAACATTTTTAACTATAAATAGTAATTAGAATTATCATCGCCGGAAGGGTGGTTTATTCAATATAAAGTTTTAAACATGAAAATTTCTTGATTCCCTATAAAACACATTGCGAAAAAGCTTTCGAATAAGGCGTTTCTTAGACATATGCAATTTATATATGACATGGCCTGTAATAAAGTTAAGGCTATGACTTAAGAGGGCATAATAATCAAAAGTATCGCAATAGTCATATGATTAAAAACAAATTGAACTAAGCCCAATTATACTTTATATCTCTCCTTAAATCTCATATACACTTTAATGCAGATGCACAATTTCCGTGTTTAATAGAGATTCAATAATATTTTATATGTATTCTACACAACTTATTGTTCAAGACTTGCAAACTATTATGATAACTCCTACTGCATAGGCAAGCCTTTTCCTGTTCCAGTTATTCGCCGCCATCACCACACACAATCCTCTTTAGGCGAAGTTATGCCACTTTAAAGCAAAACTTTTGGAACTTGCAAATCGTTAAAATTATTATCATTAGTCCATTTAGTAACATCCCGATCTCTTAACTTTAAACAGCTATAACTTCTGAATGCTTGGTTTGGGGTGGAGTAGTATAGCTTAAGTGAGGCAATTTCATTTGAACTGTAAAGGGCAGAGGATTCTCATTGAAATGTCATGGCAACTCTCTACCCCTGTAGGATTCGGCGAAATATACCTAAATACACACACACAGTTAGGAATTAACTGAAAAAGTTCTCTCTGTGAAGAATAATTGAATTTTGTAACTTATTTGATTTGTTTATTTCAAATTAATAACGAAACATGAATGCTAATTTTTTACTTTAGAATAAACTGTAGTTGTAGGATTTATTAAGAATATTAATTGCTGTAGAAGTAGTATACACTCTATACCACGTGTACCACGCTAAAATTAATTTTTTTTTCATTTCATTTCATTTCTCGAGAATGAACTTTTCAAAAAACAATTTTTCATAACGAAAAGATAAAAAAGTGCTACTTAGATAGTAGTTCAGTCAATAGGGGTTTTTTTTTACCCTACGAAAGGTGGGGTAGAAATGGTTTTGATAAATATTACTTAGTTCCGCGTCCGAATGAAAAAAAGTTTTCGACCTTGGGCGGGGTCGGCACTGTCCGCCATCTTGGATTAAAGTTACAAAAATTTTGTTTTCTGTTTTTTTAAATAATTCATCAACGGTTGATCTTATGACAAAAATTTCTCATACAAATCTGAAGAAGACTAAATTTTCTAAATTTTTTGTATTAACACTTTTTTTGTAAGTCTGATGTGTATTAAGTTACAATTGAGTACGTCTCGTATTTCGTAATTTATATCCCCGAGTATGTTTCTATTATTTCTTTCTTTTTGATGGTCCGGGTCGGTTAATGTTGATGCCTTCATAATCGTCTGGGCCTCCATTCATGTCATGGCGTTATCTTCGTCGTCACTATCGAAGATGACCTCTGGTAGAATCCTGGATAATTTACCATTGCAGAATCCGCATACAACAGAGCACTTCAATCCACTTTTCCTGCAGCCCCATCCTCCAACGCATCCCTTTTTGCAATTGCAATTGCATGAAATGACATGTAATATGGAATGTGGGGCAGGTTTCTCTGGAATTGGTACTAGAGTGAGCTCATTGGTACCAAGTTTCCAGCCCTAGCCGGATGAATTTTTTTGATTGCACACCATTTTGGACTTGGTAGGTCCTAAACGCATGGTATCATGCAGCGTACTTCATTGGTAGTAAAGAAGCTAAATTGCATTTACTCTTTTTTGTCAATTTTGCGAAGCGTTATTTGCAGACTTCTTCCAATGTTTCCTCTTCCATGTTGCCACCATATAAAGCAACGAGAAATCGTGCTCCAGCTACTGCGATGTCTTCTAGTTTGGCATTCTGATCCTTGAAACATTGTCCTTTGTTTTTTTAGATTTGAAAATTTGGTACAAATTTGATTAGTGATAAAGCCGTTTCAGGAAAAATGCAGAGTTTCAGATTTTTCCGAAAAAGATTTCCGGAAATTTCCGACTTTTCCGGAAAATTTTCTGGTAAAAAAGTTTTCTAAATTATGCAGGATCAAGTTCCATATCAACTGGCATCATTACTTTCTCTCCGACAATGGTGAAAACTTGCAGAAAAAATCAAGGAAAATTCATGTAAAACGCTTTTCCGGAGTTTTTCATACCAAGGAAGCTTTTGAGCGTTTTGCAACCTAAGACAAAGTTGTAGAGCGAAATGAGTTGCATAAAGTTGCTTTTGTGGAAAACTCCGTGGAAAACCCGGAAAAGCGCGAAAATCATCGGACAAATTTTCATCGATATGATTAGTGATAATCTGTTTCAGGAAAAATGCAGATTTTCCAATTTTTCTGGATAATTTTCCGAAAATTTCCGGAATTTTCCGACAAAAAAGTTTTATAAGCTATGCGGAATCATTTTTTTCCGTCCTACTGGCATCAATACTTTCTCTTCAACAATAATGAAAACTTGCATGAAAAATCGAGGAAAATTCATAGTAATAGGAAAAGTCTGTGGAAAACATGGAAAATCGGAAAAATTCATGTTATATGAGATCAAGTTGGAATACAGCTAAAAAGCGCTGTTTAAAACATAATTTGAATTTCAGAAAACCGTTGCAGTACTTCAACGATTTGATACTCGAAAAATTTTTGTTTTCGGATCGGCACCAAACATGACTTAAAAATTGTTTTAAAATATCTCCATGTAGCACGTAATAACAATTTAGTTAACGCAGAAAATAAAAAACGAGTTTTCAAACAAAACTGAGGCCAAGCCGCATGAAAAAGTAGAAAATAAACTTTTCTCCACACACAGAGGTGGACTCAGATTTTATTCGCTGACAATCACCGATATATTTCAGTATGATCAATCAGAGGTAATAAGTGATTTGATTCATGAAGAGAAAGAATATTCAAGAGAAATGTCCCAATCAAAAAATCTGAGTACACCTCTGTGTGTGAAGAAAAGTTTATTTTCTACTTTTTCATGCGGCTTGGCATCAGTTTTGTTTGAAAACTTGTTTTTTACTTATTTTATATTTCCTTTGTGGAATTGGGATGATGTCACGTTACATTCGCTAAACACTTGTGAAAACAGGATGTTTTCGGCTGCTACTTTCACTTTTAAACTATTCGCGGAATACACTCCTTCAGCAGTTTTGCCTCTCCCCGGAAGGTAGGACTATTTTTTTTTTCAATTTGGTAAGTAGGTACACAATTTTTGCTTTCATATGCTTTGAAAATCATCTATTTATTCAAATGCCCAAGTAACTGTTCCATCAAATCACGCTTGTCGTCTTCAGTAAATTCAAGATATTCTAGAATTATGTGTTATTGTGATGATAATAATATTAATACATTTATTACTAACCATTATTACTAATATTATCATTTTTACAAAATGTGCCGTGAATAGGTTAAGTTGGGCAATTTTTTGGAAGAATGTTCACCTTTCAGCCGCTTTAACTTGTAACACATCAAATTTACAAAAAAAAATTAGGAAATTTAGTCTCCTTAAATTTGTATGAGACATTTTTGTCGTAGGAATTATTGAAAAATTTGTTGAGGAATTATTTTGAAAAAACCAATGTTTTATATTTTTAATCCAAAATGGCGTACTGCGCTTTCTCCCCCCTACCGGTAGTAGTATCTCTAGAAATCAATATATTATATTTTCACGCAAAACAATTTATATAATTTTTTCCTTACATCGCATTGGTCCTATATATCCTCATACAAAAAATTCATTTAATCAAAATATTTCCACTTCATTTTATTAAGTTCTATTCTTTGTAAGTATTCCAGAGAGACTTCCAGCACTCGTTGAATTTTACTTCTGTAAATAAAATATATTACCACAGTTCAATTCGATATTTTTAATGCCTTGATAAACTGCACTGCAATGCAACCAAACACAAAATTTAAAAACACGAAGAAATTGATTTAATTCCGCACTAATGAATTGAAATAAAACAAGCTTAACCAGGAATACCAATTTCTGCACTAATTACTTTTTTCCACACTTTATCCTTATTCAAATTATTTTTATTGACTTTTTAATTTTTTTTTTTTTCCAAAAATTTTTCGTCACTAGTTCGATCAATTTCTCTTCAAATGTCATTATCCGTCGTGGAATGTAGATGGCGCTAATATGAAGTGGAGAGATTTTTCGCAGCGATTTATATATCCAGACATTTATTTCGCACGGAAAAGTTGACAGTATTTGATCTTTGTTACCATTTAATGTTTGACACTTTGGCACATTTATTTAATTTGTGATTTTACATTTTCTTCACAACTTATTTCCGTGTAGAATTATATGCCCAGAATGCAAGCGAAATTTTCGCTAGAACAGCGTACTGGGCTTTACAGCCGAACCGACTAAAGCCTAGTACTAAGGTCGGCGCTAAGCTAAATTTTGTAAGAAAATTTAGCAAGCTAAAAGATTTTGGCGAAAATTATCCTGAATTTTAGCGAGAGCGGTACTAAGGTCAACGCGCTAAATTTGTCTTTGGGTTTTGAATAGAGATGGCACCACCAGTAAGTCTCCAAAAAATTTAGCTTGAATTTATCCGCCCGGGCCGTTCTTTAGCGCGCTAAAAAATATTTTTTGTCAGAGTTCTGAGATTTGATAAATTTATTGACCTGATTTTGTAGTTAACGTAGTTTTGTACGTCTTTGCTGTAAGTACAGATGAATTGGATTTCTTTTCGTGGCCGTATTTTCAATATCATTCTTAATTTTTTATTTAGTGCACCTATACATTATGCATATTATTTTCATATTTTTAATATTTCCAAATAATTTTAACTACCTGCTTTTAGAAATATTATGACCGCGCGTTGTATTTCCGTAAAAAAATTGCAAAATGCTTGTTCTTCTTGTTTTTAATATATCTTTTCTCTGAGTCTCCGCTGTCATATTTTAGCTGCTAAAGAACGGCCCGATATTGGAGACCCGGCTAAAATTTAGTTTAGTGCGGACCTTAATACTAGGCTTAAGAAAAGATTCGACTACAGAATCCTTCACTTAACAACTATTTTTCTAATTTTTTTTGAACGAATTCTCCAGCATTTGTCTCTGCCGATTTGAAAACTAAATACATTACCCATACTAGCTTACATGTTTGCCGAAACTCAAAATTTTGTGCTATACATGAATTTCGAATGTGTTCTGCAGCAATGCACCATTGAAAAAGTGATACAGTTTCCCTCGTGTAATATTTTAAAAAGTGGTTTGAGCCTTTGATAAGACAGTCAATTTATTTGCTTTTCCTCTCCAATAAATCAAATCAAATCTCTCCAAAATTCAACATGAATAATTTTGCAGAGAAGTAAGTGTAATTAAAACTTGAGTGGTGCATATCAATGTCACTTTTGATTGAAATATTTATTTAGAAAAAAACCTTCATAAATCAATTTTGTATTTATATACCGCTTACGCGAAAACGATTTGAAATTTCTTTGAATTTCATTTTTTTGTTATTTCGATTTGTACGACTCGCATTCATTGTGATTTTCTTTTGGCCGCCGATAAGTGCCACATAATGTAGCAATTTTATGAGTTTGTTGACACCGAAATGAACAATATTTACTTTTACAGATAGAAAATCTTCCGTTAATATGAATTGGCTAGAATCCAAAACATATATTTTCAGGACAACTTGAATTGTTTATAATACACCTTGTACAAAAGTGGCCAGTTTTTGCTCGATAATGAGAAAAACAATTTACAAAGTCAAAATGGTTGCAAATGATAAAAAAAAAACATTAAACGCAAAAATTTTGGTGACGGCTGTGTGTTGTGTTTCCAAAATAAGCGAGTAGGTAGACATGTTTTCCGAATTGAGGGAGATTTCAATTTCTGTTGACGAGTAAAAATTTTCAAGGTAATAAGAATCGCGTCAAGTAATTTCTGTATGGATTCTTTTAAAGGGCAAACCATCGATCAATATCTAATTAATTATGGAGCAATTTAAAATCTGATGATGCGAGTACATACTTTCAAATCATGTACATCTTTACTCCTCTTTGGGTTAACGAGTTTACATAATATGAATATGTATGTGATTTTTATTCATACTTGGTAGATAGTATATACAGTTGTGCTGCCTGCACCTATATATATGAACATATATACATTTTACAGATGTGCACAAATAGTTTCCTGAATCCCTGGGAAAAGCTCCATAAGTGCACAGTTCATATTATGTACCATACATATTCCGTGTAGAGACGACAGCTTTTCCCCATTTAAAGGTCATTGCAAAGTATATACGAAGGTGTAATGAAGAAAAATGCGTTTACTGTTGTTGATGAATTATTAGAACTATTTAGAAAAAAAAATCTATTAAGGAACATTTTAACAACTGTTGCCATTTTCAATTGAAATTTTCAAGTTAGTCTGAAGTACTAAGGTTGGCCACAATTGATTAAAATATTTCGGCAGAGGATGCTTTGATTTTCAATTTAATTTAATTTTTGAGGCCAGCCCGTCCCTTTAACTCGTACACAAATTTGTCTGTCTGTATATTTCTTTTTTACTATTTTCGACACTCTCGTAGACCCACTTTTCGTCATCACAGCGATCTGAAATTTGGCACACAGGTTCATGTCGCGTGACAATTGAATCTATCAATATTTGAACCGGAAATTTCCATGGAAAACCCGGAAAATCGGGAAAAATCATTTGAAAATTTGGTACAAATTTGATTAGTGATAAATCCGTTTCAGGAAAAATGCAGTTTTCTGATTTTTCCGAAAAAAAAATTTCCGGAGTTTTCCGACTTTTCCGGTAAAAAAGTTTTCTAAATTATACAGGATCAAGTTCCCTATCAACTGGCATCATTACTTTCTCTCCAACAATGGTGAAAACTTGCAGAAAAAATCGAGGAAAATTCATGTGAAACGCTTTTTCGGAGTTTTTCAGACCAAGGAAGCGTTTGAGCGTTTTGCAACCTAAGACAAAGTTGTAGAGCGAAATGAGTTGCATAAAGTTTCTTTTGTGGAAAACTCGGAAAAGCGGGAAAATCATCGGACAAATTTTCATCGATATGATTAGTCATAAATCTGTTTCAGGAATAATGCAGAATTTTCCAATTTTTCTGGAAAATTTTCCGAAAATTTCCGGAATTTTCCAACTTTTCCGGAAAATCTTCCGACAAAAAAAATTTATAAGCTATGCGGAATAATTTTTTTTCCGTCCTACTGGCATCAATACTTTCTCTTCAACAATCATGAAAACTTGCATGAAAAATCGAGGAAAATTCATGTAAATTTTTTAAAAAAAAATTCATAGTAATAGGAAAAGTCTGCTGAAAACATGGAAAATTGGGAAAATTCATGTTATATGGGATCAAGTTGGAATACAGCTAAAAAGCGCTGTTTAAAACATAATTTGAATTTCAGAAAACCGTTGCAGTACTTCAACGATTTGATACTCGAAAAATTTTTGTTTTCGGATCGGCACCAAACATGTTTTAAAATGTCGGTAATGATAAGCTGAACAAAAACTTCCAAGTAACAACGGTGCTTACTTCCAATCATCTCATCGTAACTGCCTTCAAAATTTCAAATTTTTCAAAACCTCGATAAACCGTAGTTCGAGTTATCGAAACTGTTCGGATTGTGTTCGAAGTACGGTCAGTAGATTGGAAACTCTCGAGTCGTATGGACGGAAAAAAAATTTCACTGCGAATATTCAAAAATTGACTCAAAATGAAGAAGAAAGAAAGAAAGGATAAATATAAGCAAAATTAAAGGAAAACGGAAAATTAAAAGAAAACGGAAAATTAAAAGGAAAACGGAAAATTAAAAAGAAAGTAAAAAACTAAAATTAAATTAGAATTAAGTAAAAATTTAATTAAGTTCGGTTAAATTGATATTAGAAAAATAAGAAGTAAGGTTACACGAATAAAGAAACTTTAAAATGGCTCGAAAAGAAACACCAATGCAACGTGAGCGACGTTTAAATAAATACAAGAAAAGCAATCAGAAAAGAAAAATTGCTGAAACTCCTGAGCAAAAAGAGGAACGCTTGAAAAAGCAACGAGAAGTTTATAAACAAAAAAGTTCTGTAAATAAAAATAATTTTTACTCGAATAAATTTTTTGAAAAACTGGTAAATCAGTGTCTTTTCAGCCGTCATAAAATTATTTTAAAATATCTCCATGCAGCACGTAATAACAATTAAGTTAACATGAAAAAGGCAAAAAATAACTGAGGCCAAGCCGCATGAAAAAGTAGAAAATAAATTTTCTTCACACAGTTTTATTTGAAAACTCCTTTTTTTACTTATTTTATTTTCTGCCTTTTTCACGTTAACTAAATTCTTATTACGTGCTGCATGGAGATATTTTAAAACAATTTTTAAGTCATGTTTGGTGCCGATCCGAAAACAAAAATTTTTCGAGTATCAAATCGTTGAAGTACTACAACGGTTTTCTGAAATTCAAATTATGTTTTAAACAGCGCTTTTTAGCTATATTCCAACTTGATCCCATATAACATGAATTTTCCGGATTTTCCATGTTTTCCACAGACTTATCCTATTACTATGAAATTTTTTTTAAAAAATTTCTTTAAATTTTCGGAAAATTTTCCAGGAAAATTGGAAAATTCTGCATTTTTCCTGAAACAGCTTTATCACTAATCATATCGATGAAAATTTTTCCGCTTTTCCGAGTTTTCCACAAAAGAAACTTTATGCAACTCATTTCGCTCTACAACTTTGTCTTAGGTTGCAAAACGCTCAAACGCTTCCTTAGTCGGAAAAACTCCGGAAAAGCGTTTTACATGAGTTTTCCTCGATTTTTTCTGCAAGTTTTCACCATTGTCGGAGAGAAAGTAATGATGCCAGTTGATAGGGAACTTGATCCTGCATAATTTAGAAAACTTTTTTACCGGAAAAGTCGGAAAATTCCGAAATTTTTTTTTTCGGAAAAATCGGAAAATTTCATTTTTCCTGAAACGGATTTATCACTAATCAAATTTGTACCAAATTTTCAACTGATTTTTCCCGATTTTCCGGGTTTTCCATAGTAATTTTCAGTTCAAATTTTGATAAATTCAATTGTCGCGCGACATGAACCTGTGTGCCAAATTTCAGCTCGCTCTGATGACGAAAAGTGGGTCTACGAGAGTGTCGAAAATAGTAAAAAAGAAATATATAAATAAATAGACAGAAAAGTTCGTGTACGAGTTAAAGGGAATGACCTCAAAAATACGAAAAACTCAGAACAAATTCGCCGGAAATGACTTCAGTCACCTCATGACGTAGCAACACAAAAAATTCTTCTCGAATCGGCCATACCTTGTCATCTTTGTATCATGCTGAGGAACTACAAAAAAATACTTAGGAACGCGAATAATTACAAAGCAAGTGGATAGGCCTAACATGCAGGCGTGCCCATGAAACATATCAAGGTAAAGCAATGAAGAAGATTTCATTATAAAGGACTTAACTAAAACGAAAGGATTAAAAACCAGCAAGGGATTAAATGCCAAAGCGCCACAGTTTTGGGAGCCAATGCGCCACCGTTTTGGGAGCCAATGCGCCACCGTTTTGGGAGCCAATGCGCCACCGTTTTGGGAGCCAATGCGTAGAGAGGGCATGAGTTAAAGTATATTAAGAGTCTATATGGTGAAGCAAAGCAAGCTCCTTGAACTGATTGTGAGGACTAGTTCTCCTGACAGATTCCGGAAGTGAGTTTCAGAAGCAAATTCCCTGACCAAATATGTCATTGGACCTGAATCGGGTACGAGTTGTATGAAGGACAAATCTGGAGTCATTAAGATTGCTCCATTAAAGCGATTGGTTTATGTATGTAGATAGAGAGCATTAACATTTAATGATGATACATCGTCATGTCCTCCACTTATATGAGAGATGTTTTCCGCGCACTTTACATCCGTATACTCTAAAAAAGTTCCCGGAATTAACCCTTCGCCTACTCAGGACGATTGTAATATGAATATAATGTTAAGCTCCATCCCTTGGGAATCAGTTCTTAATGTATTAAACAATCTTGATTGTGATAAAAATCTGGGATCTGACGGGGCTCCAAAATTCTTTTTAAGAGATGCGCACAAAGTCTTGCGGAACCGCTTAGTAATCTATTCAATCTTTCAATCACTAATAAAATTTACCCAGTAGCTCTTAAAAATTGCTTCGTTATGCCTATTTATAAATCTGGTGACTCTAAACTCGTCATTAACATAGACCCATTTCCATCTCTAACGCTCTTGCACTTATCTTTGAAAAAGTTGTTTACTATCAGCTCCTATTCCAAATAGAATCATTTAATTCTGAAAAACAGCAACTTATCTCTATTCACAGATAAAATCGCATCCGCTCTCGACGAAAATACACAAATAGATTCTATCCACACTGACTTTGCCAAAGCATTCGATAAGATTAATCACAAATGCTGTCTTTCAAAGATGGCACTAATGGGGTTCCAAACAGTCACCATATCTTGGTTTCACTCCTATTTAATGGCCATCAATCCTCCTCATTCAAACAAATTTCTGGAGTGCCCCAAGGTACAATACTTGGACCATTAATTTTTCTCATTCATATCAACGACATGCCTTCTTGTTTTAAATCTGATTGCTTGTTATACGCTGATGATGGCAAGATTTTTAGGAAAATTAATAACGTGACGGATTGTGTTCATCTTCAAAAAGATATACTACGGCTGGAAAAATGGTGTCATGATAACTGTATAGAAATCAATGTAAGCAAATGCAAATGTATCTCGTTTCATCGCAAAAAAGACCCTATATTCTTTGTCTACACCATTCACGACACTACTCTCTCTCGTGTCAATAAGATAAAAGACATAAACTTTATTACCTCCAGATCATTTCGTTTATTAGGCTTTATCTTTCGCACTTGCAAATCATTTAGATTAGCACCTTCTTATATCAGTATTTTTTATTCCTTAGTATAAGGAGCATTCTTGAATATGCTAGTCAGGTTTGGAATCGTTTTTATTCCTCTTATAGTGCACAAATTGAGGCTGTCCAGCGAAAATTCACCAGAGTTCTATTGCTCAGATTGGAGAATACCACTCTAGAGTATCATGAAAGACTAGCAAAATATAACTTAATGACACTGGAAAATCGCAGAATCTACTTGCATAGTACGCTTCTATACAAGATCTTAAATGGTAAAGTATATTGTGATGCATTAGTGTCTAATATTGATTTACATGTCTCTTCGCGTAACTCAAGATCCCAAACCCTCTTCAGATTACCCACTTGCAGAAAAAACATTGAAGAAAAGTCACCCATCTATAGAATCACAAAATCATACAATATAAGATTTAACAATATAGGTAGACATCTTCAACGCTAGCCCTCTGACATTTAAAAAGCTAATCCTCCGCGAGATCGCTTAGTAACACCCTCCTTCTTTCTACTGCTCCTCTTTGCCCCCTTTTCCCAACTCATTAACAGCATTGTTGGCTTCCGCTCTTTCGATGAATTTTAGTCTTAATTACTTTTTGCCTCTCTAATCTTCTAGTTTTAAGTTCACGCATGTATCTATGCATGATTTAGCTTTAGTTTAAGTATTTTTGTACCTTTTTTTTGTTTTTTTTTATATTTTCTTTCTATTATATACCTCCTTTTCACATTTTGCTCTTAATTTTACTTCTTTAGTTATAATTTTTTTTTTTTTTTTTGTAGTTATATCTCAACATTCCGTTTACTTTTTGCTTTTTAATTAATACTTAACTTCTTCTTTTGTTTTGTTTATGTAAATCTATTAGCTCGCTAAATTACATGTATTACTGGAAAGTTTTCTGTTTACTATCTTTATAACCTTCAAAGTAAATAAAATAAAATAAAATAAAAATAGAGCTCTGAGTTCCTAAAGCTTAGTGACAGGTTCAGGAATGAACAGCTGAACCAACGAAGAGGTTTAAGAGTGCCATGAACTTTGTAAACTTCTTCAAAGGATGACTAACCTGAATATCATGGGGCAATAAAATCGACTCTGACAACAAAAATGTGACATTGCTCAACCTACCGCCCCTATATTCCGATTGTGCAAGGGAAAGAGTTCAACAGAACCTCTTGAACCTCCATTTTGAGGGAATTTTTACTTTCTGAGATAGACAGTCACCACGGTACAGAAAATACAAGATATTCTCATTATGAACCAAGTTCCACCATTGGGTGACGAAATATCGTGAAATGTATAGGAAATTGCGGTTCAGAGAACACAATACTCTCTCTCCTCCCTTTGTCTTTTCAATAGAAATGTATATACAACATTAGTTCACGAAATTACGTCACAGCACATCAACTTCAAATCATGATTCAACAATTTGAATGCCACATCACCATCTTTGTAATTAGAAGGATAACTGTAAGTTATCCCTCCCATCATGCCCATATTCACCTCGAGGTGTATTCGCCTTCTGTTGTATCCTGAATATAGCACGTTACGTTAATATCTCTGAGAACCGTTAGTGGATATGTGTCAGCTTCAAAACCTCAAGCATTACCGAACCCTGAATCTATCTATTCAAGATTGAGCCTGATTGGAATTCATTCGAATTATGTGTACCAAAGAGGAGTACATTTAACGTGGAATGCTGGCCTGATTCTGCCCCAGGTCTAAATCGTGGAGATTAAATCATGTGGCCAGTTACGAGGATAAAGTTGGACAGATAGCAGGTAGTAACGCTCCCCTTTGCTGTGCCCTTCCAATACATTCGCCCTCACCTGAGAAATCAAGGTGTCTCTTTGGCAAAATACTATTTGGAATACACGCATTTGAAGACACCTTGATTTCACAACCAAGTTAGTGAGACCTAATCCACCAAAATCTTGACTGGCAGACATACCGTGCTTTTAATAATTCATCGTCTTTCGCACCAAAATTGGTCTAAAACATTTCCTCGAAGTCATACAAAGCCTTCATCAAACGTCTCAGACTTTAGCAGATTAACGATGAACGAGGTATAACGACTGACCTTCTCAAATAAATAAATAATACTTTAATAATAATAAAAATAATACTTTGATTGATTCTGTACTGATGATTATAACATTTTGGACATGGTGCAGAAAATTCACCTCCTCAGCGTATATAACGTATTTCGGTCTACATGGTACTCAGGAGCTTCAGGTTATTTTCAATACCCATCACCACGTACAAAAACATATTAAAAAGGACACGTCAGCTGGGACTGTAATAATACTGCATCTTATGAGCTGAATTTCATTACCATATGAAGGTGAATAATGGGGTTTATGGTGACCAAAATTCGAGAGCTCCTTAGAAAGTTTAAATTTAAAAATCTCTATGGATTCTTGGTCTAAAAGCTCGGCTTTGGCTGTGTCTCCACATCTGTTTACTTTGCCTATGCTTGAAGACACAATAATTGAAGTACACATTAAGGTCCGTTATATTCACCAAACCATATAATTTAATTCCTGTTTTAGTATCCTGTAAGAGAGAGTTAGGTTACACATTAAATTAAAATTAAATTTGGGTTATTTTATGTTATAATAACGCATATAAATTTTAATTCAAGTGGCCCCCAATCCTCTCTAGTGGGAGTACTAAAACACAAATTAAATTAAATATCAATTAAATGGGTTGGTGAATATGACCATAATATCGAACACAGCAATTTTTCATAGATGTTGCTTTTTTGTTTTGAATAAAATAATGCGGTCAAGTGCGAGTCGGGCTCGCGTAATAAAGGTTCAGTACCAGAACTTAATAAAAAATAAATAAATAAATAAAACAAAAAATATGTCATAATTTTTGACTGTCGAAATATGTGCACGTCACAAAGCCTTAAAATTCTGCCAAATTTCATATGCCTACATCACCTCGTTGAAAATCCTTCATAGCATTGCCATACTAAAATTTTTCGTTTTTTTTTTATTCCTCTTGGGACAAACTTTTTAAATCGTTTTTACCGCCTAATGAACAATTTTCCGAAAATATATGAAAAACAACAAAGTATCTATCAATAGTCTAGTCTAGACTTTCTATAGAGGGGGTATCCACAATATTTGTGTATATTACTTTTTTATACTAATTGATGATATTTTCCTAGCGCACATACCTGCACTAACTCCGGCAGTATATACATAAATGGATGTGGCTGAAAAATTTCTTTCAAATTGCATGCCACATACAAATACAAACCTACTTTGAAAATGAAATATCGATTTTCTTCTTATTTATACTTTTCTTCTCAAAATTATTTTGAATTACACACGCAATCAATAATAATCGTAAAACCATTTTTTTTTTTACCCTGCCATAAACAGCAACATTTTTAGAATCATAACATCCTGGCAATACTAGTATTTTCTTTTTCTAGACTATGAAAAGCCTCAGCCTGCAATACCCACGCATATTGTTTGTATAGTACACCAGCGCAATGCCTGGCACAATGAAAACAAATAAAAAAAAACTCCACTCTAGTTCTAGCCTACACAATAATACATCTCTTTGCTCCAATTGTTCAAGTGGAAGCCATATTGGAAAAGCTCCCAGGGAAAATTCTATCCCCCAGAATCCCTGACTATGCAAGTACACTCGTGCAAAACTCGACTGTATACGATGTGACATAAAGCGTCGACGACGACGACGACGACGACGGCATCGCATTTTCTTATCGACTGTAAATGTAGTTTTGCAGGTCTAGGTCAAAGCTGGGCTGGATATAATGAGCATAGCTACCCAGACCACATCCGTTGGGGGAACAGTTTTATTTCCACGTGTGTTTGTATATTTAGCTTATTTCACGCTATAAGTCCGCGTACCTTTAATGTAGTATATAGAGATTTACTGCTAGATATGCTACATAAGTATAGTATTATAACAGCCGCAATTTCTTTTATATTTTTATAATGTTTCACCAGGAGTTATCTGAAGTTTCCTTAACGATTTTCTCATTCCACCCGGAAATCAGGAACAGGATCTGCTGCTTTTGTTTACGTAGTCAGCCTAGCCTACAAGTCGTGATTGAACTCGACTAGAATTCAATCACCATTTAGTTTTTTTTATATTATCCTATGATCTTACACTAGATAGGCAATTTCTTATTTCCGGGGGCGGAGGGGTGGGGGGGGGGGGGCAAATGAGGGTATTTAAAGACATTAAGGGGAGTGAAAAGTAAATGTTGAATTTTGAAATTGAGGACGAATAAGTTTTTGAATTTTGAAATGTTTTTAAAAAAATGGCAATAATGGTCTGAGGAGGAGGGAGGAGAGGACTTTATACGAAGAAGGCTAATTAAGGAATATTGAAATGAAAATGGATTTTTTAAAGTTTTATGCTCGTGTCAGTGGCGTACGTTGGACTTGTTCTTATAGGGGCAAAGGTGAATTTAATATGATGAAGCAGTAAAAGAGGGGGTATAGGTAAACTTACAAGTATGTATTTAAAATTATATGAGCTCACATAAACTTAGTAAGGTAAAGTTATTAGGTGCGAAAAATCTAGCACCTCAGTTCGAATAAAAAGGGGGGAAAAACTAAAAAATTAAGTATAGGGATGGCTGAGTTATAGAAATGTGGGTATTCAAACTTCTTCGCATGACATAAGGAATTCGATCCTATACTAGATTTTCCAAAAGGTACTAGATCAAACTTTGACCTCAAGCTTTGCCCGGCTTAATTGAAATAAACATTGTTAATAAAATATATTCAGAGTATTATAATGCATCGGTTTAAGACATCTCTCATGTCTGTTGATATCGGGCCTAAAATAAGCAATGAATGCCCTTTCAGTTCTCTCCGAAGGTGTCGAGATTGTCCGAGTATACATGGTATAATGAAAATCAAAACTTTTGTATGGCAATATTACAAATAAGTTTCGCGATTTTACCACCAATCTGACAGGCAAACAAACACGCAGAGGGATAGACGAGCAGGCAGATACGTGAACGGATGTCATTATAGCTAGGGTCTAAATATATATTTCTTTTAAACACCAAGGATGACCTACAAATATGAACCAAACCTTAATTTAAAACTTGTTTGATAGAAAACAAGTTTCATCGAAGAACCAGTTATGGATTTAAGTTCATTCTACGATTGACCCTAATGCGAACCCCAACATAACTAAAGCGGTACCATGATTAAAACTGGTTGGATATCTCGTAAAATCGATCGAACGGCCTATCAAGTAAGAGGGTATAAAATTTATCCGACCGCGGGGTTTACGTGACCCAAGTTACCAGTATGTAAGATATAGGAAGAAACGAAAATTGTCCAATTAAGTTCGATTTGGTTTTTTTTTATATTTTACAGATTACCAACGGATATAAATATTTAGTTTTTCCATCTGTTTCTGCCCAAACAAAATTCCTAAAGAGTTAGTTCAATTAGAACATATACAGGGTGTTTCCCACTAGGAGGTCAATAGAGCGGGAGGTGAAAGTGCTCACCTAGACGAACCAAACATTGTATGACGGGGGGGGGGGGGGGGGGCATATCAACCGTTTAGGAGTTACTGGGTGATTAAGAAAAAAATATATGCACAAAACACCCTGTATCTTTAAAACTACAGGACTTACGGTCACAGATATGAGCTCATTGTATGCAGAACTTCATGGCCTTTCCAACGACTGCTCAACCAGCAACATACCCCTATCTTTTCAAGAGTTATGGTTATCTGAACTAAAAATTTCGGATTTTCTTACCTTTTTTTAATTTAACATATATTATTTTTGCAAAAAGGTCGTTAACATAACTTTCTTCTATAAAAACTGAAAACAGTAGATTGTCCTCTTTAATTTGATCTATTACTTACTGAAAGAGGATAGTCTACTGTTTTCAGTTTTTATAAAAAAAAAGTTATTTTAACAACCGTTTTGCAAAAATAGTAGAGGTTAAATTAAAAAAAAAGGTAAGAAAATCCGAAATTTTTAGTTCAGATAACCATAACTCTTGAGGGGAGAGGCTATGGGGCTGGCTGAGCATTAGTTGGAAAGGCCATGAAGTTCTGCATACAATGAGCTCATATCTATGACCGTAAGTCCTGTAGTTTTAAAGATACAGGGTGTTTTGTGCATAGATTTTTTTTCTTAATCACCCTGTAACTCCTAAACGGTTGATATGGCCTCCCTGCTCTATTGACCTCCTAGTGGGAAACACCCTGTATGTATTTATACATAAGTACGCGAATACCTAATACATTCCGCCTTGTATCATACTTCCACTTAAATAATATTTAAAATTTGCCGCCATTAATTAGCATGGCGATCCCATATGCCAGGAAATGTTCTTGACTTCACTAGTGTATCCCACATAACTTAAAAGTATGGGTACGCCATATCACGGTTCATGTCAACTCTATTTAGTTTCCTGCTCGACGAATGATTTATATTATGTTGGCATGCATTTTTTCCAGAAATCGTTAAGGGAGATAGAAATTTTGTATACGGAAATTTAGTTATGAGTGGGAAGAAATGCAAACGCCCTGCTGCATATTCATATTTTGAAATTTTGTTTTATCAGTGTGTGTGCGGGTCTGGAAAATTTTACTCCCATAAAAAGTTCTCAAGCATAGTAAGTTGGTAGTAAAACATTGTTACTGACAACCATAATCTGTCAGTTTCGACTACTGGCAATATGTTTTACTATAATTTTATAGCAAATATTTATTAAATGACCTATACCCGCGGTATACTGACATTAATATGGTATGCCTACTAGATTTTTGAGAACTGATACAGTGACGTCACGGCATCAATTCATACGAAGATTTGAGATTTTGTTTTTTATATATATAATGTCTTTAGCACAGTCGTGTGATACAGTGACGCTCAAAATGGCCGACTGTGGTTTATAGCAGGGATACCTCCTTACTTTTAGTATACCGTTACCTATATACCTGTCAAAATGGAAGAAATCCAAAATACGTTTTTAATTTGTAATTAAATATTGCGAAATTGAGAGTTATTAAATATTTGTTTACAGAAAGGATTGTAGTTATTTCAGAGGTAGTCCCTCATACAGAAGCAGGAAGCAGCGTAGCTACAGGTTCGCTTCAGAACACACTGGAGATGATCCAAGCAAACATTGCGAAGCCAATACCATTCACAAAAATATTAGAATAGAATGTAATAGAAAAAGCATTTATTAAAGAACCACAACCTAAACTACGTTACAACGTTAGGTACATCGAATAAAAACTAGATAATAGTATTATAAGTTGAGTAAAAAGTCAAGAAAAACAACAAAAACACAACAGACGAACTCGCTGCAACAGAAACTATCGAGTAATAGAATTATAAACAAGGTGGTACAATTAGAGGACTTATAATAATTATTAAAATGAAATTGAATATGAAATTAAGGTTGACATTAAGATTAACAAAGTAAAAAAAAACAAAATACAAAGAGAGAGAAATAAGATAACATACAAAATTAACTGAATAAATAAATGAATGGAATGAACAGAATGCAACAAGTAAAATAAGATAAGTACAGTGAACACAGATGAGTAAAATAGACTAAAATAAAATAACATAACATAAAACAAAATAAAGTAGAGTAATGTAAAATAAAACAATGTAAAACAATTTAGTAACGACCAGAATAAAATCAACTCGACAAAAAAAGTATATAACTAAAATAAATGAGTTTAACTTTTTTTTTTTTATATATATAGGTAAATAATTGAATTTGTCGGGATAGGATAGGAACAGGACTTAGGTGCTATCTAGAAGATGCATTAAAGCCAATTCCTTGAACTGTTTTATGGAGCGCGTATTTCTAATAGATTCAGCCAAGGAGTTCCAAAGGGAGGCTCCATGACCAATTAGATTATTGGATCCAAACCTAGTAAGCGTGCGTTGTGATACCAGCCTAGAGATGTTAAAATTGCTCCCTGAGAACAACTCACACCACATTCCATCTTCCTTTGTGAATTAAATATAAAGTTCTAAGCTCAAAGAGTTTGATAAGAGGGCCAGGCATGAAAAGCTGTAGCAGCGGAGATACATGGGAATACCTATTGAGGCGGAAAATATATCGTACAGAGGACTTGAGAGCTCTGTTAAGCTTAGCTATTTCAGAAGCCCTCAGGGGATAGAAAGCAGCGTCAGCATAGAAAAAATGCGGCATGATGAGACCGATTACCAAGGACTGCCTAATGTTTTGTGACAGGTGGTATGAGACCGCATATAGAGAGCGGAGGCCATAGTAGATTCTTGAGCAAATTTTGCTCACGTGAGGCCGCCATATAAGTTGTGGGTCTATGAGGAGGCCAAGATTCTTGATATGACTGCTAGACATGGGAATGGTCATATCGTGAGGACGTAGTCTCGGGAGAGCATCATCAAATCCAGGAACACTGGCTCTGCTAGAGTATTTAATAGCTTGAGTTTTAGCAGGATTGAGGGCCAGACCATTGGTAAGGCACCAGCCAGAGATATTATTGAGAGTACATAAGATTGAGCTTGTGTATCAGCGATAGGAGGTTACTGACATTGGTTGCCTCATAAATCTGAAGATCATCAGCATACAGGTGGAATTTCACGTCACAAAGCGCTATAACGATGTCATTTATGTAGACGGAGAATAAAAGCGGAGTAAGAACAGCTCCCTGTGGAACTCCTGCGGGGGTTTGAGCGACGGTCATTGCCGGAATCAATCAGAGTTCAATCCGCAAGATAGCTGGCTATTAGAGAACTTGCAGAGGAGCTAAAGCGAAAAGAAGTTCCAAGCCTAGCCATCAGCAAATCATGCGGCACAGAATCGAAACCCCTGCTGAGATCCAGCAATACATGTATCACACTGTTACCCTCATCACACAGACGACGAACATCGGTCGTGATTTTCACAAGTACAATGGTGGTGGAATGTTTATGATGAAAACCAGATTGAAACTTTGACAGAAGGTAGTTGTCTTCGACGAATTCAGAAATTTGATAAGCAATGAGCACCTCAAAGACCATGGAAATTGATGGAAGAATCATTATAGGGTACCAATCATTAGGGCACGTAGTAGGTGACGATGTTTTGGGAATAGGAGTGAAAATATTACAAAGTGGAACATAAATTACGCTGGTGAATTCAAATGAGATATGAAATCGAAACCTCGAGCGGGAGCAAATGTTGACAGAACATTGCATCACACGGTTGGTATCACTTCGACGATAACTTTCGCAATTCTCAAATGAAATAATTTCTCAATCATTAGCGATATCAGCGTGTCCCATCTACGTATGAATATAATTTCCTACCCTATGCTTTTAGGTACCTATCTATATAATCCAGTCTCCTATAAAGGTAGGCTCTCATTTTACCCTTAATGTTAATTAAATGTAGAGACACAAACACGACTAATTTCTGATCTGTTCATACTGAAATGTAATACTCAGATGGAAAATAGAACCGAAAATCTTGAAACTGTAAAATTGTCAGAAGTTCGGGCACAAAACAGGGCACATGCACGTGTTTATGTAAGATAAATAAAAGAGAACACAGATTTTATATTCGCGTTCGTTTCGCTTTTATATCACTTCGATAACATAAATAATTTTTGGCTCTGTTGCATTTACTTTCATGTTTCACACTGTGCAGCTCTATTGTCGCTTAAGTTTCGATATTGCGGACGTTCGCCAACTTGTTTGCTGGGATTTGGAAACAGAATAATCCAATTTGCTATGACTATTTGGTAGTTTGCGATTTTTGGCATAAAATCTAGATGAGAATGGAATGCACCTGTAAGACCAATTGCATAGATTACTTCGGCAGTACTTATTGATAGATTACTTCGGCAGCAATAATTGGTAGCAACTAAGATTTTGTCAGTTAAAATATTTATCAGATAAAATTTATTATGGTTATGCCCTAGACACACAGCGCTCTTAATGAAGAAATAACTAACGATTCATTAGTCTATAATGATTCATTATAAACTGCAGACACACAGCCATTTCTTTAATTAAGTTGCACTGTCAAACTGGTTTTGATAAACTTATGTCATTAAAGAAACGATATGGATCGAATTAACGCGATAAACTTTGTTTTTTTATATTTTATTTTCAATTTAATAATTTACAAATGAGAAAAACTTTATATAAAAAGGAATATTGACAATATATAATTTGTTATTTGCATTTCTTTACGTTTCTTCTTCTTAATTTTCAAATCGGCAGATGCACAGCGGAGCTCCAGATTTACATTATATGCCAAATCTAGCACATTTTTCCTCATTATAGCTATAATGAAGGAGGAAAACACTTCATTAGTGTACTTCATTATCATCTGATTTTCGAGCTATAATGACGTATACCATTTGACATACGGCATTTTAATGAATAGTTAGTACAAATGATTCATTAGTTCGTGCTGTGTGTCTAGGGTATTACACAATATTATAATTAGTTGCAGACAACATGAAGACTAAGGAAGCATTTCATTTATTAATACTATACTATAATGTAATTAGTTATAAATAATTATACTCTACTAATATGTGTAGGTACAATCAGTTGATGCACTGAGTCGCTTACGATTTAGCTTAGTTAGGTTAATTGGTCTGTATTGTAGACCATTCTATTGCCTCTATAGGATTTGTGATAGTAGATTAATTTTGAGTTGGTATCATATAGCATGTTTTTGTCTTCTAACCATTTTATAATATGGGAGGCTTTGTGCTTTGGCACATCTCTGTTATTATGTTCCAGTTCAGTCGCGTATTGTTCAAGTATTGGGTTGTCTATTTCAGTTAGTCTGTTGAGAAATTTGAGCGCATTAGTAATGAGGTGAGTGTCTTATTCTTTTGTGGTTACAAACTGAGTAGAGTTTAGCATTTTTAATCCTTTTGTAGTTTATTGGGCTTCTGCGGAAGTCAATACAATAAGCTAAGCATTTCCTCTTGAACTTTCTGATTTTCTCCATTTGTGCTGAAGAAATATTAAACCATATTGGAAAAGCGTAAGATATAATTGGTCTTATCAGCTGTTTGTAGCATATTATCTTGATTCTGTTTTGTATAGAAGTTCTAGGTTTTAATATTTTGGTGAATGATGATAAGGCATATGTTGCTTTTTGTATTTTTTCTTTTATGTGCGAATTGAACTATAGGTTCTCTGTGAAGAGTACCCCAAGGTATTTGAGCTGCTTAGTGTACTTTATTTTTTGCTGGTTTATACGGATATCGACGTTCCGTTTATTGATGTGTCTGGCAATGTTTGGGTAGGTGTCCTTTATTCCTTTGATCAGCATGATGTGACATTTATCGGTGTTCATTTTTAGCTTCCATTTGACAAAAAATTTATGTAGTGTGTCTAGATATTGGTTCATTTGTTTTTGCATGGGAAGGCATTTGAAATTTGAGGTGAATAAAATTATGTCGTCAGCATATGTGAGGATTTTAATTTAATTAATTTAATTAATTAAATATATTATATAGGACTGGGCCAGGTACAGAGCCTTGGGGAACTCTTGCTGCTATTCCAAAAATGTTGGATAGTTCCTTATTAATTTTTACTCTAAAATTCTTATTGATCAAATAGTTGTAGATGTTCCTACATAGGTGTTCGTTGAAATTGTGGATGTTTTTCATTTTAAATATGAGTCCTTGTATCCAAGCAGTGTCGAATGCTTTTTCAGTGTCAATACTGCACGCCAGCATTGCTTTCTTAATATTGAGACTGGAGGTTATTTGGTTCATGAGGATGGATAATGCATGAGTAGTAGAGTGCAATTGTCTAAAACCCATTTGAAAATCGGGAATTATGTGATTGTCTTCGATGCGATCTTGCAGTTTCTTTTTAAGAATACATTCATAAATTTTGCTTATCGAGGAGAGGAGGGAGATGGGTCTATAGCTGGAAATTTCACTGGATGGCTTCCCCCTTTTCCTAATTGGGATGATATGTGCGGTTTTCCATTTTCTTGGGAAATAACTTATGTTATAAAGGTGGTTGAAAAGTATGGCTAAGAATGCCCAAAAATATTTAGATATTTTTTTAAAAGCAAGTTTGGAATTTGATCAGGGCTTGATGATTTCTTGTTGTGCCTTGTCTTGATTATCAGCTGTACTTCCGCTGAGGAGATGAAGTTTGGTCTATGATTTTCATTATTTGCATTGTCATTGCAAGCAGGAAAGTTTATATTAAAATACGTTAAAGGAATGTGGTTATTTTCAAAGGTAGAGTTAATTACATGATCAATTCGTGATAGTTCCGTATTCAGATTGAGGTTTTGCTTATGAATTCCTTCAAAGTGAAGCCCTTGAGCATCAGCTTTTTCATTATTACTAATAAGTGGTCTATCTGGGTCATCAGGATTGGTTAGCTGAGGTAGTTCCATAGAGGATTTTATGCCAGCGATATTTTTTATCTGCTTGAAGGTTCGATGGTTCATACTGATGTTTGCAAGTTTCTTCTTCGTGATGTAGGGATATTCTTATTTTTATAATTGTAGTTATGTCCCGAATTTGAGCTTTCAGAGTGTGTTGGTCAGGGTCATATCTATGTCTTTGCCAATTTCTGCGCAGTCTGTTCTTGTGTTTAATCAGGTTGATTATCTCGGGGGATAATATTATATTTCCTCGAATCTTGAGTATGGTTGTTGGTACGCTTTGAGTTAGGGCTGTTTGCATGACTTGATCCAGTTGAGTGATTATTTCATCTGCTTCTTCTGTTGTAATATTTCTGTAGAGTGGGAGATCAATATTGCCAAGAGAGCTATTGATTATCCTGTTGAAACGTGGAATATGCGTGGCTGAATAATTGAAAATGGTTTGAGGTTGCGCTTTTGTGATGTTGTTCATTTGAATGATTAGTTCTACTGCATTATGATCCGATTGGAAATCCAGAGTTCTCAGCTTGTCTCCTAAGTTAGGGGAGTAATTCGTGGTGAGGGTGTTTGAAAGGAAGTAGAAATCTAGATAGGAGCTAGTTCGGTCTCTATGGAAAGTAGGATGGAGGGTTGATTCCAGCCATAAATCATAACTTAGTAGATTGTCAATGAACCATTGGTGAAGAATTTCACCTGCCTTGTTGGTACGGGTTGAATTGATGCTCCATAGAGGATGTGAGGCATTGAAATCACCTCCGATTATTTGCTGGCCGTTGCTGGTTGCGTCCAATAATTTCTCAAGATCAGATGTATTCAATTCTCTGCCATTTCTGTTGTAGAGCGATGTCAGATAAATATTTCTGCTCGCTTGGCTTATTTTGATGGTGGTAGATTCGATTTGTTCCAAGTTGGGAATGAATATGCATTCGTGTTTAATATTTTCCTTGATTAGAATGGCTGTTCCATCTCCGCGCTGGTTGTTGCGGTCGTTTCTAACAATTTTGTAATTTTGAAATTGAGGATTAAATTTCTTGCTAAGTTTTGTTTCGGTCACTAGTACTATGTGAGATTTATGCGCTTTGAGAAAGCTCTCTAGACAATATCTTTTATCAATGCTTATTAGTGAATTGATATTTAACAGGTGAATTTTGAGTTGCCCACTATTTTCCATTTAGGGTTAGGTCGAGAAATAATTGTAGAAGCGCTTGTCTTTTAGAGTTTTTGTCTTGAAGGTTCCGATATTGGGGAACAAAATTGTCAATTTTATTAAGACATGAGAAAAGGTTCATGCCGAAGAGTGTTTCGCACTCTTGGTTGAACATGTTAATGTTATTGGCATTTTTATTAGCATTATTAGATGAAGCTGGGATTTTTACCTCACTTGTCTTATTTCTGATGGTCTGAGAGTAGGAGATATTGGGTTTTACATAGTTTCTGTAGGCTACTTCTTTATTTTTTCGTGCTGAGACTGCTTGTTCCTTCCTCTGCAGTAATTCAATGTGCTTAGGACAACCCCTATAGCTAGCTGGATGACCAAGTTGTCCGCAGTTAATGCATCTTGGCTGTATTGTGTCGTTGTCGTTTTCTTTGCCTTGATTTGCTCTTAGTGAGCATTCTCCCGGTTTATGCTGTTCAGTGCACTTCACGCACCTATATTCCACGTTGCAGTTTATCGCAACATGCCCAAATCTCTCAATTTTTTAATAGAACAGAGATCACTATGTATATATATGGTGCGTAGAAAAACCTCGCTTAAGTCGCCTCGGCTCATTCCTACATCACAGCATAGTGAGCAATATCTGTGCTCTTTTGTGTACGCAGAACAGGACAGAACAAAAGATACACAAGAGAACGTCTCATAAATTTTCATAGACGATTTTTAAATGAAGCGAACAGTACAAATAGTTCGCTTCAATCGACACAACAATTTCTTCTCTCCAGTATATGGGAGTTCTAGAACAAGGTGCACAAAAGAGCACAGCATATATACAGGGTGTCCCGTAAGTCGACGTCAAGCCGGAATCGGGTGATAGACCAAATCATAACAGTTACCAGAAAAATATAAAAAAAATTCTAAGTCATGTATTTTTCAAATTATAGACATTTCTTTTGTTTTCGAGAAAATGTACACCTTGTGATGGTTTTTTAGCTCCTGTTGCTACAAATCTTTACTTTTTCTCAATTTTATTTTTCTTATGTAATCCCGAATAGTGCTTATGTAACCTGCTGTTTTAAATTCTAAGCCTACTGTTCCAGCTTAGAAGAAAATGTCACATTTTGCCGAACCAAGAAAAGAAATTTAATATTTCACCCAACTTTAACCGACTGTAATGAAAAAAAATGTACTACGCCAGTTTGGCAAGTAACTTTAAAAGTTGGCGCATTTAATAAGGATTCTAAAATGGTATAACACTTGCTACAATATTTGTTAGATTACGGAAAAAAAAAATTTTCTTCAGGGAACCCAGTTTCGAAAAAAAATTTTTTACCTACTAAAAATGATTTTAGTGTACCCAAAGCTTGCCGTAAGACCGTAACTTTAAGATTCTAGTTTGAGTGAGACGGAGAGTCATTGTATGAAATGTGAGTGAGCAAGATAGTGATGCTAGCTCGTCAAATCATTGAGTTTTTACAAATGTAGATCGTCTACTCTCCGCAGAGGGCCAACTTAAAACCCAAGTACATGGTGAAGGAAGAGTTCCTTACCTTACGAGGACGTAGTACTTCAAGCAGTTGAAGAAGTCCCAAGTACTTTGGTACGTGCAACCAGGAAACCACAGGAGTGTCTTAAAGTATAGCTCACCGTATTTTACAAAAACATGAGCTCCAGAATTACGGAAGCAGTAGAATGTGTCAGCAATGGAAGAATTGCCCGTCTGATAACCCGATCCTTTTTAAGAAGACGTCGAGTTTGTATTGTAGCTGAAGGAAGGCAGTTTGAACATCTTTTGTAAATAATAAATCTTAGCATCCAAATAATTGGTGTTTAATTTTAAACTTAAGGAAAATTTGTCCTAAATTCAACAAAAAGTTAGGATCTCTAACTTGAAAGCGTCACTATCTGTCTCACCCACACTTCATGTAATGACTCTCCGTCTCACTCAAACTAAAATCTGAAAGTTACGGTCTTACGGCAAGCTTTGGGTACACTAGAATCATTTTTAGTAGGTGAAAAGAAATTTTTCGAAACTGGGTTCATTGAAGAAAAATTTTTTTTCCGTAATCTAACAAATATTGTAGCAAGTGTTATACCGTTTTAGAATCCTTATTAAATGCGTCAACTTTTAAAGTTACTTGCCAAACTGTCGTAGTACATTTTTTTTTCAGTACAGTCAATTAAAGTTCAACGAATTATTAATTTTATATTGTTGGTTCGGCAAAATGTGACATTTTCTTCCAAGCTGGAACAGTTGGTTTAGAATTTAAAGCAGCAGGCTACATAAGCATTCGGGATTAAATAAGAAAAATAAAATAGAAAAAAAGTAAAGATTTGTAGCAACAGGAGCTAAAAAACCATCACAAGGTGTACATTTTCTCGAAAACAAAAGAAATGGCTACAATTTGAAAAATACATGACTTAGAATTTTTTTTATATTTTTCTGGTAACTGTTATGATTTGGTCTATCACCCGATTCCGGCTTGACTTCGACTTACGGGACACCCTGTATATAGACTAGAGTGTTCCATAATTTCCTAATTGGGTCTTATGTATTACCATCGCAGCACAGCTAACTAGAGGGTTTCCATGAAAACTTGGCTGTTTTGTTTTGAAGATGTACCACTTCAAGGCGCAACTTTGTAACTTTTCTAGAAGCTGTTAATGTCAGTGGTAAATTCTTTGCCAACTCGTGTTTTTCGTAGTGGTGAATCCCTTCTGGATCTTTTCATCACTGATAGAGGCGATCTTGTGCTAACGTTCGACATCCCCGGAATTTCGGATATTTCTGGAGTTATTGTTTCTTTTAATATCGATGTTTTTAGATATAGGAGTCCTCCAAAAAATTTTTACCGAGCATATAATGCCATTGACTTAGATGCTTTAACGTCTGCTGCCTCTCTGATTGATTGGTCATGTCTTTATGCTACAAGTGATATCGACAATCAAGTAGCTTTCTTTAATAGAACATTTATGAGATTGTTCAACGAGTTTGTTCCGTTGAAAAGGATAAAATGCCGTTCTGAGTGCAATTGGATCAATGATGAAGTAAAAACCTCTATTCGTGAACGAAATTTTGCTTATAAACTATGGAAAAGGTTCCGTGGTGAATTCCTATGGGACAATTATCGGACCCTTAGAAATAAGACTTGTGCTTTAATTATGAAGGCTAAAATTAATTTCTACTCTAAAAGGCTTCATCCAAGTTTACCTTCTCGCGAACCTTGGCATTCGTAAGCTTAATACCATTAGAGGTAGCGAGGAATGTGTAGCTGATCCTGACTTGCTTAATAAATACTTTACCTCGGGCTCAACCTCAGTGGTAGCAGATACTTCCGATCTCCCTATTCCTAATGCTACAAATAACTTCTCTTTTTGGAATATTTGTACCGCTGAGCTTCTAAATGCCTTTAAATCTATTAAATCAAATGCTACAGGCTCTGATAGTATTGAAATGCATTTCCTGAAACTATTATTGCCATCCTTAATTAATCATATTAGACATATATTTAATACTGCTATCACTACTGCTTCTTTCCCTTCAGCTTGGAAAATAGTTGTTCCTATTAGTAAGAAATCCAAAGCATCGTCCCCTGAAGATTATAGACCTATTACCATTCTTCCTATATTGTCCAAAGTATTTTAAAAAGTCTTATACAAACAAATCATCGACCATGCTAATATTAATAACTCGATCAGTTCTATCCAGTCTGGTTTCAGAGCCAAACACATCACAACTTCATCGTTACTATACTCCTCACAGGTACGATAAGATGTAGTATGGAAAATAAAGAAGTAACTCTTCTTACCCTACTTGATTTTTCGAAAGCGTTTGACTCTGTCGATTTTAAATTATTATATAATAAGCTGGTTGTAGAATTTGGTTTTGCTGGTCCTGCGGGTATACTCATCTATGATTACTTAACTAATAGGAAGCAATTAGTTGTTTGTAACTCGAAATCTTCCAAGTTCTGTTCTCTCTATTCAAGAGTACCACAAGGATCTATCTTAGGTCCTCTTCTCTTCAGTCTATACGTAAATGATCTGAAAAATCACATTAATAAATGTTCACTGCAGTTATATGCCGATGATGTACAACTTTATATATCTGCTCCCATCAATGATATCCCACCCGCAATTACTGAACTAAACAACGATCTTCTATGCATAATTAGGTGGGCTGAACTTAACAAGCTCAGACTCAACCCATCCAAATCTCAGGCTATGCTTATTTATTATCTCAATTTAACCTATACTGACCTTCCACCCGTTATTATAAATAATATGATTATACCGTTTTCAACTAATGCTCGGAATATTGGCTTAATCTTCAATAATCGGTTATCTTGGAGTGACCATATCGATGGTGTTGTATGTAAGATCTATGGTAGACTAAAGGCATTATGGCGTCACTCAGCATATACGCCACAAACTATACGTGTTCGGCTTGTGAAATGCTTACTAATACCCATTATCAACTATGCTGACGTTGTATATTGTCACTTAGACTACTCGAGTCGTAGAAAATTAAATGTCGCATTTAACTCATGTGCTCGATATGTCTTTAGCATTAGAAGATTTGAACATATTTCGCAGTACTCGATGAAAATTCTTGGTTGCACTTTGGATAACTATCTGAAACTCCGTATTTACTTTGTGATATTTAAGATCCTTAACTTGCAGTACCCGGATTACCCTGGCAGTCCCCATCATAGACTCTCGATTAGTTCTCGATCTTTCTTCGTCTATGGTGTCAGACTTTGGAACTCACTTCCTCTAACCATACGTTCACTTCGAGTCATTGGGAGATTCAAGTCAGAATGTTTTAAATATTTTTGTAGTTTAACAAATTAAGTAATTTTTTTTTTATTATTATTATATTAATGCTTTCTTATTCTTGTACTTATTTTATGATTTTATGTATCTTTAATATTATAATACCTACTTAGCTATTTTTTTTCTGCATTCTTATATCTTTTTTATACATATACATATGCTTTTTTTTCTCTCTCTTCGTTTAATGAAAGTTGTATTTTCATCTTTAAATTAATACTCTCGCTTAGAATGTAAGAGACTTAATTTATTTTTTTATTCTGTCTAATTAGTTAGAGTAGGCACATATTTAAGAGTATTTATAACTCACTTGTGCTTTAGTTATATCTATAATAAATTGAAATTGAAATTGAAATACCGCACCTATACATCGAGTAATATGACTACTTCTCGTCCAGCAAGATCACCGGACATGACCCCAATAGACTTTCATTTATATGATCATAAATATAACGAAAAAAATCTATGCTACACAGTTTTTCAAACACCCGGGGGAAGAATTGGTGGAAAAAATTGAAACAGCTACTGAAGGAATCTGGTCTACTTATGGTGTTTTACTGATTTATTTCGCGTATCGATTTTATAAAATGAAAGCTTTCTTCTAGTTATTTAGGCCATGTACAATAGAAGAAAAAAATAGAAATACCAAACCTTTTATTTTTGCCCTACATATAGTCATTAAGATATGTACAAATAAGGGTTTCGGAAAAATATTATACTGAAATAACTGAAGAAAAATACCCCCATTGCACTTTGCATATACATACATTTGCATAAATCGATTCCAAATGACCTATTCTAACTTCCCTTAAAATATTCGTATTGCTATACAAAACACATTGCTTATTTAAATATACCTACCCTTTTTATTTTTACATAAGTAGATACTTTACTACCAAAGTATAGCTGCCATGAGGATGAAGATAGACGACCCTCACTATCCAATGAATTTTGTTTTCGTTCTTCGCTTAGATCTATTTTCCTCTGTTAAATATTGCCATCCCAATTCAAGACAAACTTTACTACTTAAGTTATGTTATAAAAATAATTTTTAACAAAACGAAATTAACAAAATTAATGTAGGTAGGTATCTCCAGTCCAGTTATACATACCACAAAAGGTACCTTACCTACTGCATCTAAACATAAGCAGTGCTACCTTTTAAAATGTATACAAAAGGACACTTACAAACCTATTCATTTTGTCTACACTAAAAAAAAAAAAACCTTTTTCACATTTAAAAGCAATTTTTAGTTTTGAATTTTTTTCAATTGCAACAGTAAAAAAAACAAGGTCATTCAAGCTGAATGGTAGATGCTGAATACTCTCGTCTAAAAATCAATATTGCAGCAACATAAAACCGGAAAGCAAGGCCCTCTTATTTAAAAGTACATTCCCTTACCATGTGTAGGAGGAATGATAATTATCCTTCAGTTTTATTAAAAGCAAAATAAAAAAAAAAACGCAAAAAACAGAAAATACATTTCAATGGCAATGAATATCTCTAATAGCATCCAGTAAAATGGAGGCGACACAGTATAGTTTTGTATGCCTACAAATACTCCAAGTATACCTATATAAAATGTATAAAATGAATGAGAACTCCTCGATGCTGCTTGTGTCCTTATTCTCTGTATGCTCTCATAACGCAGCCAAATATGCCATCCCAGATCCAGAAAGTCAGCCTTTTCTGGGTTAACTCCCCAGAAATCGATTTGTTGTTACACTCTTGAATCTGTGTCGAGTGGGTGTAAGAATGAATGCTAGAGGCAAAGACATAGGACTAAAAGGATAACAGAAACTCAGAAAAGCTATTCTATTTATATACCTATACGTAACTAAACATTCATCCTATATATATACATAGATAGATAGATAAATTTACAACGGCCGAACTGGCACATGCTCAGTACTTTTTGAGCTTCGTTAAAATAAACTTTTGCATCCCGTGGACTGGGGAAACTTTTAAAAAAATACAATGCTTTTAAGCTCTTCCTTGGGAAGGAAGAAAATGTTTTATATAATAATTTAAACCTATATATGTATGTATGTATGTCTGTTCCGTATATAGTATGAGATAGCCCTTTTATTCATTGAAAAAACAAAAATATTATAAGGTTTTTGTAAGCTATATTTAAACATTACCATCCTGGGGAAATTCACTCCCACACATTTCTCAGCTTACAATTTGTTAGCGTACTCTACTCACCTGGAGGATTTATTTAAAAATGTTCCCTGTTTCGACTTCATATGCTTCTCTTCTTGAATGAAATCGAAGCTTTTAGAAAAATTCTTATTTTGATTATTTTAGGAAATTGATTTTATACGGTTTTGTTCTGTTAAAAATGTAAAAAAAAAATTGTTTTAAATTTGGTATACGTGAAAAATTTAATCTTTTTACAATTTAAGATAAATTTTACAGTATTTCCTGGTCAATTTAACAAAATTTATCCCTTTTCAAAAAAATATATATTTTTTATTTATATAAACAGAGCCAAAAGGGCCGGATTTTGTACCACAGAGAGTTGTGTAGTTGGGGAGATGAGAGTTCTTTTGACCTTTAACTCTTCAGTGGAAACTAGCTGTGTAACTCAGGGAATTTGTTTTGAGAATTACTAAATTCTCTATTCCACTAGACTTAACTCTCAGGTGGTTTAGTTGTAAGAGGAGAATTAAGAAGAAGAGTTCTCAACTGATGGTTGTGCCTGTTTTTGTTGTGCTTTGTGAAGGTACCTATGGGTACCTAGAAATTTTCAAATTAAATTATGAATTCACCGCATATCCTGGCTATACAGGATGTCCCGTATGTGGCGTTACACATTAAGGCTGTGAATAGGTCATGCTTAGATAAGCAAAAAATTGTATGGGTCGGGGAGGGAAATCCTAACGCCTTTCGAGATAACGGGATTTAAAAATATTTTGGTATTTATTTATAGATCACCCTGTAACTTGTGAAAGTTACACCCCATGATGATGACTTGGTATTTGTTGGATCGATAATCTTTGGACATATCTAATGATTTATAAATTTTTCCCTTCCTCTTGTCCGTTTTGAAGTTATGGCGAAACAAAACTAACATTTCGGAATTTTAACTCGTTGTTTTTTTCATTTAACTACTATTTTATATTGTAACGAAGTTACAAATTAAAATTTAAATTCTTAAATGCCCATTATTGCATGCAGTGCTTAATCCGATTGACTTGATTTGTTTACACTGAAGTAATACTTCAATGCTCAAATATGAACAAGCCCTCTTGTATTCCATGGATGATGGTAACTCAGGTTGCCTGAGATGTCAGTTATCGAATGGAATCATCAAGACGGCAACACTTTCAGATCTATAAAATGCGAGCTGGCACCAAGAACCAATTAGTCGATCATCAAGCTTCGACTGGCTAAAGTGCTTCACTGAACTTAAACTGCGAAGAAGTAATCGACTCAATTTCCTACCGAATGTGAATTTGTCCGCATTTGAGATTACCCGTCTTCAGCTGTATTTAGAATTCCGTATTTCCGACCGAATGTGAGATTGTCCGCATTTGAGATTACCCGTCTTCCTGTAGCTAGTTATATTTTCCTATGGATAAAGAAGTAACAGAAGAAGATAAAGCTAAAAGTTCAAAAAAGGGAATTTTCTGTGGAACAACCTCAAATATAAGTGTGTATTAGGTTAAGTGTGTAAAACCTTATGGGAACAAGGTTATAAGTGTGCATTAAGTTGAATAGGTAAAACCTTATGGACAACAAAGTACTAATAAAGGTGCATAAGTTAAAAAGTTCATTGTTACAGACAATTACAACCAAATAAACTAATAAACCAAAATAAAAAAGGGTGTTCTCTTTTCAAACTTCAACCTGGTATTTATTTCTTCTTCTTCCCCGCCGTTGAACGCCTTGACCCTAGCGTAACTCCAGAGCTAACCCGCAACGTTCAACTTTAAAAATAAATGATTACAATATGTTCAAGAAAAAGTGAAAAAAAAACTCAGAAATGGTTACATTTTGGGTACCTACAGAGTTTGACAGGCCGTTAAAGCAAAACTTTTGACCTTGTTAAATTTAATATGAAAATTTAATTTTGATGACGTGGCTTTTGGTAAAAATAGTAATTAAATAAAGAAAACTGGGTTAAAATTCCGAAATTTTAACTTTGTAGAACCATAACTTCAAAACGGGGTCGAGGAGGGGATATGTACGGACCATGGTCCAACGATTATCAATCTAACAAATTTTAAGTCATCGTCATGGTGTGTAACGTTCAGAAGTTACAGCGTAATCTATAAGAACAGGCCCAAATATTTCTCTAAGTCCCGTTATCTCGGAAACGCCACCCATAAAATTCTTTGCTTCTAAGCATGTCTTATCCTTAGCCTTCGTGTGTAATACCGCATACGGGACACCCGTATTTAAAAAATTATGAAATCCATGGAATAATTACAGAGAAATATTGATTTTAGTGTCTCAAGGTACCTGCTAAAAATTTTAAACTACTCAATTTGGTCTTCTTCCAGCACAGAAAAAAAATGCTATAAAAATTTTAAATGTGCAAACGTTGAAGCTTGCATTAAAGATGAAATCCTATCTACATTTTGTACCCTAATTAAATATGTAATTAGTTTTTGAGTCCGATAAATAAATGGTTTTGATGATAACTGAAAAAGAAGTGAATCAGTCCTTTCTAAGTGGAAAAATGACCGTTTTTTGGTACAAAATTAGACACAGATACATATTTTCAATTGAACATTGTGAAGAACTGGTAAGTCGTGGAAATTCACTTACCGTGAGAAAAATTTTTACGACAGAGTAGTAATGAATGTGAACGAGAGAATGGAAGAAATATACGTAATATATATGAACTGAAGTGTATATGACCCAAGTGAAAAAAAAAACTGTAAAAAGACAGTTATTACGATTAAACCATAAAAAAAAACTACACTACACGATTACCCTCTCCGACGTCTTTAATTAGATAGGAGTTTTATAATGTAGGATAACTTCCATGGCAATGGGATTATACCGATTCATGGAGACCAATTAAATAGATGTAACAAAATTCTTAAAACGACAGAAGGAACCACATCAGAATCATCACCGAACTTACAATAGAGTTGGGCAATATACTTAACCAAAACATCTTCAGTTATCGTAATATCACTAAGGAAAGCATGAGAATCGCTCCTGAGGATAGAAGAACAGAACTGAAAATAGAATTTATCAATTTCTTTACTATGATGGATAAAGGTAGTACTAAAAAAAAATCAGGAAAAAGGTTGCAGATTATTTTGAGATCGGAACTAGTATGAAATCCATATTTCATTTGAGATGGATATCGATCAGAGGTTTGCCCCATTTTAATTAAAGTAGTTCAAAGATTGTTTGGTTCAATCTCCATCTCTTCTTGTGCTAGATTTAAGAAAATGAGAAATCGCTTTCCTGCACGCAAAACCGGTAGAGGGACTTCATTTCATATGAATCTATTATTATTCATTAATTATAGCCTAAATAACCTCTAAAGAATTTTCTTACTCCTAATGCGATACCTAAATACCTCTTTAATTAACTTCTCGATCCATAGTTGAGATATAAGGTAAAATGTTTTATCGCACCCGAAAACGGTAGATTGACCTCATCCCGTATTACCCCTTAATTATATGTTAAATATCCCATAAATAAATTTTTACCCCTTAATTACTTAAATAGGATAAAATAAGTCAAATTCGAAACCTAAATCACTTTCTTTTCTTACCCCTAAAATTGTTAGATTTGTTGTAGTTGATTACGTATTCTATTAGATCCTCAATTGACTCTTATGTAGCTACGGTACTATAGTTTACTTGTCTTCAGTAAGGCATTTGATTAGATCGATGATCATATTTAATCCTAATTTATACGTAAGACTAAGTTTAACTTCTCTTCTATCTCTTGTTAACCTCTTTTCCAGTGTTTATAACCATTTTCATACATAACATACTTGCAAGAAAACGTACGTGTACATATCTGTTGGTTGTATGCAGTCGCACTTTATTATTTTGAAATGTGACGTTCCGCAAGGCTAAATGCTTGGACCCCCATTTTTTACTAAAAACGTTTTAGTATGTTTATACTGCTGACTTACAAGTGCTAGTTATTTAAATGTACAACTTATGACTTCGCCAATTGGAAATATTAACGATTGAGCTTTTGAGGATGATATAAATCGGTTCCCTGATTAGATGTCTCTTAATTGTTTTATGGCTGAATCCTACTAAATCACAAACTCTGGAAATGATTAGCTCCTACGCCCTAAACTACTATTCATAGAAAAAAATTGTCTTCTGATATTCTTAATCTTACTTTCTTATCTTCCCAGCCATAACCAAATTATTTTTATTTCTTTCCTAACAAAATTATTTAAAAAAATTTATCTTAACAAAATGACTACGGCACCCCAAACAAAAACTCTCAACTGAGTAATAATTTCATAATGTAAATGTGCCGTGGTCCGATAAATTCGAAAAAAATCTGCCCACAGATTCGGACTACCAATTGGGATGAAAAACTAGCGCTTCTGAAAGGAGCACAATTTAAGCACTTCCCTATACATCATTTGGCAGGTGTTTGGAGCAATAATCACAAATCTATCTATAAAAAAACGCATAGACGCAAGTAAGTAACTAAAGAGCTTGATTATAAGCAACATAGAAGATTATTTGATGAGCTCCAGCAGAAGTGAAACAAGGGGTGATCTCATCTAATTTTCCATGAATCTAAATTCTTGATTTTCCCACTATTACACCACTGACATGTATATAAATGAACTGACTGATGATCTCTTAATTCATGTGGCACCAATTTTGATTTCAGAAAGTATGCTCTCACTGTCAGTGCTACCAACGCGTCGTTACGGCGGTAGGGGAGGTTTAAGACTTTTAGTATTTTTTCCACTTTACACCCTGTAACTTTCCTTATATACACCCTATCAAGGTGAGATTCATCTCAGATGATAGAAAACCGCCTAAGCTTTTCAATGAATACCTACCTAATCAGAGTCAAAAAAAGGAAAAAAATTTCTAAATTTTTCAAATTTTAACGATTTTCCCGCCAAAATGCATGATAACTATACAGTTTTTTACAAGATTTCGAAATCCCTGGAATATTTAATTTAATTTTACTATTCTCATGTACCTACCAAAATTCAACCGTTTTTGAGATATTCCTGTTTCTATGCCTCATAAGTTCATTAACTTTGCTAATTTTGAGTGGAATTGCATAATAGTAGGCGCGATTACCATCGTCAGTAGCCTCCTCAAGTGGCTTGTGGCCGTGAATGTATTTTTGAACCTTAAAAATCTCATTAAAGCTTTTGAAAAGAGACCTTCAATAAACTTCTTCGTCCTTTATTTAGCATACCTCCTAGAGCGCTTCTTAAGAACAGCATTGTAACGCTTGTCTCTGCGGACAGGCCTATGTTAAAAAGCAATGGACTGGGATAGGGGAAAGAACCGATGCGGGCTTCCAGGAAGGCGCTTCAGGAAGTTTTTTAAAGCGCCCTTTTTCCCAGTGGGTACGGCACATACACTATTGCAACTATTACTCAGTTGAGATTTATTGAACGCAAAATGGTAAGGTTACTGTTTAATCAAAACTATTTTATTATTTTGTTAAGTAAGGTATATAGTAAATGTAGCCTTTGGGAAGGTGAGGAGCCAAGCTTAATACTGGAAGACTATGTTCCTGTGTGGATAATAGTTTCACCTTTATGGCATATATAAAATCAATGTCTAGTCACATTTCCATAAGAATCAATATAAAATATTTTAGAGAATTGGACTAGCACGCATACATATAGATTTCTGTTTCGGTTTGGGAAGTATTTCTTGAGGGTTTTGGTGTGGCTGATGTACTTATTCTCTTTGTAGTAATATTAAGTCTTCTTGATGAGAGTTCACATTAATTTCTTTTCGTTATTCTTATACCGGAGACAGACTTGCAATTTCAATAGTGTAATTTGAGTTAAACCACAAGTCTGTCTCTATATATTGAGAAACAGCTCGATATACGCTCGGCCTACACTTAGTATGTAGCACATTGGAACTCAATATTGAAATTGCGAAAGAAGTACGCGGTATATGAGTTTATTGCAATATGACCCTAATATA
Organism: Dioctria linearis; assembly: GCA_963930735.1. Classification (NCBI taxonomy): domain Eukaryota; kingdom Metazoa; phylum Arthropoda; class Insecta; order Diptera; family Asilidae; genus Dioctria; species Dioctria linearis. The sequence continues at coordinate 14,035,378 of OZ005742.1, read as the reverse complement.
AGCCATACCCATAATCATTTAATACACGAACCTTTTAAAATCGAATTTTATGGTGCAATGCTGACTAAGTATTTCGTTTTTATTTTCCATATAGACAAGTAATTTCACAATATTTGCTCACATTTTGTACGCGCGCGGAAATTTCCTGAATTAAACGACAAATCAAGTGACAAATCAAATGCAAGCTCTTTAATTAATTTCTCAGTATCGTAAACCGCAAGTGTGTCTCTGAAATTGTATATTGCAAATGATATAATTGCAATATCAATATATCAATAATGAAATTGCAAATCTGACTCCGTTATTGGCTTTCTTTGTAGTGAGTTATATTGCAGGTAATCCCCCGTCGTACATGCCGCTAGCATGCATTACTGTGATGCAAGTTTTCGTTGATTAGAGTGTTACACTAAGATAAATTTCTACCGAGGCCACAAGTAGCTAAGTAAGTGAGAATTATTCTGGGCAAGGGTACCAAGAATCGAATCCTAGCACCTGTCGGCCGACTATTCTTCAAAGAAAGAATAACCAGAGTCACTGCAATAAAAGAAAAGGAAAGAGTTATTCTGGGAAAATGGGCAAGGGTTAGTCCCGTGATACACGATGATACACACTCGAGATTAGACACGAACTAAAACCGGTTTTTGTATCGAGTGTGTATCAGCCCATGGTATACGTAGTTTATACACGGTTGATGCACGTTCTTGAGGCAGCAAAGAAAATTCATCATTTCAATATGATCTATACGCACACAAACCGAATACCCGCATACATATGTAATAAAACACTCGTGTATCATCCGAGTCTAACCCTCTGCTCTAAATTGAGGTATACACGAAAATGTTCTAAAATAGTGCTAAGAAAACCAGTTTTTAGTACGGTTTATCGCGTGTGTATCATCGTGTGTCACCGGACTTTGTAAACGTCAGATTTTAGCAGTTGGCAGTTTCAAAGGAAGAATAACCAGAGCTGGCTAGAGCTATCAGATTAAAAAGGTAAGACAAAATGGAATTAGAGGATATTTCTAAGAGGTGGGGAAAGGCCTGTTAGGGAAAACATAAAATAAAAATGAATAGCGGTGTCAGTCGAACAGCGTAAACGAGAACAGTGAAATACAGCGAAGCGAAGTGGATAACTGAGTTTTAAGGTTAAAGTAGAGTTAGGTAATAGGTAAAAGGTGAATGAGTTAAAGTGTGTCTAAATAAATGATAAGGTGTATATGAAAAAGTGAAGAATTGTGTGCGGGGCAAATGTTTGCCAGAACGGATAATGTCGCCTAGCTTGGATGTGGGCATATGTTGCCAGAAAGGGTGAATGTCACCTAGGTTGTGTGTGGGGCGTATGAATCCAAAGGGGACGAATGTCGTCCAGTTTTTGGAGGCAGTACTGCGACCCAAAGTTAAGTCGAATGTCGACTTAACTGCGGGCATGTTAGATGGACAGAGTGTTTGGAAGAATTATCAGCATCCATTGAGTATTATCTTTATACTCACATGCCATTCTCTAATCTTTTCAGCTTCGGTTTGATAACAGCGAAGGGTGACCAAGACAACCTAATTTATATTTATATTTATATTTATATATATTTAAAATAAAACGAAATCTATTAATCAACTATTTATTGCTTTGCTCTTATAATAAACTTTACTTATTTAACTATCAATTGAGATCAACTTTAATCACTTTGGCTTATTAATTTCGGAGTAATAAAGATTTAAAAAAATGTCAGGTTCGATCACCATTGTCAACATCGGTTGGCAATGGTGATCAGCATGTGCACAATGGTGATCAACACATATCGCACACATAATTACGAGCAGAGTCCCACCCAGTATAGTCAGCATGGGCCCAAAGCCCACAAGAAGTGAACCGATACCATATTTCGCCGTCTCGTCCGAATGCGCCTTCTGCATCGTCGTCTTCGTCGTCCTGGCATAACTCGTTCGTATTCACGTCGAAGTATCATTCGATTCTTTTCTTCTTAACCTTCTCAACACTGAGCTTATGTGGCTTGCTTTTCTTTCCCACTCCTTTTCCCTTGCTTTTCACAGCTTTAGCCTTCCAAAGTCAAAATCGTTGCATGCTGTTTTTTTCTTCCTTGTCTTGTCTTGAGAACAGGTGCTTTCTTAGGCATCTGGATGAAATTTTGGATTCTTGGCACGTTCCCAGATGGTGATGGTATTTCGAATTGAGACGATGATGCAGTCGCTGGTACAGGAATTGTGGGGCAAAATGTGGATGTACTTGGAATAGGATTATCTTGTTCTAGTTCAACAGTAGCTGTTCTTGGGATCTTGCACTACAATGGGCTCTAATTGTAGGACTTCAGCTACCATAAAATCTTCATCTGAAAAGATATTGGGACTTACGGGAAATATGCCCGTTGCTATAAATCCCGCTTCGCCCTTGCTCATGGAGGCAATACTTGAGAATGCTTTTTTGACCAAGCAAGCCACATCATAAGGTATTATTGTTTCTGAAAGTTGACTCTTCATGAAAAAGTCGCATTCTCTTCTATATGCAGCTTTGAATGGTCCAAAAAAGAACACATCCAATGGCTGCATGCGGTGAGAAGTATGAGGTGGTAGGGACAGCATATTAATCCAATATTAATATTAATCCAATATTAATATTAATCCAATATTAATATTAATCCAATATTAATAGAACTTGTTCTTCTACTGAAGGTTTGGCATGCTAGGTGAAGTGCTTGATTAATCCATCCATTGTCTGAGCATTTATAAATCCATTGTCTGAGCATTTATAAATAGCTCCTGTTGGGCTATCCTTTTCAAAGATAGGGGTCATCCTCTTTCTGGGGAAAATAAACATTGGGGGAATGTATACACCTGCATCACTCATGGTGCAGAGCAGAGTGATATTCTTTCCCCTTTCCCAGCTTGTTATAGATCCTACTCTCTTCTGTCCCTTAGCAGCTAATACTTTACCAGGATCTTGGACGGTAGAAATACCGGTTTCATCACAGTTGTAGATGTTTTTTGGCAGAATCGCTGAACTTCAGTTTTATTAAATGCTGTAACCCTGTTGATGCAACTAGCAGCGGGCTTCCGCACAGAAATATTATTCCTGGTAATAAATCCATCAAACCAAACTCTACCAGCCAATCTTGAAGACGTGTTAAAATTGTGTTTCAGCTTTAGGGCTTCCGTGAATTCGAATGCTGCTCTTTTTATTTGGCTTGGGGTGCACCCGTAGAAAACATTGGCCATTTTCTTGATTATGTCCGCCAATTCTGTTTCCATCTCAGGCGTGAAGACAGTATCACGGCCGAGACGAGGTTCCTTAGTTGTTTTTATTGTGTATCTCTACTGAAGACTGAAAAATGGAATGTTCATGGTCTTCGCTGCTTTCCTCATTGAATAATTCTGTTCGTCAATGAGCTTTACAGCCTTTTCTAGCTGGTCCATAGACCAGCTAGCTTTATTTGTCTTCCTAGGACGAACTTTCGGCATCTACAAACAAAAAATACATTATTTCATCGAAGTTATGTAGGTAATGTTGGCAATGGCGGTCACTATGTAGGTAATTGGAGTCACCTGACTCCGATTACCTACATGGGCGAAAAGGAGAAAAAAACAATCCTGACGAGAAAGTTGAAGATATAATAACAATCTGCGTTTTAAATCGCAATCTAAAATGTTACGATTATTACATATCAGAAGAACAGAAATAAAGATTTCGTAATTTTAGCCTTACCTTCGAATTTATCTACTCGAAAAATTAGATAAGAATTGCACGAAATCTTCACACATCTGTGTCTCTCCAGCGCGTTCCGCGAACTGACACCGTCCGTGCACGGGAATGACGCAAACCTAGCGCGTAGGCATGTTGGCATCACTTGCTTGCGTTCAATTTTTGGTATTTTGTGGTGATCACCATTGCCAGCTGACTCCGATTGCCTACATCTCCGCTAAACTTTTCTTACGAGTTTATTAAGAAAGAGACACTCAGAAAAAGTTCTCCCCCGAATGTCTCTCATCAACTAGCATCGCCTAGCTGCGTGTACGACGAGGGAATCACTAGTTGCGCCTTTAGTACAATTAGCATATATCGATTAAAGCTCTGTCAAAATAATGCTGTTATAAGGTTTTCTTTAAAGTTTATTAATTGATTACTGATAGATATTTTATTTCCTATTGTTAATTACTTTATACACTTTATTCTTTTTTTTAAATGTTAACTAAATAAATATAATAGTATTCAATATTTATAATAACCTCGAAAATAATACAATAAAGATAAAAAAAAAGAAGAAAGGTTCCGACCGAGTCCTACTTACAATCATCTACATACATAGAAGTTATATAGCAAGCAAAGAATAAATTGTCAAAAACAGAAACAAAAACAATTTTCCAATTTTACAAGTTTTGGTGACAAATTTCAGTTATATATTTGCTATGATATTGGGTCATATTTTCCGTGATATTTGTCATTTCATTTCGAAAATCAACCACGTTCGCTTATAATATGAAAAAGGCATTTACCGCGCCACATGTAAAGAAATTTTCAATTTTGTGAATAATTTTTTGGAAATGTCAATTTTAAAATTTTGAATATTCATTTCAGAAAAGCATTTCTACATCTTCAACATTGCATTCATCAGATGCCAACTATACTGTTAACTATTTCAAGTACGGTTTATATTTTAAGACGAAACTTATTGAAGCTGAAATAACCTAAAATAAAATCTCTCGATATTTTCCCCATAGTGCTGATTTTTCCGAAAATTCCGAATCTTCTTGTCAAGCAGTACAGAGTTCACCAAGGGCGGATAGTGGTGAGTATTATATCTATTTTACTTTTTGTCGTGCATAATATTAGTTTAAAAAAAAAAACTATTTTGATTTAAGAAAAATGAATTAATTTTTCTCTTTGGAATGTGAATGTTACGAAATTTATTTATAGATATATGCATTTTGAGGAAAGATATTCTCCAAGAATTTTAGGATTCAAATTAAGTAATTTGATATGATACTCGTCATATTGCAATACTGTTCAATTTACAGTATTGAGAGTGTTCGAAGCAGTTACGAGAAAACATATTGCGTTAATTATTACCCCAAGCGCAGATAGCTTGGTCATCTCTAATTTTAGTTGTATCTTTATCGTAAAATCTCATAATGGATATAAGTAGTTTAATGAATCTCAATTTATGGGCATTCTTTCTGAATTCGTACCACACTGCATCGGTTGTCTATATCAATATGATTGTTTTCATCAAATGCATCACTCGCAATTACTATTTGATTTAAAAAATATCTGATCTCAATATGATCTGTTGCGATTCATGGGAGTATTGAGTAATAGGTCTACTATATTTTCTGAGAATTACAACTAGAACCAATCTTCTCTACTTTAAAACAATATTGCCACATAGAAGTTATATTCGCATTGCTTGCTGGTGTATTTTTTTTTATCAAATTTGCACTCCAGATATACTTAACCGTTATAAATTTAGAAGTCTCTGACATATTTCTAAAAAAAAAAAATTAGGTTTACAGTATCTACACTTTGGCAAATAATTTTTTTCCCACTTAACATTTACTGTAAGCTTTGGCTTATTTCTTAAAGAAAACTCCCAGCTTTATTTCATGTTTTTTTATTATTAACTAGACGTTTCGGGCCTTGATTAGTACCCTTCTTCAGGAGTTAGCTACATTAGAATACAAGAAGACGTTGTATTACGTATATAATTAAAATATTTGCTGTTCTTACCGTTGTTCTCGATATGATGATTTTTAAAAAGAATATTATTGAAACATATTTCACAAAAAAATATAGTAAAAACGTTAATTGAACATATAAATAAATAAATAATTTAAACAAAATAAATAAATAAACAAAACCAGCTGGAAACCTCTAATCAGCTGTAAACCATCATTAACATTTACTGATTAATTATCTATTGTACTATGTCCTCTTTAGCTACCCTCAGTCTACTATGTTATCGTATTAGACCAAGAGCCCGCAGTAAAATTTTGGTGTAAAGCATAACCAAAAAATATATGCATAAGTATTAAGTTAAAGGAAAAGTAATGTCAAAAACAATCGTCTGGCAGGAAATCTTCGCGGCCTAAATGAGTAATAGTATATTGATATACTAATTATAATCACTTAATGCATGTCTTAAAAAACATAGGTTTTCCCCGAGCAAGGGAGGGTAAAAGACTTCCTTCGAAACCTATAATAAAAACAAATTCTAAGCAGTTTCCTGCGATTTCCAAATATTCGCACGAATTTCACTACTTACATATAAAGGTAAAGTAGAGCTTATGAGATGGACAGATAGTCAATAGAGCAAGAGATGATAGTACTCACCTAGACAAACAAAAAATTTTATGTCAGGGTAGGGGGGCATATGAACGGTTTCGGAGTTACAGGGTGATTAAGCAGCAAAACAGCTAGTTTTTCACAAAACACCCAGTACTTTAAAAAGTACAGAGCGTATGCAGAGCTTTATGGCCTTGCAATGACTAGTCAACCAGCCCCGTAGCCCTATCCCCCACGGAGTTATGTTGTCTAAACTAAACTTCAGGTCATACCGAAATAAACTGATATCCTTTTAAAATTACGTGTTTTCAGTCACTAAGGAAACAAATTATCTTTGGCCCCCATACTAAGCCCTTATCTATGTGCACACAGGTGTATCGGCTTTTATAACCCTAGTAGAAATTGCTCATACTTTTACCTTGTCTCCTGAACCACAACCCTGGTAGACATATCATGATGCTCATCAATGAGCTCCTCATGAGCAATCAGATGAATGTACTGATGAAATTTATTCGCGTTTGAATCAAAGCTGGGGAAAAAATCATTTATTTACTTACTCACAGATAGTTTGCATAAGATATTGCATCTCTTTCAGTTATTTAGAAATGTATGCTTTGCTTCTCTTTTGTCCATTTTAGAATATTAGATGAGCACTTCGATGAGTACATAATGATGAGTACATCACGATGAGCTTATTAATGAGTATGTCAATGAGGGTCACGATGAGCTTATTAATGAGCATGTCAGTGAGTGTCATGATGAATTCATAAATGATAATCTGCATTTACGATTGATTTCATATATTTTTCCGAATTCAAACTCCGGTTGCAAATCAAACTCTAAGACAGACGCTGAGGCGTAAGGATTTGGGCATAACGTCTTATTCAGCATATGGGCGACAGCCTTTCCGCGGAAAAAAAATCAAAAATTTATTTAAAATAAGTAATTTAAAAACTCAATAAATAAATCACAAAAATCAATTAAAATTTTCCTTGTAGAAATGTCATCTGACAAGGTGATGACAATAATAAATATTTATTTATTCCTGGTTTAGTATATAGGGAGCAGTTTCATGCTATCCAATGAGCCCTTCGATAAGATTTAATGAATGCTCATCAGGAGGCTCATCGGGACTTAATTTTCTATATGTTTCTTGATGAATTGCAAACATCTTATACTTTTCAGTCAAATTTGTATTGGTTTACATAATAATTGCCCATTGCGGGGCAGGCGACAAGGTAAAACTGTGAGCAATTTCTTCTAGGGAAGGGTCAGTTATTATGTAAACCAATACTAATATGACTGAAAGCATCAAGGTGTTTGCAATTCATGAAGAAACATGTAGAAAAGTAAGTCCCGATGAGCCGTCTGATGAGCATTCATTAAATCTCATCGAAGGGCTCATTAGATATCGTGAAACTGCTCCCTATATACTAAACCTGCATCACCGTGTCAGAAGAAATTTCTAGAAAAATTTGAATTGATTTTTGTGATTTATTTATTTAAGTTTTTAAATTATTTATTTTTCATAATAATTTTCATGCTTATTAATAAGCTCATCGGGACCCTCATTGACATGCTCATTAATATCTCATCGTGACACTCATTATGTACTCATCTAAGTGCTCATCTAATATTCTAAAATGCACAAAAGAGAAGCAAAGTATACATTTCTAAATGACTGAAAGAGATGCAATATCTCATGCAAACTATCTGTGAATAAGTAAATAAATGATTTTTTTCCCCGGTTTTGATTCAAACGAGAATAAATTTCATTAGTACGTTCATCTGATTGCTTATGATGATTGCTCATTGATGAACTCATCATGATATGTCTACCAGGGAAGCATCTTATATGTACGTGCACCCATGGAGGGGTGGTGGATGCATGACAGTAGGTTAAGAGCTAATAATTCTTTAACGGCTACAGATACTACATAGGGTGTAATAGGTCAAATTAAAGACGAGAGTCTATAATTTACAGTTTTTATAAAAAAATGTATGTTAATGACCGTTTTGCAAAAAAAATAGAGTTGAAAGAAAAAAAAAAGGTAAGAAAATCGGAAATTTTTAGTTTAGACCCAATTTTTTGTTTGGCTATGTGAGTACTATCACCTCACCTCCTAGGACCGTCGGATTCACGAAGCCGGAGAGTTGTGGAGATGAGTTCTTTTGACACTTAACTCTCCACTCGGAATTCTGTAACTCTGGAATTTGTATTGAGAATTACCAAACTCTCTATACTCGACAAGTTGTGGAGAAGTAAGAACATTTCTCAACTGACAGTAATGTCTGTTTTATTGTGTTTTGTTACCTACCTATAATTTTCCAATTAAATTATGGACTCCCGCGAATCCTGGCTATGTTAACAAAAACAAAATATGGAAATCCTAGAGAAATAAGGTCTTTCGTGTCTCAAGGTACCCGCTAAAAATTTTAAACCTCTCGAAAATGGTCAATTGGTTGTTTTCCAGTACAGAAGAGATGCTATAAAAATTTTAAATATGCACGTTAAAAATTGTATGTAGGATTAAATTGCATCTACATTTTGTCCCCTAATTAGATATTTAGTCCTTGAGTCCGGTAAATGGTTTTGGAGATAACTGCAAGACAAGTGAATCAGTCCTTAAGATGAAAAATGGTTTTTTGTGTGCAAAAATGGACATATTTTCAACTCATCATTACTGGTAAGTCGTGGAAATTAATTTTCCATGAGAAAAATGTTCACAACAGAGTATTAATGAAATAAAGAACGGAATAAATATCTGCAAAATATAGGAAGTGGGGTGTATATTTAAAAAGTCAGCTCGGAAGTTAAAATGATCAAAAAATACTACACCACTCGATTACCCGCTTCTCCCTCTTTAATTTGGTACCAAACATGACGTATTTTGGACAACCCCAATGAGGGGTGGTACGACCCCCCCCATCCCCAAAGGCCCTACCCCAAAAATTGTTCATCTATATCTTGTACTTTAGACCCTAAATCCGAAGGAAATTACCGAATGCTCTACGACCCTCCCAAACAGAATTAGCCGTCCTTCAATATTGCGATACTTCTCAAGTTTTCTTTAACTTTCCAAGTATATTAGAGAATCTCAAATGGAGAGTTAGGTAGTTTTAATCGGGGATAACGAAAATTCTCATCTCTTAAGGGGGTATTCTAGCCTAGAAATTCGAAAAAATCGATTTTTTTTTTTGTTTTCATATTTTCAAAGTTTAACTATTCAAGAATAGGCATATATAAGAATATGCCTACAAGAGGATTTTTCAAATTTGTATCTTTTATATTTAGTGTTCACTTGCATCCAGCTGCTAACAGTTGAATTCTAACTTCTAAACCACGTGGACGTGTGGACTTTAAGGGGTAACGCCTCTGTAACGGCTAAAAAAAAAGTTTTTTTCACGAATTTTTTTCTCGCAAAATTAAAGGTGTTTAAAAAAAACCTTTTAAGGGTATTATCGGGCATACATTGAACTTTATTGATAAATTTTTGACAGCGAAAAAAAAACAAAATGGCGGCTCCACAGCCATCTTCCCGGGACATGTTTCGGAGCAAGTTTGACGCGCTTGGTGGCGACCTCCATTTTCAAAGGAAAAAAAAATTTCTCGCACGGGACCTTTTTTTTCTTATTCTAGAGGGTTTAAACTAATTTTTAAGCCAATAAAAAAAAACATTTTTCAAAAAATTTACAGTGGTGTTACACCTTAAACGCGTTTTTCTCGAAACTGCCTTTTTCAAGACGATGCCCACGATTTCTCAAGTTCTACTGGAGCGATTTACTTGAAATTTTTTTGAGAGTCTTCTTTATAAACTTGTCTATGTCCGGAACTAGCCGCATCCCAAAATTTCAATTTTTACTATTTTTAAAAAATTTGAAAACGTCAAAAAAGTGGTACCAAAATTACTTTTTTTTTAGGCAGCGGCCATTTTGTGAAAATTTTTTTTCTCAACTTTTCCCTAGTTCCGGAAACGCGCCAATTTTTTGAGGCCCCCCCCACTTCATCAGCTGCTAATTTTTTAATTTTTTCTGTATTCTTGCAATGTTTATAAATAACTCATAAAAAAGTGGATAGAAAAATATTGATTGCCTTTTTTTTACGGCACTTCAAAAATCACCTAAAATTCGGGCCTCTAGACTAGAATACCCCCTTAAACTCCCAAACTATCCGCGTTACAGATTCCGGCCCGTGTTGTATTGACCACCTAGACCGAAACACCCTATACGAGTATATATACAATAATTCTAATGTTCAACTTTATTTCATTATTCACATTGCAAATGCAAATTGCATTGGTATCAGTCCAGTTCTTAAGTATAGTTTCACGAATAGTATGGAAGAATTTCGGAACTTTTAAAGTCGAAAACCGTTGCAGTTTTGATAACTTATGATATCATATTTCACACCATCCTATAATCGCTGATAGTCGTCAATCAAAAATCTATATTTAATCTAGACTAACAAGCAAAACTGAATACATTTAATTAGTCTTGATCTATTTTTTACTGACCGCAAATATGTTATCCACTATTCTAAATGTTTTACCCTTTTTCGTATATAATTAATGATTCCCAGAAATGTTCACTTTATTTTTGAGTATCTTACCATCTTTTTATAAATTTCAGATCTTTTTGAATTAGCAGCAAGTGGTCGAAATCCGGTATTTGATTATAAACGCAAAAATATATCGAGAAAGTTTTTTAGCCAAACTCCTATGTATCTCGAAAGAGATAACAATAATATGTCAGAGTCGACCTTTAAAGAAAAATCTCTTGCCGAAATAGGCTTCAATTCTACCGAGATTCCGAATTGGGATAAAATTGTTCAACCCCACAAAACAGATTTGCTCGAGTTACTAGAACGTATGATAAAGAATTATGAAAAGACCAATGTACAGATAAGAATAAACGATACCACCTTTAACTGCCACATGATGGTGTTGCAGTGTTATTCAGATTTTTTTATGGAGCTCAATAATGAGCAACTTGTTGTCCTACCCGCTGATAAAGTTACACCTCAAGCATTTGTAATGGTCTATGATTGGATGTTATCCTCAAAACCAATGGTACAGAGAGAAGGAATTTTGGAATTATTCAATGCTGCACAATTCCTTAAAATCAAAGGTCTTGTAGACCAATGTTGGGTGTGCTTAGATGATGATGAACGATTTTGTGAGGATGCTGCTTTCCTGTTATATCTTGAAGCTCGAAAATTCGGTCATGAATTGATTCAGCAACTTATGTTGACAAGAATATGTAAATTTTTTCTTACACTTGTTGCCTCAAAAGAATTTCTTGAACTTACACCGAAGGAAATCTGTACATTATTACAGTCGAATTCAATAGGAGTAAACTCAGAAACAGAGGTATATTAACAGTTGTTATTTTTTTTATTTTTTTTTCTTCTATTTTATACTCGATGTGATGTAAATCTTTTTACTACTAAGAAAAGGTTTTAATGTCAGCGGTGAGATGGTTGAATTACAATTGGAACGAGCGTGAAAACTTTATGCTGGAGGTAATGAAGTGTGTAAGATTTGGTCTTATGACACCTTGGCAGCTTGTTGAGCTTAGAAGGAATACAGATTCTCCAGAAATTCAGAGAATTGTTGATTGTCCAGAAGTACAAAAGATGATCGATGACGGACTGTCGTAAGTTATTATAAGAAAATGATTTTTTTTTTTTTTTTACTTTCTAAATTAAATATATTTATATTTTCTTTTGCATGCAGTTATGTTACTACAAAATATTGGTATGCAAATAACTCAGAAAATCTGTTCCACTTTATGGAACGGCTAAATCTTACCGAACCTGTAGAAAGACAATGGATAAGAGACAAAACATGGACAGAACATTTTGAATGTCCTAATCAACTTTATAGTTCATATAATTCATTCCTTGAGTACGTAGAAATGATACGAAATATGGGAAAGGATCATTGGAAGACATTACAGTGCCACGAGGGAAGCCCAAATTTGGTATTCCAAGGATATAATTTTCCCGTTTGTGGTGATCACCACAGATTAGATGATAATTACTCAACAATGTATAGACTGAACAATAAGAATTAAAATTATACAGAGAAATATTGCGAATAGTTCATTTTTTTTTTCATCATATTTTTTTCATTTTTACATCTTAATTTTACACTTTTTAAATGTATACCTTAATTTTACACTTTTAATTTACATCTTGATTTACACTTTAAATTTTCACCTTAATAATTTTACACTTTAATTCTGAACTTTAATTTACACCTTATCAGTAGTAGTAAATATTTTTGAATTTCTATTGTGTTAGTTGGCTATGGTTCTTGTAAAACGAGGCAGGGCAGATTAACTTATTGTACGAAAAGACTATCCAGATTGGTGTTATGCTTATGAAAACATGTCTAAACTAAGATTCCCATAGAAATATACACAAAATAGTTTAGGAGTTTTGAATATTTTTTCGAAATTATTGTGACAAAAGTGGAAAGAAACATCGGAGAACACAATATAACACGAAAATGCATTAACACAAACTACATTGTAGTCCATTTTTTTGTTTTCTTTTTTTTTTTGGATTTCCAGTAGTAAGAAGTTGTTCCAGCTTTATTTTTTTTTTATTTTTTTTTTAAAACGAGTCAATAAAATGTCTCGACTCAAGTTCAACAAAATGCAATGACCAACGTATATAAAGGAGAAGAACTTGTCTTACATTGGGAATCCAAAAGCAAGTAATTTTAAAATTTTAAATATTTTTAATAAATTTCTACTAAAATTTCTTTTATTTGTAGAAAAAATTTGGAAGCAGAAAAGATGAATACATTCAAGTTCACATGTCAAGTCGAACAGCTGTCGATACAATGTTGCTTGATTTAAATACGCCCAAATTGAGTAAGATAACCAAAACATTATCCAATTTAAACTTTTTATAATATTTGTCTTTTCTAATAAAGCTATTAACAATGATGAGGTTGTCAAGGAGGCTACAAATGAAGAAAAAGTTGTAAATCAAGCGGAACCAGAATTTGAACAAACATTAGAGGTAGAATTGGAAACAATTGATGATGAAATAAAAAATGCTGAATTAGTTAATAACTCTGAAAATACTTGTTCTGGAAAAATTCTGAAATTTATCTCTCATCCATTTGTAAATCGAGGCCAATCAAAAAGTGAAAGATTTATTTCGATAACGAATTCAAATCAAGGAACTGTGCAACGAAGGCAAACAGTTAGCGAATTAAAAATGTAAGTAAGAAATGTAAAGTGAAAAATTTATGAGTAGTAACTATCAGAATCAGATTAATACAAGCTCGCTGTAGTGACACGTTTAATAGATAAACAGTGCTTTTCATAACTTAGTCGGTGTTAGTATTAATAGATATGTTAAACTAAACATAAACCGAACACCGGATAAAATGACATGCAACATAGAACAACAAAAATATTTTAAAAAGTTAAATAGGACAAAAAAATTAAATTATAAAACATTCTTAGAAACGTCAACAACAAAATGCTCAGCCAAGCCATATTATTAAAAGTAATGCACTTGCGATTAATGCCTACGTTCGTACATACTAAAGTTAGACCTTGAGGGTCTAACATGCAACAGAGGTAGCCTTCTCAAATTGTGCCTACTATCACGAAAAGTGATTTTATTAAGTAAAAACGAAGAATCAATATTCTTGTTTAAGAGCTGATGAATTAATGAACTATTAAATGGTATAGGTGCCTGAGAGCAAATCGTAGGAAGTTCCGCTGAACAGACTCGATACGTCAATATGTCGACAACTCTCGGGACCACCAACGTTTTATAAAACCCAGGATAGAACTACTCTTAGATATATCATATAGTTTATCTGGGAGGTAATCTGTGGTCAGATTTGCCAACCAAGTCACAGACAGAACCCACATGTTGAACCGACAGAACCCACATGGTGAACCGACGAATCCGAGAACTCATAATCTTAAGTGATTGATTTCTGTGGAAAGTCATAACCTCACATTTGTCTATTAGTCCAGTCAATAGGAACTAAATAAGGCCTTTGTCCTACAAAAGGTGAGATAGTTGCGATTTTTATATATGTTAATTTAGTTCCAGGCCCCGATGAAAAATCAAAGTTTTCACCCTTGGGGTGGGGGATCCGCGCAGTCCGTCATCTTAGATTAAAGGTATCAAAAATTGGTTTTCTCAAAATAATTCCTCAACGGTTGATTCTACGACAAAAATGTAAAAATATAAATTTGAAGAGACTAAATTCTTCCAAAAATATGTACTTATACAAAAAGTACCATTTATACAGGGTGTTTCGTCCATGGTGGTCCATAAGACAGGAGGTCACCTAGTCAAACATAAAATTGTATGGCAAGGGGGGCGGGGTAGTCTTTGACAAAATACCCTGTATTTTAAAAAGTGCAGAGTATACGGTCACTTACAGAGCTCATTGTGTGCAGAAATTCATGACCTTTCCAAAGACAGCTCGACCAGCCCCTGTACAAAATAGGATAAGCATTTTCGATTATAAAATACATATTACTTACGCTACACTATCTCGCTACAACTATACAGGGTGTCCCGTACGTACCGCATTTCCTTTAGGTATACCCCGGATTCCTCACTCAATTTCGAAAAATAAATTGTATGGGTGGAGAGTCGGAAAATGCACGGTGTGGGCGGTAGGGGAGTTTTGTGATTTTGGGTGCATTTTATCCTAATACCACTTAACTTTCTTGTTATACACCCTATGAAGGTGATTTTCATCTCCGCTGATAGTAAACCCGGTTTCCAACAAATGCCCAACCACCTCTCTACTCCCTTTCCGTCGGCAGTTATAGGATGTCAAAGTCAAAAAATTGGATAATTTTGCAATTTCTTTTTCAATTTTAACGATTTTCCCGCCAAAATGCATGATAACTATACAGTTTTATGACAAGATTTAAAGACCCCGGAATGTTACCTTTAATTTGACTATGCGCATGTACCTACCTAAATGCTACCGTTATTGAGATGTTCCCCTTTTTATGGTGCA
Organism: Dioctria linearis; assembly: GCA_963930735.1. Lineage (NCBI taxonomy): Eukaryota > Metazoa > Arthropoda > Insecta > Diptera > Asilidae > Dioctria > Dioctria linearis. The sequence goes on along the minus strand of OZ005742.1, from coordinate 14,020,073 downwards.
TAATTTCATTAATTTTGCTAATAATAATTGAAATCGCGCCTAATTTTATGCAATTCCACGCAAATTAACAAAATTCATGAAATTATGCATCATAAAAACGGGAATATCTCAAAAACGGTAGCATTTAGGTAGGTACATGTGCAGGATCAAATGAAAGGTAACATTGGGAGGTCTCGAAATCTTGCAAGAAAGTGCTATCATTGTCTTGCCTTTTAGCGGGGAAATCGTTAAAATTGAAAAAGAAATTGCAAAATTTCCCAATTTTTTTACTTAACGTCCTATAACTGCCGACGGAAAGATGGTAAAGAGGTGGTTGGGCATTTGCTGGAAGCCGTAGAGGGTTTACTATCACCTGAGATGCAAGTCACCTTTATAAGGTATATAACAAGAAAGTTGCATGGTATTAGGATAAAAAGCACCCAAAATCACAAACCCCCCCCTACCGCCCGCACCACGAATTTTCCGGCTCTCCTCCCATACAATTTATTTCTCGAAATTGAGTAAGGAATCCGTGGTGTGGTATAAAGGAAATGCGGTAAGTATGGGACACCCTGTATATTGCCCACAAAGACTTGTCTTTTTATAAATTAATTCAAATTGTAATAATTATAATAAGAATAGAGTTATGGGAAAAAAAAGTATCAGTAATCTTCATTTTATTTGAAGCGCAAAAACGAAAAAAATTCTCATATTTGGGGGAGTTGATCCGCACTGTACATTGCCTTCTGAAAATCAAGGAAAGAATGTGCTACAATATGATCTATTTTTAAATCATTGGGAAGCATTATCTAGTATGCCCGGATCAAGACATCACCATTCGGCTGTATTTTGCAATGGAAAAATATACATCATTGGCGGTACAAGACCCGCTTGTAATAATTTAAAGCCGGTAAATAATTTTTTTTTTTTCAATTTTTATAAACTTTCAAAAATTATAAAAATTTTTCCGTTTTTAGACACTAGCAAAATCCATGTGGAGCTTCGATCCTGAACGATTGGAATGGACTAATGAAAAGAGTCTTCCTTATCCAAGACGAGATTTTGGAATGGTAGCTACTGCAAAAGGATTGCATGTTTTTGGAGGAGAGAATTGTGCGAAAACTTTACTTTCTTCACATATTTTCTATGATATCATTACTAGAACATGGAGTAAGGTAAACTCTATAGCAGGGTTGTAAATGAGCGGACTCATTTATCATATCAACTCATCACTCAACTCAGGATTTGAGTCCGCTCAATCATTGAGTCCGCTCAACAGTTGAGCGGTGGTTCATCGCTCGAAATTTGAGCGGACTCACTGGTTGAGCGGACTCAATCGTGAGCGGACTCAATCGTGAGCGGACTCAGTCTTGAGCAGACTCATTGCTTGAATGGACTTAAGCAGACTCAAGTCTTGAGCGGACTCACTGCCTGAGCGGACTCATCATTTGAGTTGAGCGGACTCAAATCATATTTGAAATAACATAAAGAGAATCTGATTTAATTAAAATTGAAACACAAATGATGAGTCCGCTCAGGCAGTGAGTCCGCTCAAGTTCATTCAAGCAATGAGTCCCCTCAAGACTGAGTCCGCTCACGATTGAGTCCGCTCAACCAGTGAGTCCGCTCAAATTTCGAGCGATGAACCACCGCTCAACTGTTGAGCGGACTCAATGATTGAGCGGACTCAAATCCTGAGTTGAGCGATGAGTTGAGTCAAAATGTGAGTCCTTTACATCCCTGCTCTATAGCGCATTAAATTATGAAATGCATGAACAATATTCAACTGTTGAAGAATCAATTTCTGAGGTTAGACCAGTGATGTAAGAAAGTTAGTCTAATCTGGTAAATATTCGTATATGCTCCTCAAATGTTGAATATTAAAAAATTCGCCTATGCTTATGTAAATTTCTCTAAGACGACTCTTCATCTTTATTGCTATTTTTAGAAATCTCCTTTGAAATTAGCCCGTTCTGGGTTAGCTTCTATTTTATTAGGAAGACATATTTGGGCAGCTGGTGGAATTGTTAGCAATCAAAATAAAGGATCTGTGACAGATCTAATTGAACAATATGACTTTAAGGAAGATCAATGGAGTGAATTTGGTCGCTTAAGAATACCTAGGTAAATATCGGTATAGTATCTATCAACGCGTATTTTAAATTTTAAAACATAAGTTCACCAGATTATAAAAATCACCATTCATATTAATGGTCTAAACTGGAAAATAGCTTACATTGACAGTGGATTATTAATAGTCGTTCTATATATTTACCTACCACATTGTATACAATTCGGAATATAATTTATTTTCTAGATGCTTTGGACGAATATGTGTTATTAAGAAGTCACAAGTGTTTATAGTAGGAGGAGTAAGTTTAGATGAAAGTAAAAAGTTTTCATCAATAGCAGCAATAGACAAATATTTTTTTGAATTTCAAGAATGGAAAGAAGTGGCCACAATGACCACTGCAAGGTTTTTGAAATCTATTTATTGCAATAAGAAAAATAATTATATATTCCACTAAATATACTTTAGGCATGGACATGATGTTGTAACTGTTGAGGATAATATCTTCATTTTTGGTGGTGTTTCGACTAGCATGAAAGTAACATTGAGTTCAGTGGAATGTTTGTGTATAAAAAATATGACTTGGGTTCAAAATGTTTGCCCGATGCCAACACCTTCTTCTGGATTTGCAGCAGTATCATTTCACTGATACTATTTGTTTTAAATTTGTCTTCTTTTTTCATTTAGTTTTTATATTATGTATAGTTATATCTTATTTTACTTATTGCATTTTAAAGTGTTGTTACTAACTTTTTATTTTGTCAATAAAATATATATGTACATATTTGAACCAGATTGTGACTTAAATCGTGTTACACCAATATTATATACGGATACAGACTAAGCAAAAAAGCTTCAAAATTGTGTTATTTCAATGAGAAAATAATAGTGTTACGTGCAATAGAAAGAGACAACTGGTGACATCTACTGGTAGTGGAGAGTAAACAACTTCAGGTTCGGAGAATCGATGATAGAATCTTCGGCAAGGTTCAGGAATAGAATGAATAGAATAGTCAAGAAGATTCTGGAATAGAACACTCCAGAATAATCTGGAGAGTTTCTATGGTATAAATATAACAGTTGTCACCGCCAAAGAAAGAGTCTTCTCTTAGACGTCACAGTGTTAACAAGCGAAAGTAATAAACGGGCGAAAGTGTTGTAATTGGATTGCGATAATTGAAAGTACAATATTAGCGATAATTTAAAGTTGAGTTGATTAATTGAAGGTTTATGAATTTTGTATGATTACAGTAAAGTAGACAATCAACAAACTGAAAATAATAAAAGCATAAAATTTGTCATCTCTTTATCTTTAGCCTTTATTACTTTATGCTATTATCTAAATTATTCTGGAGTGTACTATTCCAGAAACTTCTTGATTCTATTCCAGAAGCTTCTTGATTCTATTCCTAAACCCTCCTGACGATTCCATCATCTGTTATCCGAACCTGAAGTTGTTTACTCTCCATTTCCGGTCTCTTTTTGTTGCACGTAACAATATCAAGAAATTTATATTTTCCCAATGAAACAATGCAATCTGAAGCAAATTTTGGCCTTTTTTTGCTTAGTCTGGATCCGGATCCAGATAGTTGGGATCCGGATTATCCGGATTGCCGGATTTGAGGAATCAAATCCTAATTATTTGGAATAATCCGGATAGTAATTATCCGGATACTTTCAGCTCTACTTCGTGGATGTAACGCTTTTACGTAGCGAAAATGTAAAGATTTTTTAAAATTATATCCAAAGACAGAAAAATACAATTATTTATATACTTAACAATGGATTCTTAGCTTCTTGTTTATTTTTCAGGAATAAAGAATGAAATAAATTTTAACATATTTGTTTAATATTATACATAAAAACAAAACTGCAAATAAAAACATAATTGGTATATTATACCCAGGAGGGTGATTCTGATCATTTCTCGTATACTATTCACGTATTTAGGCGTGAATTTTGACATTTTATCGTACTGTTTCTTTTAACACAGTTCATTTTGTGTCTTCACTGTTATCTACCACAAAATGAACTATAATGAATTTTCGATGAACAAATGTCAAAAAACACGCCTAAATATGCGACAAATTAGTCAACTGCTCAAGAAGTTGTAACAAAAATGTTACACTATGGTAAATGGAAATTCTACACCTAATCAGAGCATAACAAGTGCTTAAATTCAAAATATTATTTTGAATTTGTAATGTGAAGTGTAACTTTCAGTTCATTCTACGTCATGCAAGGGTTGCTGACCTAAATAAAAACACGAAAAAGTCAGTAGAAAAGTTCATTTCATTTAGGCGTATATTTTGACATTCAAGTACGACAAAAGATCAGAATCACCCTCTCGCTAAAATTCAGGATAAATATTCATCAATAGCTCTTAGCGCGCTAAATTTTATAAGAAAATTTAGTTTATAGCGGACCTCAGTACTAGGCTTTAGTTCCAAAATATATCTGGTATTAAAACAGATTATAACAAATTCATGCCAGCTATTCATGACAACTTCTACCATAATTACAATGCATAAAGACTTTCAAGTACTCTTCAATATAATTAAACTTTTGTTTTTATTATTAAGCCAAGCTCAGGGGATACCCTATGATGCAAAGCACAGAATGACAGGAACGAGATAGAGATGGGAATTATCTAAATGGAGGTGGGTGGCGGAGGTGCTAATATATGTCACCTTGATAATGATTTCTTGTAATTTCTGCAGTAAGTGGTAATTATTTTGTCGGTAATCATGAATTATTACAATATAATGGGAAAATTGTAATTGTATTGCCGTATATGTATAATTGCAGCATAGCAATTTGCAATAAAGGAAATTAAATCTTTTTTTGTTCGAAAATTGTTTCAAATCGTGATACACGCAAGTGTTAAATGGTGAATTTTGAACACTTTATATATAGGAGAAAAATTAAATTTAACAGTATTGCTTTAGTAAAGTTACAAGAGTTAAAAATAATGTTTCAAGTTTTGGTAATATTATCACTTTTGATCCAAATTAATTTTGGGGAGGCCAATCCGAATATGGTATTTAAATACATAAATTTTTAATTAAATTTATATTGCAAAATATTTGAGAGGATATTGCACACTATCCAGGTGTATTTAAATTACGAACGATATAAATATGTAGAAAATGTGGTAAAGTCTTATTTTGCTTATTTTACAAATCTTTGGAATACTTATTTCGAGTAATTTCGAATATTCAAATTCCCAAGTCTCAAAATTGTTACGTTATTTCGACTAAAGAAATACTAATTTAATTTAGACCCTTTAAAAAAATTTAAAAATGCGGACTTTGTATAATTTTTGTTTCGATACAAATGCCGACTTAATTATTGTTAGATTTCTACAATAGTCTGGTTCTATTGCTGTGGTTAGAGATGTCAAAAGTTATAGGTATATTTACTTGAAGGGAAATATTGAACATATCCCTGCTAGCAATTAATTTTGACATACATTCAGAATATGTATTTGTACTCCACCTGGGGCCAGATTCTATATCACGGAGAATTACGGTATTTCGTTTTCTCCGATTAAAAGTCCCTAATTCTCCATTCGCAACGCAGTTCAGTAGCCCAGGAATTACAAGAGTCAGTAAAACTGACACTGACATAGCCTTGTGTAAACCCCTATAGACTAGTCTTTTTTACTGACTAGTCTATAAATTATCAAACATAAAATTAAAATGGACGAAACTGAAAATAAAAGGTAGATGTTAATGGAAATTTGTGTTTATATTTCTAATCTTCTGTACTCTCTATATTCTAAGATTCTGATCTTTGTCGTATACTTTACTGTTAGAATATACGACAAATTAAAATGAACTTTTCCATGTTTTGTGTTATTATTCAGCTCATCAAGCTTTGCATTACGTAAAATGAATTGAAAATGACACTTCACATTACAAATTCAAAATATTATTTCGAAATTAGGCACATAGCCTAGTATCGAGTTCGAGTAAAATGTAACATTTCCATACAAATTTTAGCGCTGGTAAAATCGCAAGCAAAAATTTTACATTAAAGCCTAGTACTAAGGTCCGCGCTAAGCTAAATTTTGTATGAAAATTTAGCAAGCTAAAACATATTGGCGAAAATTTATCCTGAATTTTAGCGAGAGCGGTACTAAGGTCAACGCGCTAAATTTGCCTTTGGGCTTTGATTAGAGATGGCACCACCAGTAAGTCTCCAAAAAATTTAGCTTGAATTTATCCGCCCGGGCCGTTCTTTAGCGTGCTAAAAATATTTATTGTCAGAGCTCTGAGATTTGATAAATTTATTGACTGGATTTTTGTAGTTAACGTAGTTTTGTACGTCTTTGCTGTAAGTACGGGTGAATTAGATTTCTTTTCGTGGCCGTATTTTCAATATCATTGTTAATTTTTTTTATGGTAGGTATGCATTATACATATTATTTTTATATTTTTAATATTTCCAAATAATTTTAACTACCTGTTTTTAGAAATATTATGGCCGCGCGTTGTAAAAAAATTGCAAAATTCTTCTTCTTCTTGTTTTTAATATATATTTTCTCTGAGTCTCCGCTGTCATATTTTAGCTGCTAAAGAACGGCCCGATATTGGAGACCCGCTAAAATTTAGTTTAGCGGCGACCTTAGTACTAGGCCTAATGCAGTACGAAGTTCGCAGATCAAAACTGAAGATTCCCTCTTTATAAAATAGATGGCACTATAAATTCTCCATACATTTTACTAGGCATTTTAATACACGAAGCATTTAAATTACTGGTAAATTTTAATATTCCTATTTCTATGAAAATTTGCATAATGTTTTTTAACTGTTGTTTAATTGTTTCGTTTATGTTATCAATATATAAAAATCAATTACTTTGTTTTCCCCAAATTAATATACGTCAAAATTTTACCAGCGATGTGAATTATTTGGTGATCGCGTTAAATTTTACTTTGCCCGAATTCGATATTAGGCTTATTGCTCTAATTAGGTGTAAAATATCCATTTACCATGGTAAAAAATATTTATCACAACCTCAGAAGTAGTTGGCTAATTGGTCGTACTTTTGCAATGAATTAATGTCAGAATACACGCGTAAAAGTACGACAGCTTAGTCAACTGCTTCCGAGGTTGTGACAAAAATTTTATACTGTGTTAAATGGAGCTAAATCAGTAGAAAAGTTCATTTCATTTAGGCGTATATTATTTTGACATTACTCTTATTTAAGAAAGAAATTTTAATAAAAACTTTGCAGAAAAATTCAGATGACTTTCATTGAAAATTTAATAACTGACAAATAAGTTCCGTCATAGAACATGTTTTCTTTTATTAATTTTTTAATAGTTGTACAACATTTTTCAAAATACATCCAACATTGAAGGAAATGAAATGTCGAAAGATTTGTAAGGCTATTTGAGGTTATGTTTGGGTTTTTGATCGTTGGAATTGATATTTATAAAATTTTATATCAAAATAAAAAATAAGAGTGAACATTTGGAAAAATGTGTCATATGGTGCAATATCTTTTCAAATTTTGCTAATTATATGCTCCATGCTTTAATAAGTAATCTTTTTTGTAAATTTAATAAATTTAGCCTAAACGAGAAATGGAAATGGAAATAGAAGTGGTCGAAATTGATACCATAAACAAATCGTATGGGGAATGTGACATTTTTGTAGGAAAAGTTGACAATAAGAGAGCTTTGATAAATTTAAATTTGACGACATTTGTAGATATAGATGATACATATTCTGTAAAACCTATACATACAGATATTTGAGTTCAGTTAGTATACAAATTATTTATAATTTCAGTTTGAATCGAAATTATTTAGAAGTGCGCAGGGTAACAATCAATATCATTCTGTACCATATCGTTTTCCAAAGATGCCTTTTTATCAAGTTATGAATGACTTTTATAAAAGATACGTAGGTGATTATTTAGAAGGTTTAGATAACAATCTTCCACAATTTGAAGGTAGTTGGGACCATCCCCTGAAGAAGGGAAATTATTATGTACTCGATTTTAAAATATCTGTTGAACAAGCAGCAAATGCGCCTGAAGGATTCTACAAATGTGAATATTTTATATATGCAGGCGATGAAAGTGCAATTTTGAAGATTGTCGCAGTATTTAATACATACTATGATTATAATTTTTAAAAAAAAAAAATATGTTTAAATAAATTGTAAAGATGTTGCAAAATAATTTGTTGTTGTTCTTGATTAGATTGAATTTATCGGTCCGCGCGGTTCTTTAGCACGTAAAAATATTTGAAAAACGATAAAAACATGTAAAACATCAACATATTGAAATAGAGTAGGTAAATTTAAAAAAAAATGCTTTTTCTTCTTCTTCTCGGAAGGAGTTGATTACTTTGTCGTAAGTACTTTTAGGCGTATATTCAGACGTTTGTTCATTGCAAATTCATTTAAGTTTATTTTGTGGTTGATGTAAAGGATAAATCACACTGAATATGGTGAAAATAAAAGTAGGACAAATTCGTGGTGAAATGTCAAAATATGTGACAAAAAGATACGCCTAGGCTCCGAAAAAAGATCACCATTCTGATCTTTCGTCGTACTTTAATGTCAAAATATACGCCTAAATGAAATGAGCTTTTCTGCTGATTTTTTGTGTTTTATGTGTATTCAGTTCAGCAAGCCTTGCATTACATAGAATGAACTAAAAATGATACTTCACATTACAAATTCAAAATATTATTTCGAATTTAAGCACTTGTATTGCTCTAATTAGCTGTAGGATATTCAATTATTACAGTATCAAATTTTTGTCACAACATCGGAAATGCAAATTCATTTTAGTTTATTTTGTGGTTGATGAAAAGGATAAATCAAAATGAATATGGAGAATATAAAAGTACGACAAATTTGAGGTGAAATGGCAAAATATTTTACTAAAATATACGCCTAAGCTACGACAAAGAGATCAGAATCAGCCCCCTGGGTGCTCTTTCTCGTACTTTTAAGCGTATATTTCTGTCAAATATTGCTCACGTACTACCACTAGATATCCGTTTTACACGTACTAGCAAGAGCAGGAAGATTTTCCGTTGCACACGATACCGTTGTTCACATACTACTACTAGCTCTCCGTTTTTCACGTATCGGCGGAATTGTAGCCAGGGACGAATATACATAGTAGGTTTCCCGGATAAGCAATTCCAACTTCTAGAATATTTGAATCGGTTAGTTAGGCGTGAGGTTGAAGGCCCTTAGTGTCTCTATTGCCCTACTTATAATATTGATTCAAAAAGTAACTATGAATTATAAGCGACGGAAATTTTGATATGGAAAACTTCACAAATAGTCGTTCAAAGTTTTTTGTTACAAGTTTCACTAAAAATTTAATAACTGACAGATAAGTTCCGTCATAGAACATGTTCTTTTTAAGTAATTTTTTAATAATTATACGAAATTTATCAAAATACATCAGATATTGAGAAATAAAATGTCAAAATATTTGTAAGGCTATTTGAGGTTATTTTTGGGTTTTTGAACGTTGGAATTGATATTTACAAAATTTCAAAATAAAAAATAAGAGGAAAATGTAAATAAGAGTGAACATTTGGAAGAACGGAAAATTGTGTCATATGGTGTACAATATCCTTTTATATTTGCCTATTTATATGATCCATGCTTTAATAAGTAATCTTTTTTGTAAATTTAATAAATTTAGCCTAAACGAGAAATGGAAATGGAAATAGAAGTGGTCGAAATTGATACCATAAATAAATCGTATGTGGAATGTGACATTTTTGTAGGAAAAGTTGGGAATAAAAGAACTTCGATATATCTAAATGTGACGACATTTGTAGATATAGATGATAGATATTCGGTAAAATCTATACATACATATATTTGAGTTCAGTTAGTATAAAAATTATTTATAATTTCAGTTTGAATCGAAATTATTTAGAAGTGCGCAGGGTAACAATCAATATCATTCTATACCATATCGACTTCCAAAATTGCCTTTTTATAAGTTATGAATGACTATTATAAAAAATATGTAGATGATCATTTAGAAGGTGTAGATAACAATCTTCCACACTTTGAAGGCAAGTGGGACCATCCCCTGAAGAAGGGAAATTATTATGTGCGCGGTTTTGAACTGCCTGTTGATGACGTAGTAAATATAAATGCGCCTGAAAGATTCTACAAAGTTGAAATTTTTATATATACAGGCGATAAAAATTGAGGAAGATTATCTATACAATTGTAGAAAATTGGTAACAGTGGAATTTAAAAAAAAACTATTGAGACTATCTTTGTTCTATTTACCAAATACGGTGGTGGTGAACGAGTGAGGACTGTAAAATCTTGATTATAAAAAAAAATTTGCTAGCTAATAAGACATTTGTCTAATTTATAGAAGACATCTGCGAATTTGTTCACGTGATAGGTTTTTCAGGGTTCCGTACCCAAAAAACGGGAACCTTTTACTATGCCTCCGATGTCCGTCCGTCCGATACCGAGCTGAATCTCATGAACCGTAATAGGTAGACAGTCCGCTATAACAACAAATAATAAAATTAAATAAAATTAAAAATTAAAGGGGCCTCCCATACAATTGAAACGTGATTTTTTCTGCGTTTTTTTCCTCGTTTCATTCTCATTCATTATTATTATCATAAGTAGGCAATATTTTTTCAAATGACGCCTACTCTCATTGAAAGAATAAATAAAAAGTACATAATGTTAAACTTTGTACGATGGTACGGAGCTCTTAGTGCGCGAGTCCGACTCGCACTTGTCCGATTTTTTATACCCTAGATAAAATGTAAAGGGTATACTAAGTTTGTCATTCCGTTTCTAACGCACAGAAATAATGCTAGTAGAGAAAAATGGATTGGACACCCACACATAAAATTAAAAATTATTTTGATTTTTGCATGTCCGTTTTGTCCGTCCGTGCACACGAAAACTCGAGAACGCGTGTACTTAGAGAGCTGAAATTTTGTACGCGGACTTAAAAAAAAGGAAAATTAAGTTCGAAAATGAGGCAAATCGGGCAACTCCTTCGTGGGGTTGCTATACAAAAATGTCGTTTTCCACCATAAATTTGGACACTGCCTGAGAATGCGTTGACATAGAGAGCCGAAATTTGGTACATGGTATTTTCTTAGTAATAGCAAATAAAATTTAAAAACTAGAATAAATCGGGCAATTCATTCTTGGTGTTGCCATATAAAAATTTTAGTTTTTTACATATACTGTGAAAACGATCAGTCCTAGACATTTTTATTGTACTAAAAACTTCTTCAGAATGTGAAGTCCTATAAAATTGGTTATAATCATGTTTTCTGTCCGACGAACCGTTCTAGAAATATATGCGAAAAACCAATGCAAAAAACAAAATTGCTGAAATGGGTGCCCATACGAAATTTCATACGGGCGGGCATTCATCTAGGGTATCATAAGAATTGGTCTTAGACCAATATTAGCTTTTTTACTTGTTTTTTTAAATTCTAATAAATTAACTTTTGACATACATCCCGATTCTACATATGTGTGCGATTTACAAAACAACGATTTCTTTAAAATAAAATCCAGATGGCAGCAAAAGGAAATGGAGGAAGTAACAAATGAGATAGTTAAGCAACCGAGAAAATTCTGTTTGGGCGACATCTATTAGTGAAGCAAGTAAAACTAGTATCTGATATGCAGAATTTTGACGACTTATTTTATTGTTTACGTGAATTTTGCGTGTTTTAGCCTGTTTAAAGCTTATTGAATAAAAATCAATTATATTATATAATGTGTATTTTTACTTAATTTGAATACTTAAATGTTTCTTATTTTTATGTAAAGGTACTTCCGAAAACTTTAAAGTGATTTTGGCGAATAATTGGAGTTTACCAATTTTGTGCTAACCATTATAAAAATATTTATTACTGTGATTTGTAAATGGTAATAAAAGTTTTCATAGTTCTTATCATCAAATGCTTCAAACATTTACGCACCCTAATGTTTTTTACGCAGATGGTTCCAAATCAGAGGAAAACACCGAAGCAGGCGTTTTCTGCCGTGTCGTATGAAAATGGACATATACCTCGAAATTTTCCAGGTGGAAATCAGTCGTTTTTTTTAACTTTGATAAAGAGGTCAAGAAGATTACCATCTCTTCGAATAGCCAACGCTGTCAAAGCCTTGATAAAGACTTTTGCAACCTCTAAACCTGCTACTAGAGTGTAAAGCCACCCTAAATTCCCTTTCTAGATTTGATGAGGTATTCGTTCTATGTGTGACAGGTAGTAGTAAGAAAGTAGAAAGCGAATAGGCGGACGTGCGAGCTTGCTAGAAGCAGTTTCGCAGGCTCCCACTCAACGAAAAAGCTACTAATTTTAATGGTGAATTCTTTTCACCTGAACTGAACCATAACTCATTCGCTTCGTAAACCTAAAGTGTTTTCTTTACCACACTGACCAGTTCTGTCCGCACGTATGTTCTTTTCCCAGCGATTCTATGTTCGGTTTCTGCACCGGTTTCGAACTTTCTTATTCCATGAAAATATGTGGGTACGGTTTGTGAAAATACAATTGTTTTATTGAAGAGGTTTATTCTTTTATTAAAATCATAAAGGACGAACATTTTCAGATAATCTACTTTCTTGCATTCTTTTCAGCTTGTCCTCGTTCGAGACAGGGGTAAATTCGGTGTAGATCTGACAGATTCTGGTTCAGTTCAGTGCCTGTTTGGTTGAAAAGAATTCACCAATAATAACTCAATCCTGAGGACTCCTGCTTCCATTTTCACTTGACACTCCTTTCTCAGTGGTCACCTGCACAGGATAGGGCTTCTTGAGCCTGTATGCAGAAGTTACGGAGAGGAAAATGAAACGGTGACTCACTTTCTTTGTGACTGTCTAGCTATGTCCGATAAGCGATACTCTTTGGCTTACATCTCCCAAAAAAGTGAACGGAATAAGGCGCAGCCGACTTCACCATTAGAACTTGCCCAACTTCTCCTCATGTACAGGAAAGCTCAAACGGCGGCTGCGCTCTCGCTCGCACTGTGTTTCAGCCTTATTTCTTGACCTTTGTTTACATAGTTTTTGTATAGGGACAGAAATTTCTTAGCTCTAGCATACCGCCCCTTGTATTCAACTGCAAGAACACAGTGAAAATATATCTCTAGAGAGCCGAGATTCGCATATTGTGTATAGAAATTTGCAGTAAGTTTTTTTTTAATTGGTATTTTGTGCGGAAATTTTAAGCTTTTACTTATTTACAAGTCTTGCTTTAAAGGTAGAGGCTATGTTATACATAACTGTGAGTAATGATTCTTTATAATAATAATAGGTAATGCTGTCACTGGGGAGTCTGTACAGATGTGTCAGAAAGTTTGTATCATGGCTTACAGACGTCGTTTTCGTTTGAACTTTAATTTGGACCAGTATTTATGTATGGAAGAGGAAACGTTAGAAGAAGTTCGCTACCAAAGTTTCGCACAATCGATAATATCTAGCTTCTCCTTTACCACCAACGAAGGACGCTGCTCAGTATCAAAGAAAAAATCCATCCGGCTGGAGCTGGAAACTTGGTACCAAGAGGGTCACTCCAGTAACCTGCCCCAGATACCTTATTAAATGTCATTTGAAGCAATCGCAAAAGGAGATGCAATGGAGGATGTGGCTTTTTCGCGAAATTATCTGTGACTCAAACTGACTCGTCTGAACAGGCGCAATTTGTAAATTGATTGATACAAAATATTATTACAGTGTTTAATAATTTGGTTAGATGGCGCTGTATGTGCAATTTTTAACATATATTTTAATTTCTCATAGTAGTCAATTTAAAAGTTCAAAGCAACAAAATAGTACTGTTAAAATGAAACATGAAATCGTTTAATAGTCGACTACTCATATGAATACCTTACATATAAGTATATCAATGTTATGTTAGTCCCCAAAAATATATACATATGATATAAAACAGATTATAACAAATTCATGCAAGTTATTCATGACAACTTCTACTATAATTATAATGTAAGTACTTCCAAGTATACTCTTCAATATAATTAAACTTGATAATGATTTCTTGTAGTTTGTGCAGCAAGTGGTAATTATTTAGTCGGTGTACAGCAATAATTATTATACAAAAATAGTAATTGTATTGCAAATATGCTTGCATAGCAATTTGCAAGAAAGGAAAAGTTTTTTTATTGTTAACAAATTGTTTCAAATCATGATACACGCAAGTGTTAAATGGTGAATTTTGAACACTTTATATATAGAAGAAAAATTTAAATTTAGCCGTCATTAAGTAAAGTATTGCTTTAGTAAAGTTACAAGAATTAAAAATAATGTTTCGAGTTTTGGTAATATTATCACTTTTGATCCAAATTAATTTTGGGGAAGCCAATCCGAATATGTCATTTAAATATATATATTTTTGTTTTTAATTATATTTATATTGTAAAAATTTTTAGAGGATATTTAACGTCTATGTACACATTATCCAGGTGTATTTAAATTACGAAGGATATAAATATGTACAATCAATCGAACGCTACCGAATATAGACCTATTGCGATATTATCATTCTTGTCAAAGGTTCTCGAAAAACTCCTTCGTTTGTAAATTGTGGATTATTGTGAATGTCTATAAGTCTATAATTATTTGAATAAGTGCAAGTACAGACAACAGCTATACTAAAGGTCAATACTAACTTTCGTTTGGCAATTGATAGTGACATAATAACTGCGTTCTCGTCCTATTGAACTTTTCAAAAGCATTTGATTCTATAGACCACACTCTGCTTATCAACAACAAACTAGTAATTAATTTTAGTTTTTCAAGTTTCGCATTCAATCTGAATCAGTACCATCTTTTGGGGGGTATCACTAAGTTACATGTAGTGGATATTCCTCTTCTACCTTTTTTCCAAGCACTAGTGGGGTACCTCAAGGCACGATACTGGGTCTACTATTGTTTTCCCTATTTATGAATGTTATTATCATTCCTCACTATCACCTACATGCTGATGACTTACAAATTTACACATCAAAGCCATTGAAGATGCTGTCGTTCACCTTAATGATAACCTTTGCTCAAGACATGAGTGTTGTATGTATAGCGAATAAGCTTCGATTGAATCCTATTAAATGTAATGCAATTTTAATCTTTAGGTATAGACTGGATACGTCGTCACTGCCTCGTCTTTTACTCAATAGTGTCATCTTACCTTATTGCGAAAAAGTAGTGAATCTAAGTGAATCTTACATGAATACTTAAAGTATACTTGAAGTACGCTTGAAGTCATCAAAATATCATGAAAACGTTCATTTAACGCGTAAATTTCAACTTAAGTAATTGGAAAATTAAATTCAAGCAAAATTCAAGTCAAGTAATTAGAATTAATGCAATCAACAACCCAACTTTCAAGTCAAGTACTCAAGTATTCATATAAACGTACTGTAGGAATCATATTATCAACAATACATTTTCTTGGTCCAATCAGGTAATGTTATCTCTAAGGTGTATGGATCTCCTCCACTTCACTTTCCACTAGGATGATGCTGGGTAAGTCTCTAATAAGTACCAGTTTTTATTTATGTCAGCGAATTTGGTCTAAATTTAATTATCTGTTTCTCTACGTAAATTGAATATTGCATATAACTCTGCTGCTCGGTATATTTATAATTAAAGGTGTTTTGACCATATTTCTGATTTTGTTAGGACTATCCTTGGATGCCCCCTTCAATAATATCTTCTGTTTAAAGATTTGCTAATTCTTAATTGTGCTATCTCCTATGGCAGACCTACTGATTTATATGAAAAAGGGCGTTTCTCCTAATGTTCATGTAGTGTTAGTCTATCTGTATCTGGTGTTAGCTTTTTGGTCTCTGAGAAGCACTATTTTGCTGGAACTGTCAGAACCTGAAATACTTTACCTTTGATATTGCGGCATTGATATAAGGTTCTAGAATGTATTGTCTGAACATTTTCGTACAAGCTATCTATTTTTTTTGCAAGCACAAAAAATTTGATAAAATCTATATAAATAAAAATGAACGGCTGGACCGATTTGACTAATTTTTTTTTTTCATTGTTCGTAATAGTCCGAATATGGTTTTTAAGGAAAGAAAAATTAGAATCGGCAACAACTTCTTAGTGTTGCCGTATGAAACTTAGGTTTTTCATTATACGTCGAGGTGGAGAGCAAAAATTTTGTAAACGGCGTTTAAAAAAAAAAATTGTAATTTAAGTTTAAAAAAAGGACCCCTCGGGCAACTCCTTCCCTTTAAACCCCCATCCACCCCACCCATCTAGGCATGTAATTATTACCGGGCAACGCCGGCGGGCTCCCCTTATAAGTGATAAAAATGTCGGAAAATTTCGCGTTTAAATTCAGTAAAAATTGATTCTATATGGAAATTAATATCCACGGCAGATTGACTGCAATTTATGCGCCATTTGTAAGTGTGCCGATTTACCAGAAATATGTGTGGAGATCATAAATGTTCAGGCGTAGAATCAAAATCGGCATATTTTGTTTTTTGTAGGTACATATTTGTTTATCCTCTCTTTTATTTAGTAAAAACAAAAAGTGTAATCAATGAAAGAGAAGCTCACAGTTACGGAATCAGAGAGATAAATAGTAATTATTGCTGATATTATTAGACAATTGCATATCGGAATCTTCGAAAATATTGTCAATTCTTACCACTTGATCACTTTCCTTACAAATCACTATCAGCTTCAATTGTATTGTTATACTAGTCGATGAAATTGCTTTTTCGATATCATTTTAGAATTATTACGAAATAAATATTTTCAAACTAAAACTTTCAGTCTAATTTTTTATTATACGTTCCAGAACGCGAAATAAATAAAATCAACAAAAGTCACAATCTTTGTTCTCTCGTATAGACGTAATGACAAACGTAAAAAAAAACGCGTTAACTTTACACGTGCATAGATTTTTTACTGGGAAGTATAGCTTGAAACAATTTAAATTAAATTGAAAGAAAGAAATTAAGTCAATTTTGTCTGCAGTAGTGATTTTCACATTTCTTAAAACATTAAAATTCTTCATTAATTTATTGCAACTGAAATAAAAATTTGAAAATTTCAAAAAATACTGTGCCCTTGTCGGTTTCACTGGACAGCAAAGTACAAAAACCAGTTTTTCAGTTTTATGTTGGCAACGATGTTTTTTTTTACAAACGCAATGACATTGACAATTTTGACAGTTTTTCTTTCTATCTCGTGATATGAAAAATGCGAATGTAAACAAGTTAACCAGATTGCAATGATTACGTTAATTAAGGGTTTAATTAAGCAGCATTTATTACTAGTTATTATTTTTATCGGTTTAGCTATTTATTATCCAGACCTTACGAACAATTATAAAAATTATTTTAATGAGTTCAGTCCTGTTGAGCCTGCGACGGAACATTCAACCAAAGAAACTCTTTTTACAAAAGATACCTTGGCAGAATTTAACGGTGAAACTAAAAAAGCAATTTACCTGAGTATTTTGGGGTATGTTTATGATGTAACCAAAGGTGTGAAACACTATGGAAAAGGATGCGCATACAATTTCTTTGCAGGCAATTAACTTTTTAGTATGTAATATATTGTAATTGATTAACATTCCCAGTTAACAGGACGAGATGCATCTGTAGAATTCATAACCGGTGAATTTGTGGAATTCACAGAAGGCTCAGATGATGTACTTACACTGAAACCTTCTGATCTTTTAGGCTTGGATAATTGGAAGAAGTTCTATGACAAGGAATATATATATAAAGGAAAGCTTATAGGCAGGTAAAGAAGAGTTCATTTCCTAGTAGGAATTTCGTTCACTTAATAACTCCATTAATTTTAAGATTTTATGATGAAACTGGTGCTAAAACAAACTATCACTTACAACTAGACCAAATGATCAAAATAGCAGAAGATGAAAAAGAGGAAGAATCCGTAAAAATGGACCAATTTCCAATGTGTAATATAGAATGGTCTGAAAGTTTGGGTACAAAAGTTTGGTGCAGTAATCGTAGTGGTGGTAAGGAAAGAAATTGGACCGGCGTACCTAGAAAACTATTTGAACCGGGCAAATCTTATCGGTGTGCTTGCGTTAAGAAAGAGGATTTAAATTTCCCTCATTTAGAACAGTATGAAAATTGTGATCCAAATTCGGATACATGTTTTTATCGGGTAGACTAAATAGAATTTATTGTTAATCAAAAAAACATTTTATTTATGTACCCATGCTTAAGCTACGTACAACTTTGGGCTAACTGTGACCAAAAGTCTTCTTAAAGAATAAATCGTCCTATAGGAAAACCAGGATATCATTATTATAGTTAATATACTGTTTTGTATTCAATATAATTAAGAATCGGCTAATTTAAATGTATGTAACATCGTGGTGATACCCACCGTCCTAGGATGTGGGTCTGTGGCCGGGGTTGAAAATCAATGAGTTTTCTATTCTAATATTAAATTAAAGCGTTTGGCTCCGGAATCCATCAATTTTAATATTTAATAATTGACTTAAGAAAATTTTATACTAACTCACGGTCAAATTCAATATACCTAGTAATTTAAAAACATCATGCAAAGAATGAGAGCGATGTGCGAGTTTTGTATAACGTCAACGATAAGCATAATAATTGGGTAATAGTTCGTAAAAAATATTTAGCTGATTTGTGTTGCATTTAATTTTAATATTTTTTTGATTGTCATCTCTAAGTCTGTTAATAAATGTTTTTTTTTTAGACAGGAATAAAGTTATTTCATAAAATTTGGATACAATCCCAATTATTTGTTCTTTAGTATAAATATCTTGAGAGCAAAAAGGAAGATGTGCTAAACTGAGTTGTTTAATTAGTAATTACAAGACATAGTTCTTCCTGTATGTATAGAGCCCCTTAAGATGGGTCAGTATGCTACCTCTGCCCCACGAAACTTGTAATTAGAATGACGGTCGGAGCGAAGGCAGGTATGAAGTGCAACTAAGAATTCGCAGGCAGCACGTATTTGTATTGGCTTTTATATTATTTCAAGCATTGCAGTATTTAGCTGTTACTTTACAGGATTTGTTCCACCATCTGAAGGCAGCAAGCACAGCAATTTGACTGATGTAAGACCCAGTTTGGACAGTATGTTGGCTGTACGTAATCTATAGGTAGGGTGATGTTTCATTCCTGCCCCCAACCATCATCTTACCTACAAGCTTTCCTGAGTCAGGCAGCATACTCACCCGTCTAAACAGGGTCAATTCATGAAGAGTGTTTTGAGGCACCTCAAAGCGCACTTTATACTGACCCATTTATTGTATTGGGCAAAATATCCGCTTTAAAATTTTATTTTTTTCTTCAAAGCAACTGAAGCTCCAAGTCACAAAAAAACAAGGCGTATTTGCGACGGAAAGCTAATTCTTAAATTTGCCAGCAAAAGACGAATTATATTCTAAACGATCCATTACTGTTTCATTAAGGTAAGGTTGAGTTAACGTTACGTTAATTCGATATCGTATAAAGTAGCTGGATTTGTATAGGTTAAAACACCCATTCGCACTTTTCTCACAAACACTTACATAAAACCGAATTCGACTCGACTGGTTTTGTTGAGTTAACATGGATTCAACAAAAACTCAGCTCAATTCCGTTTCCCTTGTTCACTAACCCAGGTTGAACTGAGCATGAAAACATAGTACATGCTACAGGGATTTCGCCAGACAAAAAAGTTTATCGACATCTCTGTTAGAAAAACAAAGGAACTCCTACTTCTTAGGAGAACATAAATCAAAATGATTCTCAGGGCATTACTCATTGAGGTATCACCTATAGAAATGGGATTGGCTGAGACCTCATCCTGCCACTTCTGTCAGGATGCTCACGAAACCTCGGATTGTAATCATGTGCGGGAATCTATTGGAAGAGCCAATGTCTATGTTAGCACTGAGAAGTTTTACCACATTTTGCATGATGGCTTCCTGATACACTTTGGAATCAGTTTTAGCTTCTTTTTCGAAAAAATATCTGCTGGCCAAAAATAGAATATATACTCCTACCTAAATCTTGATTCTACCGCTTCTCTACTGCTGTGTGTGTGTGTGTGTGCATAAATCCTATACAAATTTACTTATTAATTTCCTCGCTAAGAGGAAGCTGTTTTGATTTTTCCAGTCGTATCTTTTTATCGCGCGGGTGAATTTTTTTTTTTTTCATATTATTAAGCCAAGCTCAGGGTGATATGATATGATACAAAGAACAGTATGGCAGGAAGGAAAAAAACGGAAAGGAATTACAGAATTGCCGATGTATGTTACTCTTAAACCTTCGCAAATTGTATGCTGGAGGAAAGGCAGAAGATGGTGGACTGTTCCACATTCGCACAGTTCGGCATAAAAAACATCACGGAATTTTACTGTACGGTCGAAATAAATTTAAAGGGTAAATTGATGTGCGCGGTTTGAAGCCCGAGTTTTGCGTGCAGGAATTATTCTACAAGGGATCAGACTAGATATTTTATCAGAACATTGAGCATACATATAGCGATAAAGGAGCGAAAGGCATCCAAATTGCGGCGGTGCTCAAAAACTTTGCCAAATCCCCAATTAGCTTGAAGGCTCTCTTTTAGACGATGTCCAATGAACTTATGGCTGAGCGACTAGCCCCGACATAAATATTAGAAGTGTATTCCATTCTAGGTCTGATGTTTAGTACTTGTACTAAACCTTTTTAGAAATTCAAAATATTTCGATGCTTCTTTGGCAACATAGAAGATGTGATCTGTTCAGGTTAACTTATTGGAAATATTAATGCTGAGAATGACGGTGTATCGTAAATCACTGCTCCATCAAATGGGTGTAGAGAAATTATGATCTCGTTTTAAGGAGATGTGACAGCTTTGGGACATATATGCATTCAATTCGACGCGATTCACTATGCCCCAAGCGAGGATATTATCAAGGTCGTTATTCGATGATATAATCATGCAATCTGATTTAACACATGCGGCATTCCCTCTGCAGTCCGAAAGAATGTCACAGGAGTGAGCGATATCAAGGTTACTGTCATCAACGAAACTATGAATGGGATTTAAAGTAAGGGAAGTATTAATGAAAATTAGACAGAAGCACACCGGCATTTATATGTGAGGTTCAAATGTACCGCCATCTAATACAATTAGGCGACCAGATAGAAAACTTTGAGTCCATAATAGAAGAGGAGGGGATAGATCAAGGACTTTAAGTTTCGATAAAAGGGCAAGATGCCAGACTTTCAAATTACCAGAGCAACGATTTTGGATTCACCAAAATTGTGGAGACTATGGTTCCAACGTTCCGTAAGAAAAGTCAGCAAGTCTCCAGATGAG
This sequence comes from Dioctria linearis, assembly GCA_963930735.1. NCBI lineage: Eukaryota > Metazoa > Arthropoda > Insecta > Diptera > Asilidae > Dioctria > Dioctria linearis. The sequence goes on along the minus strand of OZ005742.1, from coordinate 13,998,678 downwards.
CGTCCAGTCCGGAAGTCATATTGGCTATCGTTGACGAGTTTCTAAATACTTCATTAATTTGGAGTTATTGATAGATTCAAAGACTTTTGAACGAAAGATAGCAATTGGTCGGTAATTTGAGGGAACGCTACCCTCTCCTTTTTTGGGAATGGACTGAACGTGTGAGCTAGTTTCCAAGGAATTTGGAAATTTTCCTGTCGAATAAGACAAGTACAATAGTTTGCGCAGAGGTTTAGCCAAGCAGCTTTTAACAGGGGCGAGGAACCATCAGGACCTGCGGCTTTGGAGACGTTGATCCTCTTAAGGATCTTGAACCCATCTCTCGTATGGATGTATATTGGCTCTTATACACACCCGCACGGAAGATGCGAAACAGGTATCTGTGGAGTGGAAGACGGGAATTAGATGCGAATATAGCAGCCAAAATATTAGTTTTATCCAGGGTGTCGATCACCACTTGAACGTTGTTAAGCAGTGAAGGTATAGAGAAACTGCTGAAGTTGTTCCTGATGGTTTTGACCAGAGACCAGAAACCTTTGCGGCTTGCCAAGATTCTCTGCCTAATACTCTGGTTAAAAAGATTTTTTTCTTTCTGCATAATGGACATGCAGGTGTTCCGTACATCTTGTTTCAGCAGAGCTTGTGGTAGAAGAATGTCTGAGCCACGGGGTGTTGTGGATATTAAAATCGTCTGCTAGGACGATTTCGGAAGAGAGAGACACTGAAAGCAAATGATCAATATTGTTGGAGATATTTTCAAATGCGGATACCGTATACCGACATATTTGGACTGCGATAAAAGAAACATAAGTAGATGTGCTTGTGGAGTTTGAACCTAATGCAGAACTAAGCTCTGGATTGGCGGACGGTATTTTTCTAACGACGGTAAAGGTCACTTCATTCCGTATATTAAATGCGATCTCCCTATGTGGAGAGAGGCACCAAGCTGTAACCAGGGAAGTGATACTGACTAATATCAGCATCAGAAACGACCTTAATTTCACTTAGTGCGCAAATTGCCGGATTTTTTTATTTAAGGTAGTACACCGAAAATAGATTAGCTCTCAATTCACGAATGTTGCAGAAGTCTAAAATAAAATTCTGCATGCTAAAAGCAGAGAATGATAAGATCTTAAACCAAGATCCGCCGTCTCGTGATGCTCATCTTGCTTATATCATTGCTCAGTCAGTAATTTTTGTCTACGAATCGGATTTCTGAGAATTCAAGCTTTTTTACTGCATTTATGGTGTGTGGTGTCCGTCATTGGATCTTATCTGCTAACCAAATATAAAAAATTAAAATGTATCCGAATTAGACAAAATATTTATGTACACAAGGATACAATTGTCGTCCTTTCATTATTAATTTAGTCTGCATTTAAAATTGTACAAATGCCAAAATGAATTAAATATGTCTAGTGAAGACCCACACAGGACGAGGTAGGAAATCTTAAACTGAAATATTTGTGCAAATTCACCTTTCGCTTGATCATCATACATATTTACAAATAAAATCACATCCTATAGAATAAAATTTATTTATATAAAGTAAAAAAAATAGCACAGTGTATTTTTATTGCAGAAAATAATACTAAAAATAAATAGCAAATTTTAAAAGTACACAATAATATAATCACGCTAATAGCCATTCAGCAAAATGAGGGATCATCGATTTAAATTTGATTTATTTTTATTTCTACCGTTATTATATATTTATGTATAATATATTTTTGATAAATACCTACCAAGTGCAATAAATATTTTATGTATGTATTTCGTATTTTGAAAAGAAAAAAAAATCTTGCAGATGTCCTTAACGCATAAAAAAAAAATTAAAATTAAATAAATACAAAAGAAAAAAAAGTCTAATAACAATGAAATTGCAAAAATTTCCTAACTTTTCCGTTTTCTGATATCGTTTCTAATTCTTTTCGTTTACTTACTCTTACAAAGGAATGAAATGAAAAGCCAAAAAACAAATGAAAACCCACAAATTTAGTTGCGCCTGAGTCATATTTATTTTACAAAAGCAAAAATGAAATAAGAGAACTTTTTTTTAAAAATGATTCTAACAAGCATTTTGCATTTAATCACATAACTTTGGAATATAAAGATTTTTATTGATTTATTTTTTTCTTAAAAGTGTTTTCTTTTTCCTATTTTATTTGTTTTGTTTTGTTTGCTTTTTTATCCATTTGACTATCTTGTGTTTCGTTGAAATGTCGTTTTCAATTAGAACAAGAAAAATGATCCCAGACATTTATTATATTCTAGATAACTTTAGCAGCAATTAATTTTACACAATTAGTGTGTTGTTGTTTGTATATTAAAACTTTTTAGAAAAAATAAAAAACCATCATGGGAACGGACATCGATTGGAAATGTTCTTTTGACTTTCTTTAGTTGTAGTCTGAATTTTATGTGTAAAAGGGAAAAGATATATGTGTGGAATCATGTAACTGGTTTTCGTTGAAGAAACTATCTTAATTAGTTTTTGGCCGTTGATTTGATACTATTATTTTATAGGGGTCGGATTCTATAACATGCCCAGTTTGGAAGATGAACCAAATTGCATTCCTCGTTCGCTGCTATTCTACTTAAGTTTTTGGAAATTTACGGAAAAGATTGGTAGTTCTTCTACCCACTTCTTCAGCAGCAAAAAATTCGGAAATTTGGCGTGTTGAGTATCACAATTATTTCTGTAAAAGTGAGTATCTGAGTTTTCACCCTGAAAATCAGTACCCAAGACCCTTAAGGGATTTATCTACGGGTGAGAAAATGAGTTTCTGAATCTTGTATATTATGAATTATGTAAAATTAGTTAAAAATATTTAAAAAACAAAATCTTTTTATTCTTTTCTTGTGATCTACGTACATTGTCAATTTCTGCGCTGATTCTGTTTACAGAAAATTAAAGATCCTTTTCATACCATTAGATCGTATGTTCAAGAATTGTGTGCTAGTTTTCTTGGGGAAAACTATAATCAGGGGACTAATTCCAGAAGTCGATTCGATCACAATGGAATCGATTGTCATCTAGACGAGGGAAAAATCAAACAAAATTCCAAGAAATCGAATAGCAAAAATCCACAAAACAGTCAATAATGTTTAGTGGTTTTTTGCTATCAGATTTTGTAGTTTTGTTTCAATTTTCCTTCATCTTCAGGTTTAGTCAACCTATATTATTTTCCATGAGGAATTCAACCAGAGTTAATGCTAATGGAAACGGGAATTGTGTTGTTTCTTTTCGTTGAATTCACATTAAATCCAGGAAACCAGTCGTGTTAAGTTTTGTGTAAGCTATTTGTTATAATAGTGCGCATAGGATGTGTTATCCAACACAAATCCGGCTGCTTTATACGATATCGAGATCACTCAATCAGCAAAACCTACCATCGGGGATTATAATCTCTGAAGAAATCTGTATGACACAGTCCTGGGCAAAGCACATGTGTATCGAAACCTTGCATAGACAATTTTCGCGCAAAGTAAAACTCTAACTTAACTCTGGTTCATAGAAACATAATACTGGTCCCTACCAGCCACAAGCTGGCGATTCAAGCTTTCATGGTAGGCGCGCGGGGAGGGGGTTAATTCTATGCTGAAGCTACTTATTATGACCTCGCATCTAAAATGCACTGTACTGCACTTAATTTAGCTTATCAGTGGTCCTGTTTGTTATGTATACATATATATTTTAAGTAATATAAGGCTTTCTACAGTACTTAGATCTAAACGGCTTCTATCCTTTTTATTTCACTATGCATTGAAAAACTGCTTTTGGTACTGTGCTGCTAAGGTACACATAAGTTCAGCCAGTTGCTGCTGTAGAAATTTATTGCATAACTGGAATTTTCAAGCCAACAGCCTAGCTCAATTAACTAACAGCTCTCAAAATTCGTATTGTGTCTTGCAAAAGTTGGCAGAGTTCACAGGGTTGAAGAATTAATTTCTTTAAGTTGCTCTCAAAACGCAATCGACGCAGCAACTGACCACCAAGGTGAAATAAAGTATCAAACTAAGTTGAGGCAACTTTGGAGCAAGCATCAATAAATTTACATTGTTCCAAACTGAGTGTAGCAAGGTCAATCCACTCAAAAATTACGAGTGCCTTGCAGTTGCGTTAAATTAACAAATTACTGTGGAATCGAGTGGACGGTAAGAAAATTTTACTACCAACAAAGAAAGATACAAAAGTGGGCGGTATATATATAAAGGTTAACTACCCCTAGTCTATGTATATGGTGTTATACATTCGATTCGATTCTGATCGAATCGAGCTATGGAATAAGGCCCCAGTTGAGAGTAGGATTAATTTTTAAATAATGTAAAATACATACAAATAGTGATCACGAATAACCCTCGATGTCGCGGTGTTATTTCAGATGCAAACTAATGTAAACATTGGTTAACCGTTGACCATTGTAAGATGGCGCTATACTTTGGAAGACGCGTAGCTAAAACCCTAAATAATCCTATATAAAATGTGTAAATTATTGTAAAAATATCATGGTCATGCAGTGTGAAACGGCTCTAAGGATCATAGAATCAGGCGAAATATATAGTAGATTTTCGATTTCAATAGAGATAAAAGCAGTTGCAGACTGAACATATCTAGTTTACAAGTATTTACTACAATTAATTTTCCATTCAACAGAGCTTCAGCTTTTCTCACATCACAATCACAATTCGTAGCAGCTATGTATACTAATTATAGTATTATTCAGACTATCCAAATCGCGCTTACTCTAGACTCGATTTCGACTCGACTCGATTTAAACATACCCACAAATCGATTTTTTGTATTTTTCCCTTACTGTGAACAAACTTAAAATTCATGAACATTGCGATGTCAGCAATCATTGTTTTGGATAGTTTGCCATCAGTCTTGTCATTAGAAATGTATTTTTCTCAGTCTATACTGTCCATCGGAAATGGAGGCATATGTAGACGCTGTACAAGATTTAAGAAAAAAGAAAAGTCTAAATAAGATTTTATCAATTTTTTCCCTTCCACAGAAAATTTCGGAAATGAATAAAATCTTTAATGTGCTTTACATTACGGTAGTCAAAAATAAATTTGCACTACAAGCTCATAAAAAACAAATTTTTGTTTATTATAAACTGAAAGAAGTATGCCCTTAAACAAATTCAGGAAAGCAAGCAACTGATGGATGACCACCCAATGTTACCCAAATAAATTTACATTAGGTCTATTCGCGTACTTTTTCAAGTAAAAACATTAAGATCAGCAAACAACAGCATCTAGAAGTAGAAGTGGAAGTAAGTTAACTCGCACGGGAAAGAGGAAAGTTTTAAAAATAGAAATGGATGATAAAAATTTTATGGTGATTGATGAATCAGATAAGACCTAAAAATGTGACAAAAATCATAAAAGATTTTAATTTCAGAGCTTTTTTAGGTTACGAGGAAGCTTAAACGAATAATTAATAATCGAAGCACAATCCCAATAAGCAAAAATTCCAGATGTGGAATTTTCGCACGGAATTCCAGCGGAAAAAGTGACGGCATTCTCACACACACAGTTGTTGATGTGTTCGAAGTATACGAAAAATTATAAATGGATTATGTATATTATAGCTGTGTTCTTTTGGTTCCGTGTAGTGTTCTGCAAAACACAGGCGATTGCGAATTGAATTGATTTATAGAGTGCATAGCAGTAGAAAAAGTTTTGAAAGTATAGCGAAAATAATCAAGGTGCCATGACTTTAATTCTTACAAAACGCTAAATCTGTCACACTTTGCTTCGAATTTATCAAGCTCTATCTTAGCATTTTGCAAGGATTCAAGTCATGGCAGGTTCACTATTTTCTCTATACTTTCGAAACTTTTTCTACTGCTTTGCATCTTACAAATTATTTATGTTCCATTGTTTAATTAAAAAATTTAGAAAAAGCTTTGAAATCCCTAGGTATTGCATATAGAAATGCCATGGAAAAGTCTGGGAATTCCATGCGAAAATAACATGGAAATCCGATAGATTTCCACGTTCAGTTCCATCTACCAATACAATCAAAGACTTGGAATCTCGGCGCAGTTCCCTTCGGCCAAAGAAGCGGAATTCCGTACGTAAACAGTACGGATTTCCAGGTAAACTCGTCAAAAATGACAAGGAGAACGACCGGAATTCCGTTCGAATTGCTTATTGGGAAGTTTCTAGTCTGGCGTCCATTTTCTTTTTTACCTCTTTGACGTTTACTCACACATTCTCCAGGCCGAGTTAATTTGACTAGTCTTTTTGACTTAAGTCAACTGCAGTCGCCGACGAGAACAGACCCCGGCCTCCAATTAAAATGTTGCTTATAATTTTATATTATTTTGTCTCGTTTTTCTTGTTTACCTCTCGAATGCAGCAGTTCTCATGAAAGTTTTCGATTGTTTCAAACTTAAATTTGTTGTCTGCTTCTATTATTTTTTTTTTATTTAGAGCTTAGCGAAGCTTTGAGTAACTTATAAAAACACTTCCTAAGGAGAGTTTCCATAGAAAAGAAGCTTATCATGAAAGGTGAAATGACAATAGCATAACAGAGCCTTTTAAACTGAGCTCAAATTAGGAATTCTGACTTTTACGAAAGTACATTGTTCACTTTAAAGAGAGACACACACTGTGGGATGCAAGTGAAATGGCAAGTTTTTATGGTATCTACTTTTATCCATTTGCTATTCACACGCAAGTGAACTGCTATCTGTCTTATTAAGCAATTAATATTGTTTTTCTTTTATATCGACGGGTTTCACTTTACTTATTGTCAACTGTAATTAGAACTTTAAATTGATACAAAACAACTTATGCTATAATTTTTGGCGTACTACTTTTATTTTTCTGTTGACATTACGAAAATGATGCGAAAGTCGACATTTATATCCACATTTTTAAATAGTCTGTATAACATAAACCCGACAGTAAGAAACTTTTTGAATGTCAGAAATAAGTCATAAAGTAGAAGTGAAAATTTTTATGGGCAAAACTAGATATATATTCCTCTTGCTGTTACTAATTTATCACATTATGTGCCAAATCTTTCTACAGAGTACTGACACTATTCTCGACAGATGATATTTAAACAAATTTTAACAAATGAATGTAAAATCAAAAAATCAAGTGAACCTAGAAAAGATACAAAGATTTAATTGAGTATCTTTGTTGGGTCAGTAAGAGCATAAATGTTTTCCGTATAAAATAAGCTCAAATCGAACGTATTTTGTTTGTTACATAATTCAATCCCCACGACCGTAAAAACAAATATCCAGGGGTTGAGAGAAATTTTAAGATGAAAAACAAGCGAAATTAAAAAATAAATATCTTGTCTCAAAATGTTTGTGGAGCTAAGTTGAAGTTCTTAAGCTAGTTTAAGCGATTGAATAAAAGAAAATATAAAATCGTTCATAATAAAATCAAATAAAAGCACAAGCATTGTGTACAATACATGACGGGAAGGAATACAGAAAAAGCAAGTTGTATGCTTTTATATTCACAATTCTTGGCGCTCTCTTTAATTAATGCATGGTTGCGGTAATAGATTGTATAATTATAAAAAAGTGTATTTAAAAATGCAACAACAATATTAAGTCATTTGAGTATACAAAAAATAATATAATATACTTTCCTGAAGACTCCAAAATAGTACAAATGTTGTTGGCATTGTGTCCACAGCGATAGAGATTATTTGATTTATAAAATACATTTAAGAATTAAATTCCATTCGTGATTTTGGTTAGGTACTCATGCAACCATACATATTTACAAATATAAACAAAATTCCCTCCATATTTGTCACGAATTAACGAATATTCTTCATCTTGGATTTGTTCTATTTTTCCCTGCACTTTTACAAGTTTCATCATGTTTTAACACAGAACATTCGTTTAAGATACAATTTATATATAAAAAAATATATATTTCCCCCATTTCTCCCTTCTACTATCGAATAAAAAAATAATCAAAGAGTATTTTTCCTAATAACATGCAATAAAATAAATAAATGCATGAAAATAATGGCAAAATGCCGTAACGCAAGAAAGTCAAATGGTTAAAATTATCGACACGAACGCGTCATCAGTTTCAACTATCTAAAAGTAGATTCTTCCTTAAACGGTATTATTTTATCCTTGTGTGTGTAGTAGTAGTTAAGTTAGTAGTAGTTGTAGTATTTAAATAAAATCAATAACAAAGCGAGATTTCACATGGAATTCAATGGTAGAATTTATTCGTTTTCTTTCTTCTTCTTTTCTTTCTCTCTGTTTAATTTTGCGACATAACAGGGTTAGTTGTTGGTAACTGTCCACCGCCACGTACCCCAACAATATGACCCTGCCCAGCACGGATTGGTTTTGCTGAAAGAGACAATTAAAAATAAAAATTTAATTAAATTAATAAACAAAACACTTTAATAAGTTTGATTGAAAAAGAGAAGGCAGACACACACAAACAAACGCACACATACCTATTTGTGCTTGTGGACCACGACGTGCAAGATTTTTTTGCCGTACAGCTTCTTTAATTCGATCTACTTCATATTGATAACGTTTTCGATCACGCATTGCTCCTTCCTTGGCCTCTTTTAATGCTGTTTCTAGCGCCTTAACACGTTCCATTGTGGTACGTAAACGTTTCTCTAATTTTGGTAGCTCACATCGAAGATCAGCATTATCACGTACAAGCTGTTTATGTACTTTTGTTAATTGCTCCAAATTATTTTCCAGAAATGAAATTTTCTGTTTCTGCGCCAATGAGCCACCGTCATCTTCATTATCTTCAGCGGTAATAGATTTTTTAATTCGCGCCTTTAATATATTAAAAATTCAATTTATAAAAATTACATCGAAATTAAAATGGGTGTCGATGTGGAGAGGGGCCAGCCATATCATGGAATGCGATACGAAATCAGAAAATTTTAATGCGACAACGATTAAAGAAATTAAAAGTTTACTCAACTTCTTTTGGTATATGTAAAAAAAGAAACAAAAAACCAAAAAGAAGAAAAAAGCGTTAAGCATTTTCTGCGTGCACGTATACCAACCTCTCTAAAAACTTAATCCGTTTTGTAAAATCGTATCGTATTTCTTGATATAGGGCCATACGTAGTCAATAAAAAAAAATAAACGCACCTGCAAATCTTGAACAAAGAGTTTTCGTAGATTGTGTAGAGTTTGCAATTCCTTTGAAACCGTATCTTCCAGACCTTTCAAATCTTTGCGTGCTTGTTCTCGCCGTTCATTTGTGAGTCTACAGGCCCCGAAAATAAAAAAAAGAAAAGCAACATAAAGAAATGAATGTGTAAAATAAAAAAAATAAAAATAATAATAAAAAAAAATAAACGTGAATATAAAAAAAATCCAAGGCAATAGCTATACTTAGCATGCGATGGGATTGCGATCGAACTTTGAATACTATGCGACGATCTCAGTTCTCTCTTAGTCAGATACAAAAAACAGTCAATTTATACGCATTAGGTTTAAAATTCGAACGTAGTTCCGTCAGATTCTAAGAATGAGCAATGCCTTAAACTACCTTCTACTTTAATGAAATTAACGGTAATTAAATAATATACGATTGTGGAAATTGAGAACATGTGCTTGATTTTCATAATATTTTTTTATTAACTCTCTTCTGGTTGCAATTCATATTTACAATAAATTTTTTGTAAATATTCAATGAGAAAATATATCAACAAGTTCGGAGATTTTATTTATTTTCTAAATAGGACCGCGAAACTTGAGTCTTTTTGTGTGTATATGTGCTACGCTACAACACATATGTATTATACATTTTATATTTTTTGTGGACTACATACTAAAACAACACATGTTCCCCCACTATAGCCTTCATTCACTTTAGATAAAAGAAAAAAATAGTAGTTTTTTGAAGAATTTGTAGCTAACCGTATTTTGGTATATACAATTATATTTGAATATTAGTAGGAAGGAACTAGGTATAATACACCCTGAAACGGTAGTAGTACCACTGTTATGCTTTCAATGCTGGGGACCAGCTTCAGTGCAAAGCCGAAGTATAGGAAACACTAGTTATATAGGTACGAAAAAAGGACTCTAATATTCTAACAGAAGTTACGCTTAGATTAAGCTACCAGGAAACGAGTGGCTTGTAGGTAATGATACGCAGGCTACTTAGCCAGGAAAGGAGCAGAATCTCAATTTAATGGATCTGAATCTTTCTGCGGCCTTACAATTAGCCATCTAGCAGGAGAAATAATGTCCACAGCAGAAAAGGCTCACCAGCTACAATGGCAGAACATACATAGACTAAGAGACATACTCGTACGTCTTATATAAAAGACCATCAACTGTGGTAAAAACCTGTACCAAGATTCAGCTAACTTGAAATTAAGAAGAAGTGAATGAAGTTAGTCCCTTTTCTAGAAATTTGATTCCACTTATAAATTGGCTCATTCAATTCACTCACCCACGATTTTGCGATGAACGGAAGTGAAAACATCGAGCAGCGATTTTACTTTAGAAATGGTAAGCACTTATTATAATTATTAATTATCACTAATAAATTGTAACTCGCTATTTACAGACTAGAAAGTGCTAATTGATGGACTAAAACAAAACTATGATGTATTAGAGGGGAAGCTTGTTAGTGCACAAGTAAAGAAAAAGTATGGGAAGAAATAGGGAAAAATTAGATTCATGCGTAATATTATATTACAATTCTCCTTATTATCCGCATGAAATGTTTAGAGGATAAAAATTCGGAACCGGATCCATTTTCACACATAAGATCGCCACAAAGCTGTGAAATTGACGTCAGAAGTTAAATTTTGAAACTACTCACTTCAGTTTTTAAAAGGAATCATTTCTTTTTTCAGAAGTGAGTGAAGGAAGTGAAATACTCACAACATTGCTGAATCCCAAAACAGATTGAGCTTTTCATTGGCATAATGACGGCTATTGCCGACTTGGGTGCATGTTTATGAAAATGGACAAGATCACAGACGATTACTGCCACGAAGAAGTAGAATCAATCTGTCTATGAATGCACAGGACTTGCTCGCCAAAGACTATAATGTCTGGGCGAAGGTTTTGTAACCCCATCAGATGCTCAAAAAATAAATGGTGCTAAAATCAAACCTTCATAAAGGTATATTGGTTTCGAATTGCCCCACAATGTTCAAATTTCCTCTATTTTTATTATTATTAATTAGTTTATATACATTGGTTGGGTCTTTATGTAATCGTATAGACAAGAGCAAGTGTATGGAGAAAGCAGAACAACTATCTGATTTTATTTCGGGGGCAAAGTCTGTGCTTGATCCAATTACTTTGAATTGTACATCGTGACATCCATACATATATATGTCAAACATCTCACAGAGGCACTCGAAGGGAATCAGCAGAAGTTACATACGATCATTCGCCAGCCAGCTACCAAGCAGAAGACCGAACAGAAATACGCCAATATTACAACAACTCAAAAGATGAAAATTTTATTCAGTGAAGGTCTTAAATGGAATAACTGCTCTGTAAAGCACAAGTTTATCATCCAGCAACACTCAGGACACCTTCACAGAATGCTTTGGGAATTTACAGTAACCGCAAGCAGTAACCGTAAAAGCATTATCAAGCTGTAAAAAAAATCTTCGTCTCTTTAATGAATCGAGAGTGATACGTTTTCTTGCCGTCGTTGATACAAAACTGAATCATTTGAGGCATGCTTTCGAGTGACGGTATATCTTAATGGTGACTCATGGCGATATGCTGAGAAACATACAAATTTGCCTCACTAGAGTAGTAGTGGATTGACCATACCTAGAAAAACACCTGCATCACCCGCAAATCAAGTTATTTATCAAGTACTGGAAGAGGACAGAGTGTAGACACCGCAAATAGCACAAACTAAAAATCGACATTCAAAATAAAATGCGATTGAGGCATCACGACACACTGAGTCTCTATACTTCACAAAGTATTACTAAAATCAATAAATAGTACACAAAAAAGTCAAAAAAAGGAAGTCAATCCTGATGTCACAGACTTCTAAAATTCTCTTCAACAAAACCCTGGCAAATTTACTATGATACCTATCGAAAATATAAAAGGATTCTTCGTACAGAATCGAAATCAATCAACTATAGCTAAAGACGAAATATAGCTCACGCCAGTTCAGTTGATAATTTTTCGCACATGCGCAAAGCGATTTTTTCGGTAAATTACACCATTTATTCACACAGTTATTCAAATTTTCTACATACACAGCAACATACACACAAATAATAACCTTTGCGCAGCGGATAAAAACTACCAGCTGAGATGACTGGATGACACTATCTGGTGTAGGAAATTGAAGATTGAAAGAAAATCACATTTTCTCAAACTAAGCTCTCATAAGGTGCCCTCAAAATTTTAAGACTGAGGACTCGATTCACAAAATATTCCAAATTCAGTAGGCTTATTATTTCTGATTCGGCATTTCATCTAACACAACATAAGTCTATGACTCAGTAAATATTCCAATCTTTAAAGAAGCCAATAAAAAAAATTTTCGCTACGTATATTCCCCAAAAAAGCTAATCCATATTGATGAAATAAGAACATAACCTTACTAAGAGATGGAAGAGTTAGATAGTAAGGCAATAAAAAAAAAACCCCCATCAGAGAAACAAAACGTGCTTCATGCCAAAACCCATGGAAAATACATGGTGTCTAGCAGAATACCTTATTTCTCAACGGCAAGCTATCTATTGAGACTAATAACGAAACGCCAGGAAAAACAACGGTAACCCAAATTGGAATTCTACCGGTGACCTGCAAAGATAGAATCCATAGTTTGCTTTCATCCTAAACAAGACGGAATGGGTCATTGAATAGACAAAACTGAAGTAAAAATGTGGGATTCCCCTAACTATGCGAATAGAACACCTTTCTCGCTAAGAAAAAGATGCTGTATTCAGAACATTACTAATTTAGAAAACACATTTACAAATTTACTATTTACTGCATATGAAATGCGCGTTAAGCACACAACCAACCGCCTGGTACAACTTTAACTTTAAAACACGAGCACCTATATACCAAAATACAGCTAATTGCAATTTACTTCGAAACAGAATCCCAAAGTTACCGGGCTTATAGGCTAAAGTATTTGCAGTTTTCATTATTTGCCGTGACTGCAAAGCGTGTTGCCGTAAAAATATTTACATGAATTTCTTCTGTACACCGCTGTAAAACACAGGGTAAAGTTAAAGTAGCTAAAAAGCCAACGAAAATAACCAACACTGCAGCAGGTAATTATAGAACGATTAAATACTGCGGGCACTGGTGGGTTAGTAGGACCATTGCCAGTGAAAGTAACAAATGCAATTGTAATGTGGGCAAGGCAGAAAGGAGAGCAGAAAGAATTCCATGGCGGCTACTACCATTATTCTTTTCTGCAATTATACCCAAATATTGAGTATTTGCATTAAGGACATCTTTACGCATCTTATTAAGATTGCACTTATTCAGAAACGTCTCCTTAAGACTGAAACAGTTAGCGTTAGTAAGAATCGATGGAAAATTTGGTGGGTCGAGTGTTTGCAACTTATTTATTTCCCCCTTATTTGTTAATTGTTCTGACTGAAATACTGACATGATCTCCTGAAGTTTAGTTGATTTGTCTGCCTCCTCTTGTTTCAGCTTCTCATAATCAGCTGTCATTTGTTGGTGAGCTAAGGTGAGTTTTTGATTGATGCTGAAAAAAAAAACCAAAACATTAAAATCTGCTCAAGAAGAAAAAGTTTGGACACAGAAATCAAAACTTACTCTTTAAGTTCATTCATAGCTTCCTGTTTGGCAGATATCTCATCTCGCAATTCTGCAACTTGTTTGGTGTGTGCATCACGCAGCTCATCCATCTGGCTATCAAACATAGCTCGAAGTTGTTCTGCTTTTTCTTTTTCCTCAGCATTAACAGCTGAAACATGCTCTGCAGCCTTCAATTTTGCACATTCTTCACGTAGAGAATCAATTTGCTCTTCTAACGTCCTCTTCTTATTCTCAGCTTCTCGCATGGATTCCTATAATATAAAAAAAAATTGTTAATTGCAAAAACTTCAAATGATTTTTTTCGTTCTCTATCAACAAACCTGTAAAGATTTCATCCTAGCTTCATGCTGTGATATAAGAAGACGACATTCTCCAAGATCTTTTTCATATTCAGACACTTTCTTATTAGAATCCATTTGCTGTGATTCCAAATTTTGACATCTTTGTGCAATATTCTTTGCCTCAGACTTCATTTTACTTATATACAATCTAGCAACTGTAAATTCTTCTTCAACCTTACCCGTTGTATCGGGTGTGTTCATTTTCATATCACTTGTGCTATCAGTACACAGAGCTTGTCCAACTTCAGATAAATCTCTCAATAAATTTGAAAGCATTTCATTGATTCGTTTCTTTTGGTGAGCTGACATATCCTTCAATTGCTGAAGTTCTGAAGATGTTGAATTTAAAAAGCCTTGCTTTTGTTGCAGTTCATCATTAAGAGAGTCAATATCTTTATTTTTCGTTTCAATTTCTTGTGATTTCTGATCATAGTTGACAGCAAGCTCTTCTAATGCCTGCAATACTTCTTTTACTTCCTCCTTTGCACTCTCGTTTTCTTGTTGGATCCTTGTCATTTCAGATTGTAGAGTTTCATATTCACGTCGAGCATTAGCAATCAATTCCTCTTGATCCATAATTTGATCTTTAAGTTTTTCAACGTATTGGCTCTGTTGATTAATTTCTTCATCCTTATCATCTAATTGTTGATAGAGTCGTTCACGTTCTGCTTCTAATCGTGACCGTTCGTCACTACTTATTGAGCCAATCATTGCAGTTAAACCGCTTGGAGTGGCAGGGACTGGAGCAATTTCTATCGTCGTAGTATCAGGTTCAATATTTGGTGTACTGGCTTCCATGATTTCTTGAAGATTAATCTAAAAAAAAAAAAAAATTTACAAACCAACATAAATATATAAAATGCTAAGCATAGAAGCAATAAAAATTACTTGTTCTTCCAAGTTAACTGTTTCACCAGCACGCCATCTAGCCAGCTCTGTTTCCAATTTTTCGACTTTTCCTTTGAGTCTGGCATTTTTCTCTTTTTCTTTCTCATACCTTCTCTTCCATTCTTCTGCTGTAAGCTCTTCATTGACACAAACGACATTCTTAACAGTTTTAGCTCTTCTACCAAACTCTAATGTGGATTTCGTTTCGGATTCATTAAAGCTTGCTGGTGAACAGCAAATCACAATTGTAGTCCGTGCATTTCCTCCCAGAGACTCTTGTAATATCCTTGTTAATTTTGAATCACGATAAGGAATATGAGTCTTATTTCCATCAGCTAATGCCGAAATGACATTTCCCAATGCAGACAAAGATTTATTAATATTTTTCGCTTCATCTAACACAGTCCCTTCGGCTCCAGTTTTAGATACCTTTTCTGATCCGGCTAAATCAACAAGGTAAAGTTTTCCAGAGAGTTTTTTCTGATTTTCCAAATTCTCCTGTTTGACATTAATTAGAAATACTGAATGGGAACGAGATGAGTGTTCGTTCATGTCTGAAAGAAATTTATTTTTTGATTTTTTCAAAATATCAATGCATTCGAAATATAAATTAGTGTAACGGTATATTACTTGTAACAGCAATATGTCTGTTCGCCTTTCCTTCTTCTATAACTTCAAAAACATCATCCGGACTAGAAACAAATCGTTCTGTAGCACCTTTTACATAAGGTACACGATTTTTGTCTTCATGTACACTAAGGTTCACTTTAGAGACGTCCAATAGATCGCGAATTTTATCCATATAAATTTCATAATATGAAACTTTTATATGAAATTCCAAATTCATTTCCATTGTGTATATATGATTAAATATATCGTTAACTATTCGCGGAATTATTCCTTGTTTTGTTGGATCACCGATGACACCTTCCATGGTATGTGTTTTACCTGAAGATGTCTGACCATACGCAAATATGGTTCCATTGTATCCGGCAAGGACATCAGAAACAATTGATTTAGCTGCTTCATTGTAAACTTTTTCTTGTGATGCATTTGGTTTGAAGACTTTGTCAAAAAGGTATACTTTGCCCTGAGAAAATAATTTTATAGATTAGAGAATTGATGAAATATTCAAATTGTTAGTGTGATATTGGGGTGTCTCTTATTTTTGATTTTTAATTTTTCTTTAAGGACATATTTTCCCTTATTATAAACTATAAATTTTTGAAGTTAGTTTTCAAGGGAGCTCGTTAAATAATAATACTAAACTAGTTTGTGTTTGGTAGTAAGTTTCTATAGGGCATTATAGTGAGATAAGAACAATTTCAAAATCCTTAAAAAAAAATTGCCTCCAGTTCCAACAACCAACCACGTCACGTTAAGTTGAGATAAATCCCACCATGAACATCAGAAGTTGAACACAGCTAAAAATTTCATCGCCAGAGTCTTAAATCTCAGCCACAAGAAATTTAATGGAGTGAACATGAGAAAAATTAAAACTTATTGAGCGAGAATGCGGTTGTTCCGTTGTTCCAAGTTGTGAAAGTAATAATAGAAGTAGATCTGGTAATTTGTTGAAATTTAAGAGTGCTACTTATATAGCGGTAAATATTCGTTTAAATGCACAAAAAATTGTTAAAGCAATTTGGATTATTTTTGTGTGATAACTCTGAATCCGTAAGTGCCGTAAAAAATGTTTCTGTTCGAGACTGCTGCTATTAATCTAAAGCAAGACGTTTCATAATCTAATAGTCTCAAATTCCGCATTTTATTACATTTAGTCGCTTTGAAAAGAAATATTCCTTCCTAGAAAATATTTTATAAAGTGGACTATTTTTGTATTACAGGCTAAGGGAAACCCATTAAGCAGTCAAGAAATGACGACAATCAAGATTTTGAAAGAATTGGGATACCTCCAAAGAAAAAAGAGATCGGAGACGGCAATTACGATTTTTAAAAAAAAAACCAAAAAAAAAAAAAAAAACAGATTGAATTTCGGGCAAAAGTACATGCAATGTAAAGATGAGTGGCACAAGTTGGCCTTTTCTGATGAAAAGAAATTTAATTTGGATGGGCCCAACTGTTACAGTTGCATAAGAGGTAGACATATCTATCTAGATCAAAAAGAAATTTTGATGGAGGTACTGTCATAGTTTGGGGAGTGTTTTCGTATAAATTGAATTTGCTTCATTTCATTACTACCAGGATGAATTCCGCCAAATACGTTGAGCTGCTGGTAGATGTACTGATTCAGTGAATGAGGATTTCATTTTTCAGGATGCTAATGCTGCTGGGGGTATATGTACTAGCTTCGAAAATTTACGTCAATGCATGAAATCATGCTGGGAGAGTATCAAGCTTGAAAAATTAAAAGTTTGGTGAACTCGATGCCGAAAAGGATATTAGAAGTTCAGTTTTTTGCAAATAAAGGGTAAATGCATAAATTTTTACGTCCACTTCATTTTATAACATGCCATAAACCATAAAACGACGTATTTACCTTAAAATACAGATATTTCTATATCGTGATGTTTGTGTATATATCTGCTACCTATCTAAATTCGGTCATCAGAGCTCAGTTCATTAAGCGAGAAACACATTGCTAGCTTTTCCAACCTCGACCTCAGTATAACTTTAAGAACCTCAACCTGTGAGCCTTGCAAACCTTTGCAACTCACAATACGAACTTTGACAACTTCTATATAATAGCAGTTAATTGGGATATTGGCTTGAAAATTGAAATAATTTTGTAATAATTTACTACAGCAGCAATAACTTTTCACGTTAAATATGTTTCTCAAACTTTTTTTCAACAAATTTCCCGTACACTTTTTCCCGTAAACAATGCTGGCATCAAATGATTACAAAAATTAGCTGTCAAAGCTGACAAAGTTCCAGCAGAGCAGAAAGTAGACCTACTCGAGTTCAGCCTCAACCTGGCCGGCCCCACCAACTTTCACATTGGGAGCTTGATAACCTGATCTCATATATTCTACAGAACTGGCAAAGTTGGTGAGGCCGGCCAGGTTGTTTCACGCTTTAGGTCGGCATGTTTGTATGTAAATAATGCGCAATGCAATAATATATTTTTTTTAATGCAGTGCTATGAATTTAAAAGGTAAGGAACTGCTCTTTTTATTCTATTTTTATTTCATGAGAAACCTTTTTAAGTAGTTATATTTCAAATTGTTTGAAATTTAAGTTAATTTTTGGAATAACCACATACATTTTAGTGGCCTCGAAATGGATCAATAATTCCTATCATGAGCCAGGTTGCGTGTACCGGTGGCCGGAAACTTGAGCTGAATTTTTTACCTTGCTCCCAATTACGGCCTACAAGCAACACTTTATTAATTAGTACTCTGATTTAATGCATTGCATATAAGGAAATATGGGAGAATATATACTGCTACAACGGTAAGCGAAGCATTGTTGGACATTCGACAAGAAAAATTTTCCGTTAGAGCAGCTAACATCAAAAAAAAAAATCAAAAACATCATTGCAGGATAAATTGTCTGGAGGACATTCTAAAAGCGTAGGAAAGTCTGGACCACAAAGTATTTTGACGGAAACCGAAGAACTAGTTAAGTTGTGTGTAGTCGTTAGCCAAATGTCTGTTTTCATTAAGTCCTGATAGCCTTTTAGACACAGTTAAAAAAATTAAGCATGACGATGGTACGACTTTATCCTTCAAAAATGGTATAATCTTTTCCTGAAATGCAATCCAAAGTTTACATATCGAATTCCCGAAGTTCTAACAGAAGCCAGAGATACGGTTTCTGAAGGGGTTATTCGAAAATGGTTTGATAAGCTGTAAAATTATATAAAGGATATGAATGCAGGAGATATATTGGAAGAAAGAGTTGTTTCCCCTTTGTACGACCACCTAGGGATGTAGTCAATAGCCATGCCAGAGACTGATTTTTAGTTCGTTCTGAGTAAGGCTGCATGAGAATACATATATCGCGAATGGGGTAAATGCATGGTTAGTTAATGAACAAATTCAAAAATATGTAATCTTTTTATTAACGACCACATGTCCCATTTACCAATGGAGCTAATCGAGTCTTTTAGCGCAAACGCGATAATATTGGACGCAAACTGGTGCAAAGAGGTGATTTCCGAATGAACTGATATTTCCAATTATTATGCAGACTAGATAATTAAGTAGATTCTACTAAAAACCGTTCTTGTAAGGATGACATTGCCTGAAATGCACGTGAATTGGTGCGTTTAGCCTACATAATTTTTTTCCTAAACAAAATAAAATGTATTGTTAACACTGACTGAATTATAATTTATCTCTGCTATATGATAGAAATGTTTTATTTATTTATTTATGTAATTCAGTCTACAGAGATCATCTCAATTAATATTTACATAAGTATTCAAACAAACAAGAATACAATAGTACTAAAATCAAATTGAAAAATAAAATGCAACTAAAGAAGAAGTATGACTAGATTACAGAAATTTTCTAAAATAAATTAAATAAGCAAGACTACCAGCACTTACAAATTACAATATCTTTAAACTTGATGCGTTTAAGAGCTAGATCCACTTCATTGTCATAAACTTCATTAAAACGACGAGAGCAGAAGGAAATAGGTTCATGCTGACCATAAGAGGTTTGGTGATAAGGCACATGTAACAAACATCTTGTTCTAAGTGCAAAGCCAGGCACATAAATATTGAATAAGATTGGTGAACAAATTTTGTAGCAAAGAGTATCTCTTACAAATATTATAGATGAAATTCTTCTCCTAGTATCTAAGAGTTGTAACCCCAAAAGCATACATCTTGATTTATAATTGGGTAAATCATGCAACCAATCTTCTTAAAGCATAGCGAGTAAAGCTTTTTTTTTAATTTTCGCAATTCTGTCTCTAAGTTGTTGGGTGTACGGAAACCATACCACTGAAACATACTCCACTCTCAAAACCCTCGAGAATACTTCCCAAGCCATGAAACAGAAATCTACATGTGTGCGTTCGGAGTCCGTTTTCTAAAATGTTCTATATTGATACTTATGGAAAAGTTCCAAACATTGGCTTTAGATATGTCCTAGAACCTCAACTACTATCCATACAGGAAAATAGTCTTCCAGTAATTTAAAGCTTGGTTCCTTACCTTCTCAAAGGCTGAATTTCCGATATAACTTACTTAACAAAATAATAAAATAGTTTTGATTACAAAGTAAGCTTACCATTCTACGCTCAATACCTCTCAGCTGAGTAATAATTGCATGAGTGTATGTGCAGCCGGAGTCCGAATCTGTAGGCAGCTACATTCGATATCATCAGCCCACGGCATGTCATGACGGCACAGCGAAATTACAATGATTACTAAACTGAGAATTTTTGTTTGAAGAATCGTTGTCATTTGGTAAGATAATTTTTTTTTAAATAATTTTGTTAGGAATGGTATGAAAATTTTATTACGGTTCGGAAGATAAGAAAGCAAGTTCAAGATTAACAGAACGCCATTTTTCTGTATGAATAGTAGTTTAGGGCGGAGAAGCTATTCAAATCAAACTTTTGTCACTTTTACATAAGAACACTGCAAATATTTTAGAATGTAAGGACTACGTTGGGCCTCGCATGTGGTAGGGAGGGAGTCTGTTTCATGGCTTGTGAAGTATTCTCGAGGGTTTTGCCACTCTAGATCTAACTAAGACAATGTATAAAGCTTTTAAGGTCTGAGGATCACTAAAGTCTTTAGTATTTCGTTTTATAAAACCAAGCAGCTTTAAAGCCCTACACCAGATATAATTAATATGCAAACCACTTCCCAGTTGCACGTCAAAAATGACACAGAGGTCCAAAATTTCATTCGGCCGCTCAATGGATACCTTACCAATAGAATATTCAGTATGAAGAGAGTTTAGTAAACGGTGAAAAATAGAACATTTACACTTGCTTGGATTTAGAGCCAGTCCGTTTGAAAAACACCATTGTTGTAAACGATCAAGATCAGACTGAAGATGGCAAGTGTCAGATGAATTTTTAATAGGTAATATAATCTTAAGATCGAAGACATATAGCAATGGTTGCGCGGAGATTTCACATAATTAATAAATATAACAAACAACAAGGGACCCACCAAGTGGCTTCCCTGCGGAGCACCAGACAAAACCTGCAAAATTCGCGACTGAAAGCAATCCACTTTAACGCACTGAGTACAACTAGTAAGATACGAAGTCAACCAATCAAGTAGAGACGAATTAAAAACAAACACTTCAAGCTTTTTAATAAGAAAAGTTAAATGTTTCATTTACTACTTATCCTTGTTTTTTTAATGGTTTCATAATATCCTTAAACCCCAAGATTATCAAATTAAAATACGGTACAAGCCACTAAAAACAATAAAAAAACTGCTTCACCAATTTAAAAAACCCTTCACACAAATAAGAGAACTATTTTAGGATGTTATTTACAAAATACTTGACGAGGGTAATAACGTAAATTGTACGCTGAGTAATATCTAAAATAAAATAAGAAAAAAACGAGTTTTCAAACAAAACTGAGGCCAAGCCGCATGAAAAAGTAGAAAATAAACTTTTCTTCACACACAGAGGTGGACTCAGATTTTTTGATTGGGACATTTCTCTTGAATATTCTTTCTCTTCATGAATAATCACTTTCCACAGACTTTTCCTATTACTATAATTTTTTTTTTAAAAATTTACATGAATTTTCCTCGATTTTTCATGCAAGTTTTCATGATTGTTGAAGAGAAAGTATTGATGCCAGTAGGACGGAAAATAAATTGATTCCGCATAGCTTATAAAACTTTTTTGTCGGAAAATTCTCCGAAAAAGTCGGAAAATTCCGGAAATTCCAGAAAAATTGAAAAATTCTGCACTTTCCTGAAACAGATTTATCACTATAATCATATCGATGAAAATTTTTCCGATGATTTTTCCGCTTTTCCGGGTTTTCCATGGAATTTTCCACAAAAGCAACTTTATGCAACTCATTTCGCTTTACAACTTTGTCTTAGGTTGCAAAACGCTCAAACGCTTCCTTGGTCGGAAAAACTCCGGAAAAGCGTTTTACATGAATTTTCCTCGATTTTTCTGCGTTTTCACCATTGTCGGAGAGGAAGTAATGATGCCAGTTGATCCTGCATAATTTAGAAAACTTTTTTACCGGAAAATTGCGGAAATTTTTTCGGAAAAATCGGAAAACTCCATTTTTTCCTGAAATGAATTCATCACTAATCAAATTTGTACCAAATTTTCAAATGATTTTTCCCGATTTTCCGGGTTTTCCATGGAAATTTCCGGTTCAAATTTTGATAGATTCAATTGTCGCGCGACATGAACTTTTGTGCCAAATTTCAGATCGCTGTGATGACGAAAAGTGGGTCTACGAGAGTGTCGAAAATAGTTGTAAAAGAAATATACAGACAGACAAATTCGTGTACGAGTTAAAGGGACGGGCTGGCCTAAAAAAACATAGAATTTTATATCATAAATCTGACTTAAAAGGAGGAAACCTAAACAAAGCATCTTTAACTACCCACTGTGTATTATCCAACCAGATTTTGAAAATATCTCTATTTTATACCATGAAAAAGTCTAAAAGAGATTAATGATAAAGCAGGCATTATACATTTAAAAATGTCACAGAATGAACAAAAAATAGATACCAGACAATATCAATACTATATACTGGGCTTACTTAGAGGGCGGCTTTAAAGAATGAAAAAGTAGTTCATTATCAGTGGTCGGATAACCCTCCACAACATTTTAAAATTTTTACCCGTTTTTTTTATAAATGCTATTTAATTACCATGTGAATGTTTTTCTAACGTATTTATTAATCCGCAAGTATTTATTTCGAGTAATTAACGAACTTTTATAAGTAGACCATGTACATATATCCTTGATCTTCAAAGAGAATGCATATAAACAGGGATTGAGGAATATACTCGATTGACGCAAACACCCAAAACCGCAATCGATTACGCAGTGACAAACATTACTAATTCAAGTGCTAAAGTAAGACCAAATTTAAAAATAAGTAATCATGAAACTATAGACATTGAGATGAACAAATTCAAAACAATATATAACAGGAAAAACCTATACACATACAAATGTGAAATATTCAAGTACACAGCTAGACAGATTTTAACAGGAAATTAGTTTGTAAAATTATTGATAAAATTGTAAAGTTTGAAGAGGTTTCGGATAGCGCTAGCAAGCTAGATAAAATGTAAGTGAAGTTATTAATAAATACACAGTAATAGACGGTCATTTAATAAGCAAAATTTCCAATCTTATCATAATCTCCTAACACCGTTGATAATTGATTCGAAAGTTTGCCTGACTTCCAGTAATGGATGGAGCTGCTGGGAGGCCGTGAAGGCTTAAAAAAAAATTGGTTGAAAAACGTGAAGGCTGCTTTTTGGTGTGGCGGCAGAGAATGTTATTTCATGTTCAATGGTAAAAATAGCAGACAATTTAGCTGTTGCGAAAGTGGTGGCAGACGGCAACAAAGAGGCGTGAAAATGTATATACTTAACTAACGTCATACTACACTCTGTTTCATATACATATACATATAAGACACCCCCAATTTTCGCAATTATTTCATTTGAAAAAGAGCGTTGTTGTATAAAATCTATCTACATATATGTTTAAGGATTTGCATGTCACAATAAAAACGGCAAAAATTCTTCTTAAACTTCCGTTACTTTTTCATAATTTTGAGATTTATATTTTTAGCCCGTTTCATAATTATAAGACACTCGCAAGTTTTAACAAAAATTACGCTTTATTTTACGTATGTAGACACAAATAACAATAGAAAACGTAAATTAGTAATTAACAGCCATTCCATTAGCTTTAATTAATTCAAATATCCTGGTTTTCATAGAATTTATTTGGTTTTCAAGCAAATCAATGTCGAGATTTTGCCACTCCTCCAAAGTCGCACGTCGAAGTTCTTCAACTGATTCAAGCTGACGATTTTCGTTATAAACCCGACGCACAAGAATAAATAGCCCACACATTCTCACGACTTATATGGATTCGAGGATATATTGCTGAAATGTTCACTCGATCCCGCTATTTTCCGTCAGAAATGGTAGTAAGCTACTCTCTAGTACTCGGACGTATTCAGCACTGTTCATTCTTGAAGACGTAGATCGGAAGTGCAAGCATCCTGCCGACAAAAATCCTCACCATACCATCAATGTACCGCCGCCAAAGATTCTTTTCGAGAAATATCGGGGTTCTTTCCTTAAATCGCGCCAGTATGAATTGAATCCATTGGGATCATCTAGGTTCCATTTTTTTTCATCAGAAAAAATAAAATTTGGTAAAAGTGCAAAATTGCAATGAAATTTCTCAAAATTGGTTCAAATTTTACTCGTCACTGATTTGTGTTTTCAGCAACTTTTAGATATAAAAAGGACCCATATTTAGTGCTAAAATCGTTTTTACAACCCATTTCCATAATCTGGAGCTATACTTCCAGTGCAAGACTAGGATATTTTCTCTTTAATACCAATTTTATCTTATGCAAAATTTCCACTCAATTTGCTGCTAAACCTTTAGGTAACGTGTATATGTCTAGATTGAATTCAAGTTCGAAAAATCAATATTGTTTTTTTGTGCTTCTTCGAAAACAGATTCGTGTCAACTCTCGCAATAGTTCCAACGAACGGAAGACTCAATTGAATAGGTAAGCTTTTGCATAATTTCAATTATACACACTCGCAGTTGTGGTTTATTGCATATAAATAAAATTCCATGCTTAAAGGCATTTAGGGATACACAAAAAGCTTTGTTCTCTTTGAAAAATACTCACATCACAGTAGGAATGTGACACAATTTTCGTATAATAGAAATCTGATTTCTATTCTATGAAAAACTATCTGGGTCCCACGGTAGACTATTCATTAAAAAAAATCCAGTTTAATGAAAAATTATCTAACGAGAGCAAAAGAACTCTAGAATTAAAAATTTATAAATTAACCTTGCCATCATCTAGTTTAATGCAAAACCAAAAGAATAAATATTTATATACACCCACCCATCCAAACTAATGTACTTATGGTAAAATGTGTACCCGATCCTACGCGATTACATACAATATAAATTCCTCAGCAAACGTAGGTAGGCAGGTACTACCTAGATTCCGTTTTTTTTCACAATATGCGAACTATGAAAATTCTTAAAAGAAACATTTGCTCACTCAACTGAAAGAAAATACAGTAGAAGTTCAGAGTTGCGTGAATTTTTATGAAAATGTGGTTGAAGCCGTGAACGATTATTGAGCGAAAGTGATGAAAACATGAGTAAAATAGTGCGGGTGAAATGTGATTGATGAATTTATAATGAAAACTGTTATTTTTACTATATTGCGGTGGGTAAAGGAATTTCAAAAGTCGAATTGAATAAAATTATTAAAGTATAAATATAATTCGATAACTTTAGAGAGTTTTCGCCAAAAAATTTCAATGAATAAAGAAATAATTTCACAACTCAGGATTCGCTGTCCTTAGTTTTACCAATCTGAATACTAAGAAAAACTCTCGCAGGCCTTTTACTACAACAAAACTCTCTGAAGGTAAAAAGAGTTCAAATTATGTACAGAAAAGAATTGCTCAGGGGATAGATTATACTCGCCAACTGTTTTAATGTCATTCACATATGCTTCTTTTTCTATATTATTAAGCCAAGCTCAGGGGATACCCTATAATGAAAAGTACAGTATGGCAGGAAGCAGATAGAAAAAAAGTATTATGAGATATCAGAAGAGTGGCGGAGGTGCCGATGTATGTCAATCTTAAACTTTCGCAGATTGTATGCCAAAGGAAAAACAAAATGGTAGCCTGTTCCACATTCGCACAGTTCGGGATAAAGTAAGTATCACGGAATTTTACTTTACGGCCGAAAGTAATTTGAAGGGTAAAAGGATGTGCGTGGTTTACAGCGCGATTATTGAATGCAGGAATTATTCTACAAATCAGACTAGATATTTCATTAGAATATTGACCAAGCATACATATAGTGGTAAAGGAGCGAAAAGTATCCAACATTGCGGCGTTGCTCGAGCGAGTCGATATGACAAGTAATTGCCACATCGCCAATGAGCTTGTGGCTAAGTATGTGCGACCAGCCCCGGCCCATATATGGGAATTGTATTCCATATGATAAACAAAAAAGTTCCAAGTACTGATCCTTGTGAAACGCCCATCGATACATATTTTACTGGAAACAATATATTTTTTTTTTGTACTCCACCTTCTTCCATACAAGTAACTATGAAACCATTGAAGTTCCATTCGAGGAATTTCATATTTTCCTAATTTTGAATGAATGCACCGATCGACAACTTCAAAGGTTTTTTTTTAGGTGTAAAAACATTGGCCATTGGCACACTAACACTACCCAATTTATAACCGTTTCATAGGAATGTTTTCACATAAATCCAGACCGTTCCAATATAATCAATTTATTTGTTTCTAAGTAGGTTAGGTTAGATGTGCGGGCATCGTGAAAGAATATACGATCAGCCACATTGAGACCCTACCTCGAAAAGATTTCACAAATTTAGGCGGCGCGTTGAAACAGCGGCTAGGGGTAATGCACCTTACCAGGTGCACGAACTTCTTCTCTGCTAATTCCCCCAATTTTGCAGAAAAAGTAGCTACCAAGCGTATTCCTCTTAGCGAATAGTGCATTCACACAGCAGGTGCTGAATGAACTCAATTCTCCCCATTCATACAGCTACTGCAAAAGTCATTGTATGGAGCTTGCATGCGCTCTACGTGTTTACCAAAGAGGCAGGGTTTAAACGTAACTTTCAAACTTTTTTTGAGCCCTTTTCATTTATAAGCAATGCATTTATTGGTCTGAATTCTTCTGCTTTTCATTTTGTGTTCCTCTAGGCCCCGTTTTTATACCCTAGATAAAATCTATCGGGTATACTAAGTTTGTCATTCCGTTTGTAACACCTCGAAATAATGATGGTAAAGCAAAATGAATTGGACACCCACGCATAATATTAAAAGTTATTTTGATTTTTGCATGTCCGCCCGTCCGTCTGTCTGTACGCACGATAAGTCGAGAGCACGTATACTTAGAGAGCTGAAATTTTGTACACGGACTTTAAAAAAAAAAAGTAAAATTAAGTTCGAAAATGAGACATATCGGGCAACTCCTTCGTGGGGTTGCCATACAAAACTTTCGTTTTGCACTATATATTTGTACACTGCCTCCTGAGAACGCCTCGACGTAGAGAGCTGAAATTTGGTATATTGTGTTTTCATACTAATAGCAAAAAAAAATGTCAAAAATGAACTAAATCGGGCAACCCCTTTTTGGTGTTGCCATATAACATTTTTGGTTTTTTACATATACTTTGAAAACGATCAGTCCTAGACATTTTTATTGTACTAAAAACTTCTTCAGAATAAGAAATCCTATAAAATTGGTTATAATCTTTTTTTCTGTCCGACGAGCCGTTCTAGAAATATATACGAGAAACCAATGCAAAAAATAAAATCTGCTCAAATGGGTGACCATACGAAATTTCATACGTGCATTCATCTAGGGTATCATAAGAATTGGTCTTAGACCAATTCTAGCTTTTTCACTTGTTTATTCATGTTTTTACAGTCCATTATACGACACTCTTCTAAAAAAAGTCATAGTCTATTTCTGTAATCATGTCCAAATATGTTCTATGAGGTATGGATTCTTTTATGATCTGTACGCTTTTAGTTTAAAAGGTAACCAATGATTACAAATTCAATTACCCTTACAATTAACGATACGACTACAATATGACATTAGTATAGAGAAGACCATCATCGGACATCACACATCCCTAAGCCAACGACTATGACCATAGATTAATAATGTGCATTCATACGTAGAAAGGAAAAGCTGAACAAAGAAATGAAACGCTTTTTCTATAAATTTTCGCCATTATTAAGAGAGAAAATAACATCGGTGACGGATGTGCAGCCATATAATCTAAGGAATGGAGATCTAAATATGAGATTACTTAACTACAATAGATCAAATACACAAAATTTATTAATATAGGTAGGTATAAGGGGTTTTCAATTGTATAATGATTTGCAAGTAGCAAAACCCTCGAGAATACTTCACAAGCCATGAAACATATTCCCTCACTACCACATGAGAGCTCCAACGGAATTCAAACATTCTAAAATATGTGCAGTGTTCTTATGTAAAACGAAAAAAAGTTTGATTTGAATAGCTCGTCCGCCCTTAACTATTATTCATACAAAAAAATTGTGTTCTGATAATCTTAAGCTTGCTTTCTTATCTTCCGAACCGAAAGAAAAATGTTATATCTTTCTAATAAAATTATTCAAAAAAAAATGACCTTAACCAAATTATTACGATTCCTCAAACAAAAACTCTCAGTTGAGTAATAATTGTATATGCCGTTGTGCCGTTGTGTCGTCATGGCATGCCGTGGCTGATGATATCGAATGTAGCTGCCTGCAGATTCGGACTACGGCTTCACATACACACATGCAATTATTATTCAGCTGAGAGGAGAAGATTATATTCCTGTATGGATAGAAGTTTAGGCTCTATAGCATATGTAAAGTCATTGTTTGGCACTTTTCCATAAGTATCAATATTGAACATTTTAGAGAACGGACTCCCAACGCACACATATAGATTTCTGTTTCATGGCTTGGGTGGGACCCCTGCAAACATTTTAGCGAAGAACTCGCTTTCTCAAAGTAATCTCGAATTCATTCGTTTCTCTGATTGTCACAAATGAGAGGAAAATAAAGAGCAAGCAAGAGCAAGACAATTGTGGTTTTTGCTTGAACGAGATTTCTTCATTTCTCAGATTTCGACATTACAATGAAATGAAACAGCATGCGTCTATACTTCGAATTTACTGCGAGATTCCTTCGTTTCTCTGAGTAAGATTTAAATTACTCATCACATACTTATAATGCGCAAAACTAAAATAATTGACCTGTTTAGTGGCATGTGCTGACATGTCTAGTGTTTATCTGTGAAAAAGTGATATAATTAAAGGTGCAATGAAGTGACCAAGACAATAATTTCCACGGACAATATTTGCCACTTAAAATAAATAACTATGCATTTCCTTGGCTCCAAATAAATGTCCATAAAAGCTCACTCTGCGAGAGCCGCTTACGCTACGAGAATAGCCCGCTTCATTTAATATATAAGAAATATATAACACCACTAACACAAACTCATTGTACGCATTTAACTTCGTTTTAACATCAATTTCAGTCGAAAGCAATTCGCTTTCGAGAGAATATCGGGATGATAAGTCGAAAATCATATTCCTTTTACTACGCTGATAGTCTGTTTTCCTTTCGATATCGAGTTCGTTCTCGAAGTTTAAGCCAGAGATTACGATTTGCTAGCAAATCGTTTTCGAATCATGATGTTTGCAGGGGAAGTATTCTCGAGGGTTAGTGATAAAGGACGAAATAAGCCTAAATGTATTTGTAAAACTTTGTATAGAATATATTCTCGCATGTCATAGAATTTTTTTTTTGTTAAAAGGATGTATAAACAATTGTATTGTTCGTTTAGTGCTAATAAATTTGTATCATTGCGATTTGCTCAGCCTGAGCACTGGCTGTGCTGTCATAGACAAACTAATACATACAAAGAATGGGCAAGTAGAAGAAAAATCTGTAACGACTCGCTTCGCTCGAATATAAAATCAACGATGCCTAAACTGGCTGACGTGATCAAATCATAAGCCAGCAATGCCTCGTTCCAATATAAAAGGGGCTTTCGGCAAGCACTGTCTCAGTGAGACAACTGAGACCAAACTTTGAGCAACCGTCTCAGTTCAAACCATTCAGCTGATTTACCAATTTTGACATTTAAATAATTTTGACCATGGATAGTAATAAATTGAAGAAGTGTTGGTAGTTTATCCAAATAGTTCACTAAACTTTAATTAGCAATTAAAATCACAAAATAACGAAACTGAGCCATATGAGACAAGAAAATTCAGTTTCACTTGTCTCAGTTGCTCAGTGGTTTCGTTCGAATTTTGTAGCTCAATATGGAACTAAGACAGTTCACCGAAAGTGCAGTCTTATGTCGATTTCGATGCGACCATTTCAGTGTTGCACTTTTTCTGGCAGCGGAGAACTGGGAGCATTAAAGTCTATCGGACAAATTTCTGTCATATTCATTTTATTTGTGGACACACGTATTATATACACAGAACTGTCAAACGTAATATATGTTATTTATTGATATATAGAAACAAATTTCTTTTTCACTTTAGACAAATTACTAAATAAAATCTTCTAATGCATTTAACTCGAAAATTTCACAAATAATCGCGACAGTACACTTTGACAGAGCACATGACAATTCAACTTGAATATGCATTTGTAACACGGAGAAAATATCCGGTGCAAAGTAGGGGAAGTCAGTGTTGCACTTCTGCTATAAAAGTTGTCCCATCGAACATTTTCAGTTTTGCACTACTAGAAAAAGTGCAATACTGGTGTTGCACTGAAGTCCCATCGAAATCATTATCATCGCGTAAGCTGAACACAATCAAAACTCTTACTCTTACTGATGTTGGCATAAGTCAAAGCAAACCAACTGCAATTTATATCAATGAAAGCCTATCGACTCGCAATTATGCAATTCTGCGCGAAGCACTGAGTTTAAAGAAGGAGAAAAAGCTGCTGTCTGTATTTACAAATGCTGGATACGTTTATGTGCGCCGTAGTGGTGTGGATCAATCCGAAAAAATTACATCTGGTGATGCACTGTATTAGTCTACTGTGGCGGCAATGGTAAACCATGAACAAATTACATACATATTACTAACATGATTACTGAATTATTTGCATGTTTATGTATAGGCTTAGAACTTATTAGTATTACCATGAACTTTGATAATGAAATATTACTTCCCTTGTATCCAAAAACATATTTCTTAATAATGAATTTTCATAGTCTGATAATTGATTTAGTTTTAACTATTAGTAGAAATATAGATTTTGAATTGCTTTTGTATTTTATAATTAATTGTACTTTGTTATTGATATGTCCTAAGTTGTTATCATTTCAATTCTGCGTTTATGATATTTCACTGATTTTGTATGCAAGCACCAAATTAGATTGTGCCGATCTGCCTGACTTAACATACCTTTTGATCATATCGTATGTCTGATGGTAGTGGCTTGGATGGAGCTGGCGCTGGTAGAATTTTGGCTAACATCTTTAACTCACAAACCGCAGGTCTGAAAGTTTATCACATGAATGCAAGAAGCTTGTTTCCTAATATTGATGAGGTGCGTGAGATTTTTCGTGATGGCGGTGCTGATGTAGTTCTTGTGGGGGAGACGTGGCTCAAGCCAAATCTTACTGATCAGCTAGTTGATATGCCTGGATTTAAAATTTTTCGCAAGGATAGGTCTCTACGTCGAGGTGGTGGCGTTGCTATATACATAAAGTCTAGTATATCTTGCAGACGGTTGATATCTAGTGGGGATACTAATTTGGAGGCTGAATATCTCTTTTGTGAGTTGGGACAGGGATTGAATAAATGCTTGATCGGTTGTGTTTATAAACCGCCGAACGCAGATTTATCGAACTTAATCAATGACATGACGCATATCGTTCCACAATATAACAATGTCGTAATTGGTGGTGATTTTAATATTAATTTTCTCAGTGGAGATAGTGCTACAAGTAGATTTAATTTTGTGTTAAATTCGCTTGATTTGCATCGAGTTAATGAACATCCAACTCACTTTTCAATGCACTCCTCGTCTCTTCTTGATATATTTCTCACATCGTGTCCAGCTAAAATTAAATTCATGAATCAGATGTCACTTGCGGGTATATCAGATCATGATATGATAATGTTGATTTTTGACTTTCAACCCCATTATGTTCAGGAGTCTAATACCTTTTCATTTTTCAATTATAGTGCAGTAAATTTAGATGATCTACATAATGAAGCTCAGTCTCTTCCTTGGAATAATGTTCACACTATATGTGACGTTGAGGATCAAACAGACTTCATAACTGAAGCCATTCGTTATCTTCATGGAAAGTATGTCCCATTGGTTACCAAAACTGTATATAACCCAGTGTGTCCATGGTTTTCTCCTAGAATTATGAGACTCATTCATTGCAGGAATAGAGCATATGACATGTGGAAACGATATAGAGCTGCTACACTCTGGAATGACTATCGTGTTCTTCGTAATAGAACAACATTCGAAATCAAAATGGCCAAAAAGAGGTATTTCTCTTCATTGCTTAATACTGAACTATCACCAAAAAAATTATGGAAAAACTTGCGTTCTGCCGGCGTAGTTTGTTCCACTAAAAATAATGTTGACATCGATCCGGAAGAACTCAACAAGAAATTCCTAATGGTACCTGCAATAACCTCGAGTTCGCAAAGCAGCCCTGAATTGCCTAATCCTAGTATTTCGCACAACTTTTCTCCATTCAATTTTTCCCGGGTAACAACTAATGACGTTCTGATGGCCTTTTGTGAAATAAAATCTGACACCACTGGGTGTGATGGTATAAACCCGAAATTTGTTAAAATGCTTCTGCCCTATATTCTCTCTCCTATTACACACATTTGCAATACGTGTTTTACGTCATCTCGATTTCCGAAACAATGGAAGTTTTCAAAGGTTATACCAGTTCCGAAAAATTCATCAAATACCGATTTCAGACCTATAAGCATCTTACCATTTTTATCTAAAGTAATTGAAAAGATTATGTCTGCCCAGATAAATAGATACATTGCATATCATAAATTACTAAATGAGGAACAATCAGGGTTTAGAGCTGAGCACAGCTGTATTACTGCTCTTATTAAAATAACCAATGACATACGGATTGCTATTGATAGGGATGAGTTCTCCATGTTAGTGCTTTTGGATTTCTTTAAGGCATTTGATTCGGTGAACCATAGCAAGCTATGTAGTAAACTGATATCGCAATTTAATTTCTCTTCCCAGGCTGCAAACCTTATCGGCAGTTACTTGAATGATCGGTATCAATCTGTGTATTCTAAAAATTTATATTCCACTTTTCAACTGGTACCTTCAGGAGTACCGCAAGGATCTATCTTGGGACCTCTGTTGTTTTCTCTTTTCATCAACGATTTATTTCATTGTGTTAAGTATAGCAAACTGCACCTTTATGCTGATGATGCTCAACTGTACATCTCAAGACCAATTGGATTAGCTGAGGATGGTGTTTTTTGCATTAATGAGGATCTCCATTCAATATATTTGTGGACCATTGGCAACATGCTACACTTGAACCCTACCAAGACTAAATGCTTAATTATATATAAAACAATTTTAGACACTTCTTATTTCTCACCTGTCTTAATCAATGGAACGCAAATTCCTGTTGTCGATTCCGCTTCTAACCTGGGAATTATCTTCAATAGAACTCTTTCCTGGGGCCTTCATATTAATGCCCTAATTAGGAAAGTATATGCTGGACTACGTTCACTTTGGGCGACTAGTAATTTTACTCCAGTGGAAACCCGCTTAAAGCTAGTTAGGACTCTTCTCGTCCCTCTTTTTACCTATGGGTGTGAAATATTTTCTTTTCTTGACTATGAATCTATTCGGAAGATAAATACTGCATTCAACGCTACTATAAGATATGTTTTTGGTCTCCGTCGTTTTGACCATGTCTCTTCCTACGTTGACTCCATCCTTGGTTGCAGCCTTACGATCTATTTCAGGTATCGCGCTGTTATATTTTTGGCTAGGTTTCTGAAGGCTCGGAACCCCAGGTACCTATGTGATATGCTTCAGATTGCGAGATCAAGTCGAGTTATTACTTTAATAGTACCTAGGCATAATTGTCTAACATCTAGGCGTCAGTTCTTCATCCAGTCCATTAATATTTGGAATTCTCTGCCAATAAACTTGAGATTGTTGTTTGAGTCGGGCACGTTTGGTAATTTTAAGTGCAAAGTTTTCGAGCACTTGAAGTCAGTTTAGTATTGGTCTTGCATTGGAAATAAGTATAAGGTTCATCTCTTTTTTTTTTTTTTTTCTTTCCCTTTGTATGTTTTAGTTCTAATTATTTGATTTGTTATTAGTCTAGTTTACTTTTAATATTAGTTATTGGATAATGTACCTCCATATTAATCTTGTACTAACATAAGATTTTGTATCTTTTTGTACAATGCCACCTATCAATGAATAAATGAAAATGAAATGAAATATCCAGCGAAAGTGGCTGTAAAAGATCATTTCCACAAAAAAAAAAAAAAAAAAAAAAAAAAAAAAAAAAAAAAAAAAATCGACATTAGTGAGCTAACTGAGAATATCTCACTTGTCTCACTGAGAATAAGCTTACCGAAAGCGCCTAATATCAACGTTGTCTCGACTGGATGTAGGGAAACGCCCAATTTTTTCTTAGAAATTTACTGGACATTGTTTCTCTAGAATTTGTATGCATTATTGGAGGACGAAAACGGCACACATGAAAGTATAATAATAATAATAATAATAATAATAATAATAATTTATTAGCACTAAACGTACTTTTCACAAAAAACAATACAATTATTTATACTACCTCTTAACAAATTACTATGACATAGCTCGAATATATTCTATACAAAGTTTTACAAATACATTTATATTTCTTTCTTCCTTTATCACTAGTGGCAAATTATTATACAATTGAAACCCCTTATATATTAATGAATTCTGTGTATCTGATCTATTGCAGCTAAGTAATCTTATATTTAGATCTGCATTCCTTAGATTATATGGCTGCGCATCCGTCACCATTGTTATTTTTTCTCTTAAATATGACGGCAGATCCCCGTTCTTGATCCTAAATATAAATTTCAACACGTTAAGATCAATTCTCTGTGTCACATTCATCCACTTAAGAGCTGAGAGCATCCACCTAATTGATGTGTATCTATTACATTGCAAGATTATCCTCATTGCCCTATTTTGATGTTTCTGTAGTCTGTCCTTCGCTGTACGTGTGCATAGAAAAAGTACCGTCGAGCAGTATTCGAAATGAGGTTTTATAGTGACATTGTAGATTTTAATTGCACTCGCTAGTGAAACTGATTTTCTCAACCGTCTAAAATATGATATCTTTTTCCCAATCTTTTTACATACATAATCCACGTGTTTATTGAAATTTAGTTTATTGTCCAACATTATACCTAAATATTTGATGTCATCAACTAATTCAATTCGCTCATTCTCGATTGCGATCGACACATTTAATTTGCTGTTTAATATCATACATTTTGATTTACTAGTATTTAATTTCAGCCGATTGCTATTCATCCATGCTTTAACATTGTTCAGATCGCTTTCTATTTTTCTTTTGATATCATCTATGTTTTCCCCAGTACAAAATATCAGTGTATCATCAGCAAACAGCATGAGATTTGAGTGGACTATTACTTGCTTTAAGTCGTTTATATAAAGCAAGAATAATAGTGTTCCTAAGACTGATCCTTGTGGAACCCCCATTTCAGTTTCAATCGTTGTTGAGCGAGCTTCGTTGACCTTTGTTCTCTGCGTTCTTTTTCTTAGATAATCCACAAACCAATTCAA
This sequence comes from Dioctria linearis, assembly GCA_963930735.1. Lineage (NCBI taxonomy): Eukaryota > Metazoa > Arthropoda > Insecta > Diptera > Asilidae > Dioctria > Dioctria linearis. The sequence goes on along the minus strand of OZ005742.1, from coordinate 13,963,045 downwards.
TTCACACCCTTTAATTCCATACTTGTCCAATTTCTCAATCAGAATATTTCTGTCCACCGTTTCAAAGGCTCGTTTCAAGTCAAGAAAAACAGCTACAATTGCTTTCTTTTGGTCTATCTCTTCCTTCCAGTAGTTGACAATAAAATTAATTGTCGTCTCACATGAATGCTTTTTTCGAAACCCGGACTGTTCTGGGATTATTATATTATTCCTTTCCAAATATTTTTCCAGCTGAATTTGTACAGTTTTCTCTAATATCTTCTCGAAGACCTTTAACATGTTTATTGGACGAAACTCCTCACACTTCTTTGTATTTGTTACTTTAGGTACTGGTACTATAAGTGATTCTTTCCATGATTGAGGAAATCTACCCTCTTCAAACGACTTATTAACGATATACTTAAGGGCTGTTCCTATGACATTCCAATTATCTCGAATTATTCTTGCATTCATTCCACCGAAATCATGTTTCTGGTTAATTACTTCACACGTTGATTTTAAATCGTTTTCAGTAACCTTGCTGAACTGAAAAACGCATTGCCTATCTTCTATTCCATTTTCATATTTCCTGTACGGTATTGTTTGGTTTATATTCCTTATACTGTCTATGAAGAATTTATTAAAGCTTTCCGCAAGCTGTTGACTATCCGAGATTTTTCCGCCATTGAACTTCACTTCTTTAATTATATCCCTGTCTTTTCTTAAAACTGTTTTTTTAATTGCTTTCCACATATCTTTTTGTGTTATTGCCTTGTCGATCTTGTCTTCTATACATTTCCTTTTAGCCCGCTTAATTTTAGCTTTATAAATATTCCTGACACTTCTGTAGTTTTCCCAAGCACTTTCATCGTTTAATAATTTGGCTTTCATGTATAGCTTAATTTTATATTTGTTCATATTTACTAGTTCTTCCTTGTACCAGTCATTCTCTACTCTTGGAGTAAACTTTATCCTTGTATACGAATTTTCTATGGCCTCATTTATTCTGGCGTCAAATTCCTTTGTTACTTCATCGAGGTTCGCTTTTCCCAAAATATTCTGTATCTTAATATCATTAATATATTTCTTGAGTATTTCTTTATCCTGCCTTAGTATCTCTATGTCCTGCTCTGCTGTTTGTTTCTTCTTACATTTGATCAATATCTCAAGTGTCTCATGATCAGATACATTTATATCACTTTTTACTTTGGCCTCTATATTTTTCATATTTGTAACCACCCAGTCAATCAACGTTTTGGAATTTCTCGTGATTCTAGTATATTCCTCAACTATTTGTTTGCATCCATTATCTTGAATAATATTTTCAATCTGTCGTTTATATGTACTATTTTCTTTCCAATTTATATTAAAGTCGCCTAAGATTATCATTTCTCCATTCTGTTCATTTAATTCCTCCATTAACTCATTAAATACTTCACAAAACTGACTCTTTGTGGAACTCGGTGACCTATATATGACGGTAATTAGAAATTGATTATCCTGCGCTATACAACGTAATGCTAACCACCATGCGTCAGTCCCCATCGCTCTTTTACTGACTATTTCGTATTGCCAGCCGTTACGCAAATATATTGCAACTCCTCCTGTATGCTTGGATATTGAGTCGCACCTTACCACGCTATAGCCATTTATCCTAATTTCAGAATCTCCTATATCCTCAACGGTATGTGTTTCACTTAACAAAATAAGATCATAGATATTCCTACTTAGCAATGGTTCCAATTCATACATATTACCCCTGAGTCCCTGAATATTCATATAAATACATTTTAATTCCTTTAGCTGCTAGAATCCTGTCTTCCGTTGTTCGACTTTTAACTTTTGTAGATACGCCGGGCACTTCCAACTCATTGTATTGTGGTTAACATCCAACATTAATCCTAACTTTTCGTTCGCCTTGGTACAATTTATGCATTTTGTAATTATACTATTTTTACAACCCTTGGTAATATGTTCCCCCAAGCAATTGCCACATACCTCTTTACTTTTGCAATCTTTGGACTCATGGTTAAAACCTAAACACTTGAAGCATCTTTTTACATATGTTCCATCATAAATATGGCATCTGTCCCATCCTATATTCAATTTACCTACTTTCATTGCTTCTTCATATACTTCATGACTAATCTCAATTATTGCATTATTATATTCTACTTTCAACCCTTTCTTTGCCCAAATTTTTAAGCATTTGGCATCATTGTCTGCCCTGATGCACTCATTTTGTTTTTTAATTATACCAATTAACTTCTCCTTATCTATTTGAGTGCCAATTCCAGTAATTAAAATTCTTGGTTTTCTTACCTTGGGGATCTGAATTTCATATGAATCACCTAGCTGTTTCTCCACCGCATTTTTTATCCTCTGTTGCTCATCACTGCTCGCACTTTCAATGGCTACTGCACCATGCTGCTTCGTTTTAATGCCAATAAATTTTAGATTTGATGGATCTACCTTATTTTTTATGTCATCCCTAGTCTTGTTCCCATCCTGCTTCTTTTTAGGTTTCACTATAACTGGTGGTGCGCTCTTGGGCCCTAGTGGAGATGCATTCCTTACTACATCCGAGAACAAAACCTCTTTCCGCTTTTCGTTTTCCACAACCGTTTTAAACTTTCCCATAAATTCGCTAAGCTCATTTTCTTTTTTCATAATTACTGACTTGCATTCACTAATATCATTTTGGACACAAACCAATTTTTCAAAGAAAGCTTTTTTGTAGTTAATACATTCCTCACACACAAATAAAACGTTTCTTTTCGTTAGTACGGTATTGGCATCATATTCCGTTAGGTCCGCGCACCTTAAACATAATATGTTCCCACAATATCCATCGCATTTAACACTCCCTTTCTTAATGTTTTGCGAGCACTTATCACATCTGGACATTTTATCGTTATTTATCACTTCGCTCTAGTCTAGTCGATCATCACCGCGATTTCACAATCACAGATCATTCAATATTTCGCTCGAGGTGTACGTTTAATTCTTATATTCTTTGCTTTTTATCCACTTAAAGTCCTCATACACCTTTAATTTATACACTGTTAGTGGGATCACTGATCACCTTCAATTGTACCACTATTTAACCTAGTTTTTTTTTTGCAAATTATCAATAATTATTCGGAGCTATGTAAAACACGACCTTTCACTACGACAGCTAACACAATGGAAATGCACTGCAAAAATGATAATAACTCTAGTCGAGCACCAAGAGAATAAATTTTGCCGGAACTTTCTGTAAATTTCTAAGAAATAATGCTTGTTTGCTCATTTACACTCATAAAAATTGTTACTGGCCCAAGACCCCTTTTCATCCTCCAATAATGCTTAAAAATTTCCAGTAAATTTCTAAGAAAAAATGGAGGGCTTCCTTACATCCGGTCGAGACAACGTTGATTTTATATTGGAGCGTAAAGATATGCCTACTTCAATCTTGGGAACAACTTGTAGCTGGCAGATTAGAGTGATGGTACAAATCTGGAAGAGGAGCTAAACACCCGTCGAAGAGTTAAACATAACCTGCGCCCTACAGAAACTAACGCGCTCTTGTGATATACCTATATTGACCTTCGAAACCTTCTTGGTTTTAGACAAAATTACTGTCGAAAAATGTCGCAGCAATAGCCTAAATTCATAAAAGCAGTCGAATCTTTACTTCCAACAACACGACTGGTAAATTACTATTGCATTTTAGAAAGAATCAAGGAGAGGGCAGCTTGTTTCGTTTTTCTCACAAATGGACCTTATGATACTGAGATAGGAATAACGGCCTCAGACACAGAGTAATCTGCTAGAGAGACCTTGGTTCACAGGTATTTATAAACAACAGCTTGGCTCAATACAGAAGTATCGAACCCTTAAATTCCTTTCGTGGAACGCCTAATAACATTTCAACAGAGGAAGAAAGATGTGATTACAATAAATTGTAATGTAGAAATCTACCTCCTTTCCATAGACCATCCACCCAATTTGGTGTTGTACAAAACGCAAGTACTAATAAATTTTAAGTACATTATATCGCGTTGTTCTAAACAGCTGAAATTAGTTAAAACATGATTTTCAAGTAAGCTCATGTCCAGCCGAACTTTTTTTATTCTAATAACATTTGTAGTGCAGTGGGACAACAAATTAGTAAAAAATCAGACTAATTTCTGCATTTAGTGTCGAACTGGGTTAACTGTTTTAGTCTCCCAGTTTTAAGAAAACTTCTTATAAAAAATTCTCATTTTGTACCCTTTTTCTAAGGCTTCCCGTTTGTTTTTTCGATGTGCCACTCTCGTATTCAATTTATCACTCTCAAATTCATAAAATCATACAAATTCCATAGCAGTTGATATGTAAAGACTACCTAAATTAATGAGTATACTAAATGCAGACAATTTAGCTCAACTTGAATATATCACAGGTCAGACTTGGCTTTAAGGTAGAAATGTAAGGAAATCACCTCCGTACTGGTACTGGCGCAAGTAGACTGCAGTTCCAGAATATGTAAAGATAGAGATGAGAGACCTTAATCTAAGCTCGATATCATTCGGGACACCTTGTGTGTGTTGTGGCAAGCATGCCTTAGTTAGATGCAAGTTCTTCAGCAGTTAGTGGGTTCATGACAAAGGCTAATATTTTGATCTGCTTGCAGCTCAGCAAATTTTTGTCAGTTGGTTCATGACAAGATCTGGATCTGCCTGCAGCTTTATGGGATAGGTTCGTTTTACCAGATCTCGCAGAAATCCTCAGAGTTCAACATATGTTCTAGGAGAATGCCCAGATTTTACAATATATTTCGGTTTGTAATTTCCAAATCCATCGATGACATAGGCTAACAGTAATTGCTCCTTCATCATTCGCATATTCCTAGCCAGCAGCCAGCCGTTGGTATGAGAAATACTACAATGAAAAACTCTCCTAAGCACATTTCATCACTTAAATATCTTTTTAGAAGACATGACTGAAAAAATGAAATTTATCAGACACGAATCTTGAGTTTTCGCAGATTTGAGAACTATGTGACGACAGCAGTAATTACTATTGATTATAATTCTGGTATCTGGCAGTGTTGATTTCCAGCCCAGGAAGGGAAGGCGTAGATATGTATGTACATAATAATATCACTAAAAACTAAAGTTTAGTCTGATGTCTCTTGGATTTCTCTCTTCCCATGACTCATTCCACCACGCATACTCAATACTCATAATAAGACGAAAAAAAAGTGTAAAAAATTGCCATGTTCGACTTGAATAAAAACAGTCGATGCATGGTAAATTAAGAAGGAACGTGTAGCACCTTGCCATTGCCACACATCGATTTTTTCAGGCAAATTTTTTCTTCTACTATTGACAAAAAAAGCACAAAGGACTTGGAAAAAAAACTCACCGCTATAGAAATGCAATTCTCTTCTGTGCTATTTGGAAATTTCACAATAAACTTGGAGCCTGCTCTTTCTTCACTGTCGTTTAACGGCCTAAATCTGCATACGACTTTAATGCTATCTTCAGCGGGTATTTCTCGTTCAACAGACATTTTTTTTGCTTCCTTTACATTAAAACACCGCAGGAAATTTATGAAGGGACTGCTGCAGCAGCAAACTGATTACTTCACTGTTATATAAAAACTAAATTGAAAAGGGATAAATAGATACAAATTCTCAACAACAAACTTCTTCACTTTCAAACTTATTATTTTCAATTGCAAGAATGCAATATTAACTTCAGTTATTTGACCAAAACTTCACAAATCTCCAGTCAACATAATTGGTTTGGAAAGAGCAATTCCTCCTACGAAAAATCACACGGCCATCTTGCGTGAACGAACGAACGGTGAAGTGAAACACCCATACAAAAGTTGTACGTTTGAATGTGTGTACATAGAAAATAATAGAAAATTGAACTGCGACTGGATCCCATGACACCAGATGGCTCTATGTACTGACTTTTGTCCGCTTTGCAAAAAAAAATAAGATTGTTGCTACGCCCCGCCGGAGGGCGACTCAATCGACGTCGATGCATTGGTTTCGGGAAACGTCTGTTGAAAAATTCTCACGTACGTTGCATGAACACGGCGGCCATTTTGAGTGGTGGCGGATTTAATGCCGTCTTGAACGGTGTTGTCATAATACAAAATTGCTTGCTGTAGTTACCTCACCTCACAGCAGTGTTGGGAACTTTTCAATGTCGAAAAACCCACATATTGCCCACATTTCCCACAGTTCGAAAACTCACCAAATTTAAATAGAAAATTATACATTTTAATTGTACTACCGTAAAAATGTTCATGATATAAGCAGAAGATCTCACACCAGCTATCCGTCCACAAATAGATAAGACTCTTCTTACTAAAAGGTCTGAGTTGGTCCGTTGGATTTTTAGAAATTCTTAGAAGAGTTTTATCGGATAGTTTGGTGCGAGATCTTCTGCTTATAAATTCATGCATATTTTTACAGTAGAACAATTTGTTGGTCCGGCGAACTCAGATCTTTTAGTACAAAACTCTTCTAGGAAAATTATGGTGATGAGTTTTCCAACAAATTGTTCTACTGTAAAAATGTTTTCCCCTTTTTCCCACAGTGATGATTTAGAGGCCAGAAATTCCCACAAAATGGGAGTTTTCCCACAAGTTCCCAACACTACCTCACAGCGCGAGATTGCGATTCTTTACCACCAATGCATGCGTCTTTTCGCCGCCAATTGACAGGACCCCCCCCCCCCCCCCTTAAAAAACGTTGTTTTGGATCAACCAACACCAGAGGTTAGAAAGTATTTGAGATTGGCTTAACAAATTTTGCTTTTCCCCCAATGGGGGAGAGTGTGTCAAGACATCAACCCGCGCCCAATGCTATTGTTGATGGTTGATGTCTTGACACTAGCGCGACACTAGCGCCAATAGTTGTGTGTACCAGCCGTGGAAACGGCCCCCCAATTGGCGTGAAAGCAAAGCAAAGCATCGTATCGCCATCTTTTAGAAATAGAGGAACTATCGTAATTTCGATTGACAGCCTATTCATCGGTACGAGCTTTTGTGTTTTTCTCATTGAATAAATAACTATTAGTTATTTATTCAATGGTTTTTCTACGCCCCCTCGGAGGGGACGACTCATTCGACGTGGATGCAAATCGATACGCCAATCTTGACAAATGCGGAAACGAGATGGCTTTTTGTAGCTATTTTCCAAACCAATAATTCCGGAATTGGTCCGTCCGAATGAGGGCGCCAGCGTACTGTAGTATTAAAACTCCGCCGAACTTAGATGGCGTCAGCGTACTTAGTAACGAACTAAAGTGGCGACGCTAGTGTCGCGAGTTTGGAAAGTTGGTGAATTTCGCCGAATGGGGGCCGTTCCAACGAGGAGTTCCACAACTATTGGCGCTAGTGTCGCACCATAAAATGGAAGCAAAGTAATGGAACATTCACGTTTCATCTTCCAAAATAGTCCTATGTTCAACAAGCATCAAGCAATGTTTATTATTGTATTTCGTGCTTTGTACAGAATTTAAATAGAAAGAAGAAGTACAATATCTTGTCAAATTCTTTTAGCATGTTTTGATATTTAGGACGTAGAACGTTTTTAGGATTTCTAAATATAATTAGATAATTAGTTAAACTCGAGCATTGCGTTGAATGAGAACAAGGATGCTTGAAACTGAATCATTTTCAGAAAAGTTCACAAAAGGAGACAAATTACTTCGAGAATTGATAGAAATTGTGAGGCAGTGCCAACAACGTTTTGGTGGAAAGAAAGAAATTGCCACTGAAGAAAATGAAATTGTAATTAGCCTTTGTGGAAATTGGGAGGACGTTTTATACTATGGTCTTAAAATTGCGAATACATCATTATTTAAAAACGTCCAGGAAATTGTATATGGCAGTAATGATATCGGGCTATGGGAGTTCTGCGAGTCACACTTGACAAAGCATGAGCAAGAAAGATTTAACAGCCTTGAAAATGTGAGTTTTTTTTCTAAATTTCCTGAAAGATCGTCACAATCGTTTTTTTTCTATATGTGGGATGGTTGATGGGAAACCCCTTTTCAGTCTAGGAGCTGTGACGGTAGGTACTATCTTAACTTTTGTTGCACGGCTATTTAACCCTGAGGTCGGTAAAAGCCCGCGTAAAGTTTCTTCCGCAAATGCAAAAAAGAAATCGAAAGAAAAGTGATGGACAGTAGCAAAAACATGGTTCAGTCAATTGTCTCAAGTTGATTTTTTTTCTAATTTTCAATCTTGGTCATAATTTCGTTGAGCTTTCGCTGCTGCATAATGCCCCAATGTTCGGGAGGGGATGTGGGAGTGCCCGTCGTATTTTAATAGAATAGAATAGAAAAATCATTTATTGAAGAACCTCAACTTAAGCTACGTAACAATGTTAGGTATATTGAGTAAATATTGGATGATTGGCATAATTGGTATGGTACAAAGTTATTTAGCAAACTAACAAAGGAGCAATGAACAGGCTCATTGCGGTAGAATATGATAACAGTAATATAGGTATAGTTTAAAATCAAGAATGGTATTTTGCCTATATACCTTAACAAGTATTTGCAATATGTAGGAAAAGTACAATCAATGTCGTTAAGAAACGCTACAGAGTTTAGATTAGCTTCGTTTGGAACATCAAGATCACAAATTTTTTTAATTTATCGTGGTCTTAAAATGTACCATCAACTTAAATATGATGTAAATGATACAAATATTTATCGTTTCAAAAAATATTGCATTGAATTTATAAAAGCGAATATTCACGTTCTTTGATTGTATTGTACTAAAATGTTTATGTGTTGTTGAAAGCTTTTTAAACTAGCTAATAAAGAAGTACTACTACTACTAATTACCCAAGATTTATGATGTCAACATCAATCGCTTAATGAAATGAAGGTATATTTCGAATGGAGCAAGCTAATGTTTTGGCGGTATTTTTGGATTTGTATGAAACTTCACAGAACATAAGGGTAGAGTAGCATTTATCTTAGGCAAAACAGATTAACATCGATGTGTCGCAAGATTCAGTACCTGAATTTATAGGAAAATCATTAGATTCGTATTAGTTTATCATGAAAATATGTATGACTGTATTCCAGATTGCTTCTACTATCTTTTCTTCATAAATCTGATGCTATGTTATTTTGTTCGTATTTTTCAGATATCTACAAAACGTGGTAAACTCAGAGCCTTAATACGAGCATCTTTAAATGAACGTTCTCTGGAGCGTTACCTATATATGTGGCTTGGAGATCCAAGCCTTACAAAACTTTACGAACCATGGGCACTTATGCTTAGCGCAGAAGCAGCAAATCTTCTACCATCTATAGCAGCAGGATTGGCCTCAATTCTTTTTGCTACAACAATCGATAGCAAAAGTCTGGATGTAGTAAAACCATTTAAGAAAGAACCTGTAATATTTGCCCCAGCTCCAGTTGCTCCCAAAAAGCGAACAATCCCGGTAAAAAGGCATATTTGGTCAACAGATGAATGTGAAAGCGGTTATGGCGGAAGCTTGTCTTCAGATAGTAAAGAAATTGAAAAGGAAATGAATTTAGCTTGTGAAGAAGATGAGCTAGCTAATTCACTGGTATTACCTATTAATGATAAAATTCATAACATTCAACATAATGACATTCTCACATTCCCGGAAGATTTCATTGAAGATGAAGACATACTTGAAAATATAATTCCAGAAAACGGTACAAAAAGAAAATCGATTAGCATTAGCAGTGATATTAGCTCAATTCAAAGCTCTTCTAGCCTGCTAAGTGAACAAAATCCAAATAAACTAGAGAACAAATTGAAAGATACTCTTGATAGATGTGCGTTCCTGGAGGCGAGAGTAGCAGAGTTGAGTTTGTAAGAAACTTTTTTTCTATTTCACATTTTAAAATCATTTTCATGAAAATCAAATTTAGAGAAAATAGAAGACTGCATCGTCTTTTGGGCTATGATTGTAACAAAACTGAAAATTATTCAGTTACTATACCTCGTGTGATCGGAAAAAATATAGGAAGAAGGAAGTTCCATGTCTATCAAATAAACATAAACTTCAACAATGGAAAAGATGTTTTGTTACTAGAGAAACGTTACAGTGAGTTTTACAAATTGCATCAAAACGTTAAGAGGCAAAGCGAATTTGCTGGGGCTTTGGATTTCCCACCTAAGAAATTTGGTAGTTTGGTAAGAACAAAATTCGAATTTACGACAAAAGTGTTCATGTCTATTTTCTTTATAGAGTTCAACCTTTGTTGAAGAGCGTCGCCAGCGACTTCAGATATATTTGCGCCACCTTTTGGCATTACTTCCAGAGACGTCTTCTTGCAAAACTAAAGAAGCTCTACAAATAGCATTTCCATTTCTCAGAGAATGAATCTCTAAAATTTTAAGGAAAAATGTTGATTAATTTTACTCGCAGTGCAGTATTTATTGTTAAAAAAAAGGATTAAAGTAATTTTTAAAGTTTGTCTTTTACTGATCTAAGAGTTTCGGATTCCTAAAGCCTGCTCCAACTCAGCGCGCTTCTGATTGACTTTCGTGAAGAAATAACGGGACACTGCTTCCTGTGTCCATGGCTGATAATAAAATTCAGCTCTTCTCTCTTCTTCTGGATTTCCAACAACATCTGTCATGGTCTACACAAATATTTGGATAGTGCTGATTGTGATATCTATGAAAATGTATAAACATTACCTTAAGATCCCTTGCCTGGCTGACTATCCATCGATGTATAAATGTTTGAGGATCTTTAGCAAAACTAAGGAAGAATTCTCTGTTGGTTTTCAACTGATTAATCGTATCTACCGTTTCATGAATTTTCGAATCTAGCCCCTGAATTTCCTGCTGACTTGCAGTGCTCATTAGGAAGTTATTCATCTGATTTTTCAGAGTATCGTCAACTTCAACGTCGATATCATAGCAGGCAGTTTGCTTGTTCTCTGCTCCACTCTCTATGAAGTGATTAATAACGATTGGATCTGGTGGATGCAAAAGAGGATTTAAACGCTGAGGGATTTCAGCGAATTTCATTCGAGGACATCCGAAAATCTGCTCCAAATATTTATCGCAATTGATATACTCCCTCTCATGAGCATCTTGTAGTTTATGCGTTTTAATGTACTGCCAAAGAGCGCTTATAATCACCGGTCTTGTTTGAGTATGCACTCCAAGCAGTCGCGCCAATCGTGGATCCAACTTGAATTGAAGCGGTTGATAATCAAGAAGCAACAAAATCGTGCAACGTACATTTCGATCACCAGGCCGCTTAACTTGAAAGCCGTCTGTCTCTTGAGTTGTGTGCGTACGATGCCATTCGACTAAGTGGTTGTCAGGGCCATATAGTTCCTTATCCAATTCAATTACTAGCGATTTAAAGAAGCTTGAAAATTTCCTTTTTATTTTATTCGGATCGTTTTTAGAATCTTCCAGTAAACGTCCTTCAACTCTCAGTTCCCATGATGCAACAGAACCGTCAGCATTTTCTGTTCCATCACCGGTCGGTTCTTTGCTGGGGTAAAATGTGTTGGATATGAAAATGCGTAGCTTTCTCTTTTGTTTCATTGGTCTTTTCAGAGCTTCTTGTATATCTAATCGTTTTCTCATTATCGTAGCATCTAATTTCCGTTCAAAAGTCAATAGATCCATGTATGCTTGTGATTCTGGGACTAAATCTCTTACCTTTTGCGGAAGGATTTTATCAGCTAGCTTCTTTTTCTTCTTTGAAGCACTGTACTCACTTTTTGATTGTGGATTGCTTATATTTCGTGAATCCTGTGATCGTTTTCCTCCAGCACCAGATCCACTACCTCGCAGCCCACTTTGGAATCCCGGTTGTGCTGTACGTTGATGTAAATTGGAAGATCCTGGAGATGGAGCATTTGCAACTTGCTGAGGAGGCGTAAATCCGCGCTGTTGATTATAACATAATTTATATGGATGAAAACAAAGAAAATAAATTTATTTACACCAAAATTGCCCCCTGAATATGGCCGCATATTTGATGGGGTTTGAGGTGATTGATATCTTTGTGGTGTAGGCCCAGGGGGTGGCGCCGGGCTGGCCGATGTAAATCTTTGCGACATTTGGTATATTAAGTACACAAAATTATGAGACTTTCACTTCTTATTAGTTAAATAAATCACCGCCGACGCTTTTAAGATAGCTGGCATTTAAATGCCAATTAGCAAAATTTATTCTTCTTCTTCCTTGCAATAAAATCGACATCGGCTTGAACCAAATGTCACAATGTACAGCTTCAAACTTGGCCGCGTTCAGGTAAGGCTTAATTTAAATTTAGTACACGTTTAAAAAAAAATTGTTTTTTTTTAACAATGGGCGTATTACGGTATTACTTTTAACAACCCTTAATGAAAATAAGGGCCGTATTCACCAAGCCATTTAATTGAAATTCTATTTAATTTCTGTTTTAGTAGGGCCGTATTCACCAAGCCATTTAATTGAAATTTAATTTAATTTCTGTTTTAGTACTCCCGTTAGAGAGGGTTAGGGAGGGCTCACTTGAATTAAAATTAAAGTTATATATGCATTATTATGACATATAACAACCCAAATTTAATTTTAATTTAAGTGTGTCCTAACCCTCTCTTACAGGAGTACTAAAACAGAAATTAAATTAAATTTCAATTAAATGGCTTGGTGAATACGGGCCTTAATCCTCTTCATCGCATTCTGATTGTACCCTTATGTATGTACGTACGGTCTTTTTTAATTCTTCTTCAAGAAAACGCTTACAGAAATCTAAGATTCAAATTTGAAGTTATGTTTATTCTAATAATTTGAAAAAATAATTGACAAAATTCGAAAAAATGTGAGTATTGTTTATTACGATTCCCAATTTTCGTGCAAGTATGATGAGTCTCGTCATGCTCATGTTGACAATTTTCGTGTGAACTGGCTCATGAAATTCCAGAATTTTGACGTTTTTCTCACTAGACTCAAGGTAGAAATTTTCTGTTAACTTAGCATATTTGTGTTATAAATTTAGAATTTTTGAATATGAGTGTTTTTTAAATCATGACATGACCTGAATGTTTCAACTGTTCCTGACGACATCATCGGCTATTTAATCAAGTCATAATTTTACTTTCGCTTCTTAACACTGCAACGTCTAAGACAAGACTCTTTTCCTGGCGATGACAACTGATATATTTATACCCTAGAAACTCTCCGGATTATTCTGGAGTGTTCTATTCCAAAAGCTCTTGACTATTCTATTTGTTCTATTCCTGAACTTTCCTGTGATTTCATAATCGATTCCCCGAACCTGAAGTTGTTTACTCTCCATTGCCAGTAGATGTCACCAGTTGTCTCTTTCTATTGCACGTAACAATATTGTATCGTGTAGGGCCATGTTTGTCACGCATTCGTCATTCTTGGGTCTTGAGTGAGCTCTATTGTTAATAGTTCTGGCAGTTCCTGATATGTGTTTCTGTGGCATGCTTGGAATTGTGTGGAGAAAAAGCTTTAATGTGTGCCACACCAAGTTTGACAACATGTTCGCCGTATATGGGCCGCTTAAGAAGGAGGAAAAAAGAAAGACTGTGAAAAGCTGCAGTCCCGACTAGAAACAGTCTCTATAGCATGGGAACAGTTCGGCAGTCGCCGGTTTCCACTGATAGCTATTATCGAAGGCAACGAAGAACATTCCTACATGGTAAATGACTACTAGAGAGAGGCAATGACCATCTACGAAGACTACATAAAAAGACTTCAAGATGACATCAAGGACCTTCAACGAATTCAAGAGGGGCCCACCTAAATTGATCCATCAAACTCAACCAGAGGGCTTCACCTTCCAAGTGAAAGAACCTGAGCTTACCAAGAGGATTTGCTTGCAAGAGGCAGCAATTCCTGATCTAGAAAGCTTTTTTGCAAGCATTGACTTGGAGAAGAATGTTCAACATTTAAGGGCATACTACCAGCATAAAATGAGGTCAATCAACGAATGGTCGATCAATATCACCTCGTTACATAGAAAATCATTAATAGTAGCTGGCGATGCGGTCTACAACAGGGAATTGATTAGGAAGGCGGATGATCATTAGTATAACGTGTCCATTCTTTTACAAGAGAGGATAAACGTCCACGGCGCAATACAGCTACAAACAATGTAAAGCTGCCAAAAATCTCACTTCCAATATTTAATGGAAACCAAACCTAACAGTGAATCAAGAAATGGAAAAACTCCACGATACTAGCAAGGAGTGTTTGCTATCGCTTAGTAACATAAGTATAAACACATATATCTGGGGTAAAATTTTATTACATTTGCTACTGCAGAAACTGCACAGGTAATTTTGAAGATTGTATGAGCAATCACTCAAAATTTCACGAGACATTCGAACAATGAGCGTCTTTAATGGAGAATAGAAGAATTTTAAGAACTTTTATTTTTGAATATTCTAAATCAAATATAAATACAAGAGGAAAAAACAACCGCCACGTCTAAGCTCTGAAGCCGGGACCTTCCGCTTTCCGGGCGACTGCTCTTATCGCTGAGCTAACGACATCTGTTTCGTTATTTACCTCTTGTATTTATTAATTTGTGTCTAGCCTGTTAAGCCACGTTTTGCTTTATTTATGATTTGATTTAGAATGGTTAAAAATAAAAGTCGTTAAAATTCTTCTATTCTCCATCTTTGACAGATTCTAACAAGTGTGGGTGCGATTCCCGTTCCCGAAAAATAAATGAAGAATTCTTCGAGTTTCTGGAATTAAGGTTCCAAATGTTGGCAGCATTTCACTTTATGAATGAAAGTAAGAAGTCAACCATTTTCACGCAATCTGCTCCATCACTTCAGTGTCCGATTTGTGTAAGGCTGACTATTCCATATTCACCTGTAAAAAATTCTTCCAGCTGCCTACAGAAGCTTGGATTCAAACTATTAAGTAGTTTCCGACATTGTTTTTAAGGCTAGCAATGGATGCCATAACACATTGATTCATGATTTATTTAGATTTATATATAGAGCGGGGTGAGTGGCCTTTGAACTGCTGCGATCATTGGCTTATTGTGCACAGCTTGCATTACAGTTCCTCCAGCAAGCCCACTCTTTCCAGGAAGAGCAGTACTTTTTTGGAAAAGATTTTTTCGAAGTCGGCAGGCTTTAAAAAGTATGAGCCAAAAGCCTGGAATCTACATTGAGCAATGGCTTCGCATTTACACAGCGCGTGCTCCGATGTTTCATCCTCTTCGATACATAGTCTACATACATCAGTGGGTGAGATGCCTATCCGATGCATGAGTTTGTTGAGTTTACAGTGTCCGATTAGTACTTCTGTAATGACTTATACTGATTTCTAGATAGCCCTAAAAGATCTAGGCTCTTCTCTGAGGAAGGTCTTTTGATGAATCTTTTGGCTTGTCTGGATTCTGTTATGAAGTCCATCTCGGGTCCATCTGGTTCTGGATCCAGTTTTGCATGGTAAGCTTCACGGTATTGTAGGAAATACCGCAAAAGAGTTCTGGTCCTATGAGGGGCATAGATGCTCCTTTTTTGGGCCAGTAAGTCTGCATTTTCATTCCCATCAATTCCCGAGTGTCCTGGCATCCACTGAAGTGTTGAGTGGTTGCATGTACCAAGGTTCGTTAACGCTTGGATGCATTCCCAAATTAACTTCGTTGTGATCTCAGGTGATGAGATGGCTTTCAAAGCCGCTTGGCTATCTGTAAAGATATAAATATTTTTATTAGTGTAGGATCGGCTGAAGTTTTCGTATGCAAACCTAGTGATAGTCTGGGTCTGACAACCGATTTGTAAAGCCAAATCATGATATTTGGCTAGTTTCCTGTGGTTCCACAGCATTAGTGTGCTTTTCTGAACTGTCTTATCAATATGTTTGTTCCAATTCAGCTTATCATCAAGAGTTATCCCGATATATTTAGCTTCTTTGGACGTTGGGACCTCTCCACCAAAGAGAATAGGGCTAGTTATGTTCCTCATTTTCCTTCTTTTGGTAAGTGGTATAATTGTTGTTTTGTTAGGATTGACTGATAGCCTCTGTGCAGCACACCAGTCTTGAACGAAACTTAGGGCTTCTTGTAGCTTTCTACAAAGCAAGCGCGCTCATATTTACCTCTGATAATGATAACAAGGTCTTCGGCGTAACCTTAAGATTCAATACCTTGGTTGCTTAGTTAAACAAAAGATCGTCAACCACCATGGACCACAGCAGAGGATATAGGATGGATTCATGATGATAACATACGAAAACAGTACACTCGCATTTCTTCACCATAAAGAAGAGCCAAAAGGGCGCGAACCAGTCTTCAACCCCTCATTTCAAAACTCAATAAAGATATTTTTAATAGGATGTTGCTGGAATAAGGAACAATTCTTAAAGAAAAACTTCACAATCTATCTGCAATAATTTTATTTAAAACTTTTATACATCTCTCAAATGAATACAAAACTCTTAAATTTTATGAAATTCAACACTTCTGCAATATATATAAGTTCATTTATTTACAATTCAAATATTGTTTGCAAAATATTTTTACTCATAAATTCTATTTTTGCCAATCTTCTTCTCTTATAAGGTAAGTAAAAACAATTGAATTTGAGAATTGACGTTGTATTTAGAAAGATGCTCGATATGTACACATCATCAGTATCAAAAGAAACAAAATGAAAGAGGTGAATAAACCTTACATAATAAAATAAATGTATTATTTACTAAAAAGAAAAAAAAAACATAAACAAAAGCGGAAGTACCGCAAAACAAAAAGATTAAAAAATACATTCAGACTTGGAAAACATGAGCTCCTGGAATATTTTTTTGTCTTTCTAATCTCTTAATAAAATTATTTGTTTTCACACATATTGACATCCAGCTATTAGCGAGAATTATAAAAGAATTGGAATATTCAGTGCAATTCAATAATAATAATAATAAAATAATTCAATAAATTTTGTACACGCAACAATAAAATTGGAAAAAGGATTGAATGTTTTTTTTTTTGCTTACAAACGATTCTTTTTTTTTACATTTTTACAAGTTCACAGCTACTTTTGGTTGATTTTTTATACTTTATTATTATTTTTTTTTAATTTTCTGAAATGTTCGTTATTTACATATATGTAGCCATCCCGATTGTTAGTTTCGAAAAATTGACAATTATTACCTATTTAGCATGATTCTATCTAATGGATTTAAAAATCTCAAGTTTTGGATTTCAGTCGAAAATTTATGATACATAACTCCTAAGCGTTGCATAAAAAAAAAAAACAAATAAAAAAAAAAACAATGTTCATAAGCCTACGAGTTTTGCCAGAATTACATTACCAGAGCATTTTTTTGGATAAGAATTAAAACTTTGATGGAGGTTAAAATAATGTGTTAAAAGTTTCACTTATAAGCTTCTGCTGCAGCTACAATTGGAACAAGTACTGCTCAGAATATGTTCAAGGTAGATTACATAATTGTACATGTTTTGCCAATACTGGTAATGAACTAATGCGTCTCTCGTCTCTCTTTGCAGCAAATTATACTAATTACACAACTAAAAAATACCTATATTTGATTTTCGATATGGTTTGGAATTTTTCGTTTTCATAAATGACAAATTGGAAAATCTTTAAAAAATAGTTCAATATTGAATTTAGGCAGTGTGTTTGACTTTTCAAACTGAACCAAACAAAGCATATAGAAGTCTGTTTTGAAACGAAAATGATAACGTTTTCTCGTCGAGAATATTAATGGAACTTTCAGATTTAAGAGTTCAAGCGAATATGCCTGATATTTTGTTTGGACTTTAGGGTCACATATTTGTTGTTATGTATAGGTATAAGCTCAAAATTTACCGCCATCCCTCGGTATGAGTTGATATTTTATTCAGCCACTTTTTATGTTTATTATAAAAATTTGAAAATTTCAAATTTTCGCCCGTTACAAAAGTTAGTAATACCACGCAAAACAAATCTCAGAAATAGGCAAAGTGATTTTTTTACTAATTTATCAAAGTCACCAGAAAAAATTCAAATGTAACACGGTGGTATGCTTCATTCCAATGAAGGCGTCGGAAAATTCGAAATTCGAAACAGAAATAAATTTAAAGTTACATTTTCAGGCATTTGCATTTACACGACCAAGCTCCAGCTTGCATGCAAGCCTTTCTTCCAATGTGAATGTGTTTTTAAATTTTACAATTAGAAGACAGTTCGTTCATTGAATAAATAACTAATAAGGAAGCGGGGTATCATGCGAATACAGTGTACGTGTTTTAGCATTTCAATGACAGTGTGACCTATGGTCGGGGGGGGGGGGAGAAATGACAAGAGGGCCTAGCCGCTATTTTGTGTCAGTCACTGACTTATAAGAATGGACTGAGCGTATTGTCATTTTCCTATAGGAAAGCATGGCACAAGTTTTATAGTTCTCTCTTTCGCCTTTGGCAGAGTTGGAGCTACCAACACAAAATATTGCATTCTGGAACGTTTGCTTATGCCATTTGATGTTTTTATGTTGGCTACAGGGGCAATCACCGCAGTAGGAATAAGGTAAAGATAGTGTTTACCATGCTCTGTCTCTCTTGCCCATAAGCAGGATTCAGTTACGAATAACTTTTGAAAATTAAAGTCGGAATGAGTTTAATTCCTTATAAGCGATTAAAATAACACTTGGACAGAAGAAAATATATTTTTTAGCTTAATTCGATTTTCGGGTGTAAAATTTCATTTGATTGGTTGAGTTTTACATGTTTTTTATGTAATCGTTTTAAACGGTGCTCTAACGGTGATATACAGAAACAGAATATTTTTTGTGCCACATGAAATAGCAAATCGCTCAGTTCATTGTTATATAAGTCAGTGGTGCCAGTTCAACATTCTGACATTTCATATTTTTTGAAAATAAGTTTCGGATTTGAATTCGCGATAATAGCTGCGTTTTTTTTATCTCCGTGATCTGATCCGGATCAAAGCAGACTATCGATTGACGTCGGTGTCAAAACGGTTATAAATTTACATGGTTTTCTAAATTCTTAAGAAATCATCACATTGCCATGCTTTTGTTGGGTAAAAACTTCAAAATTTGAACCAAATTTTACTCAATTTCTATTTTGACGTTTTGTGAAGATTGAAATCATGGCAATTTGATAATTTCGCTCATATGTAAAATCATAGCTACCTACAGAAATTTTTTAGAACCAAATCAACTTGAAATTTCCAATGAACCGCATCAATATAAAAAAACGCAGCTATTGTGAAAAATAATTAATCAAACGTGATTTTTACGTAATAGTAGTGTGATATAAATGTGAAATAATTTTTTGTGAACGATATTTTGTGTAATAGAGACTCCGGAATCTTAAATTATCATAATGAAGTGCTCTGTGCTGTGCTGCAGGAACGAACGGAGTTATTGTCGTGGGAAAGCATTCTTCAAGTAAGATTAAGAGGTTTACTTATTAATTATATTGTTTTAAACAAAATAAAAGTGAAATATCTATAAAAATAAAGAGCCATGGCAAAAGATGTAACATTCTACCAATGCCGATTTATTTGTTTACAATTGAATTGTCATTGGTGCCTAAATTATTCCAGTCATACAAAGGCAACGCCAAGAAATATTATCTGAAAATAAGAGGGAGCTAAAAATTTGTTTATTTTACATAGGAATTTGGATTATAAAAAATGTTTCCCTACAGGATGTCAGAATTTCATTACTGCCATGACGAAATGAATACAAACAGAGCACACTAATACATTTCGCCTAGATGCTTACGTTTTCACCCCGATATGCCGTTTCCTTATTAGTTATTTATTCAATGAGTTCGTTTGATGTCTTGTCACCTTGCATACAAGTTTAGGTAGAAAAATGACGTTAAACGTTTTAAGATTTTAATATTTCAGCAATTATAGAAATAAAAGAAGTAGAAAAAGATGAGAAAAATGGAAGAGGACTCTATGGGTAAATAATTTTCTAGTAAAGCGCGAAGTTTTCCATATACATATTTTAGAAGAAATGTCCTCCAAAGACTTATTTTCCACTCTCGAGTATTTGTGCTTTTTCGCCATCTTGAAAACTGTATATAATGTCAAATCACAATACAGAGAATACAAGGTACCACGTTCCACCATTAGTGACGAAATATCGTGAAATGTATAGGAAAGCACGGTACAGAGAACACAATATACTCTCTGTCTGTTCTCTCTCTTTCCTCTAGAAATGTATATACTTTAGTCATGCAATTACGTCACAGAATATGTGTCAAAATTTAATGAGAATTTCTTGTATTACTATCACCTGAGATTAATGTTTTTCACAGCATTCAAGTTCGCTGAAAGCTGAACTGCTTACATAGCAGTTTGGATTACACGGAAGTAGTATGGTAGCACAGTCTGCATACAAGTTTTTACTTGTTCCTGTAATGTCCAGGTTAGGCAAAAAATATTAAAACTTGGCAAGTTAAAGTTTGTAAAGGTGAATGCAATTAAATTTATTTCAAAATTTCTGTTCGGTTCTATATTGAATTTGCCTACTTTGGTATCGGAATGTATACATAGGTAAAATAATATGATTTAGCCAATTTTTTGATATCTAATTTTTTCCATATTTAGGTCTTGAATTAGTTTTGATATCTGTTTGAATTTTAGCGCACAGTAAATATCAATATTATTTTGATGTACAGAGCGTACAGAGCGCCAACTATCTTTATTATCTCTTTGTCCCTGAACTGATTTTTTATTTACAAACTATGATCTCGTAGTCAAGGGTTAACGTAGTAAAAAAATTGAAGATTTTTAGAGTTTTTCCTTTATTTGTATCTAAAGCCGTATCTTTTTACTAGTAAAAAAGGTTAGAACAATTTGAATAGCGCAAGTTTTGTTTCCAATTTCTGATTTCGCTTTAGTAAATTGAGCATTTTGGAAATCATTTCCGATGAGCGATTTCCCTTAACTCTCACAGTAAATGTGTTCATGATTTCTGCAATAGCTTAAAAAATTGGTTATTTGTTGTTGTGGCCCATTGCCTAAACCACGCAAAAGCCAACGTCATTTTTGCTAAGCCACCACTGATTGCTAAACAATCACCTCGCCTGGTGAGCACTCATCAGCACTCATCGGTTGCTTACAAATTAACCCAAAATGTGAGTCCTGTGCACAATTGACAATGAAGTTGAGAATAACATAACATATTGCTTCGCATAGGAATGTCTAATTTAATGGAATTTAATTTACAATTTATTTGTACGGTTTCATCGTTACTGGTTAAATACATCTGCCTCGTTAGCTCACTGGTAAGAGCAGTCGCCCGGAAAGCAGAAAGTCCCGGCTTCAAACCCCGGACGAGGCGGTTGTTTTTTCCTCTTGTAGTTATGATTTGCTCGTTAAAAAAAAATATAAGTTCTTACAATTCTTCTATTCTCCATCTTTGACTGATTCTAACAAGTGTGGATTCGGTTCCAGTCCGAAAAAATAAATAAAAGGATTTATAAAAATACATAACAACAACTGTACATTTTTATCACACTAATAATATTTCGGTTCAACTGAACTCGATTATGTGCAGTTGAATTGAATTAACCCGATTCCAACTATAGTTCTAGATCTGTTAATACATAGATTTGAACCTAGTGTCAGCCAAGGTTCAACTAACTTTGTGCAAGTAAAAGTTCGATTTCAAGTTTGGGAGGGGACCATACATGGTCACGCATGTTGGCCAATTTGAGTAGGGCAACGATGTTGTCACGTAGATTTGACCGTGTGTGGGCCTGTTTACGGTATTACACGCAGTATGTAATGGACGAAAATCAGATAAGTTTGATTGTTAGTAGCGGGCCTACGTGTTTGACAACATATTGAACCGTGTAGGGTGGTGTTTGTCATGCATTCGTCATCGTTGAGTGAACTCTATTGAAGAAAAGATAACAGTTAACAGTTTTAGCAGCGCCTGATATGTGTTCCTGTCCTGATGTTGGACAACATCTTTGACAAGTGTGTGGAGAAAAAGCTTTCGTGTGAAACATACCAAGTTGGACAACATGTTCGCCGTATATGAGCCGCTTTATATTTCTGTTTGATTGCATACCAACCAGGTACACTCAATCAAATTTCTATTTTCAGGAGGGGTTCGAATTCAAATTGACTCAAACCAAGAAAAAAAGTTTGAATTTGTATTAAAGTTATCTTTTTAAAATTAGATTTAATTTAGGCTTCGATTAAATTTGAAACTCAACATATAAACGCATAGTAAATAAATCGAAGCGTGATTTTTTTTTGCAGTTGACTATAGAACTTAATCGTTGCCTAATTTGAGCTGTTTGTGTGTAAATCGGAACATTTATTCGGCGTTGTGTTTTACATTGTGTTAAAATAATCAAAGCGAGGAAATAGTTATAGAAAAAGAAAAAGCTTAGAGTTTTGAGTAATTTAGTGAAAAGGATGACAGCTTGCTTAGATATCATATACGTGTGCATCTTTTCATTCATTTAGAGCACTCCGAAAGTATTCTGATCATCACAAATTTTTGTAACTTATTTTACATTCAGAGCTACTTGAGAGCTGAGAGCTTTCTTTCTATCAGTAATTCACATACCTTACCAGAATCAATTACAGAATCGATTCGATCCAAAAATTAAAGTGATTTCATATCTTGATTTTCCATTTTGTCTTTTATAAATTCTGCCCCCGTCCCGTCCCGTGTAGGTACAATTTTGCTAAATTTTCATTATAATACATTCACACAGTTATTACAATTTTCATTTTGATAATAAGGCCACTTTAAAAGATCGTTACATTTCTAAAAATATTACTTTAAGCATAAATGGGCTTAGCTAAAAATTGATTAAAAGTTATACATGTGTTGCTAGTGCTCCCTTTTTAAGGTTGCCATTGGTTGGAAGTATGAATTGTCCTGATGAATTTGGAAATAGCTGCTGTAATTGAGCTTGTTGTTGCTGTGGATGTGTTGTTTGGGGTGTTATTGGGGAACTATTGCTTACGACCAAGCCGCTATTAGTAATATTTCCCATCGCCATTGCAGCACTGTTGGAATCAACAAGGTTGGCCGCATTTTTAGCTAAGTTTCGTGTGACTTGATGATATGGTGGTGGTGCTGGAGTAGCTGTTGGATTCGCTGTGCTTGGTGGTGGCAATGGAGGTAAAGATGAATTTGATGTTCTTAAGTATGGATTTCCATATGTAGCACTATATCGAGGGTCTATACTTAGGCCATTTTGAAGTAATTGTTGGCCTACATGGAAATAATTGGGGGTGGATGTAAGTTATTTTTTCAGGACTAATTATAATTTTATATTAAAAAAAAAAAGAAAAACTAAAACTCATGTCATCTAATAGTGTAATTTTTGACTTACCAAGAAGGCCATTAGATAATGAATTCATACTGCTCTGCGGATTGGAATGATCGCTGTCTGACATAGCTTCATTTCGGTTTCGTTGTAAACTTAAATTACCCGTAGGTATTTGTCCGTTCAATTGCAGTGATGGCATTATAAGTTGTGCGTTATTCGACTTATTATTATTAACACGCAGAGTATTCAAATTTTGTGGCGGTGGGCTATAGTCTCTCAGGTAATCTGTGTATGTTGTATAGCTGTCGCTTTGTTGATTTGTTTCATTTGATTGCTGTGATAATGGCGCAAAACTGTCAATGTAGTCACTGGAGTATCTGTCGGAGAAAATGTTTTCTAAATAAATAAAAATTTAAGCAGGGTAACTATGTAGTTAGTATATAAAAACAATCTCCTGCGAAAGAATTGAGTAGGTTTTCACTATTCAGTGACAGATGGAGCTGGTATAGTTGTGAAAGTATTTCTTCTATTTCAAAATAATTATTTTAATATCGGAGGGCAGATAGTTTCGGGTGGTGATTAGAAAACAATTAAACATACAAAAAGTTTCATACCTGGACATGTGCTGTTTTATGAGTTTATCACACTTGTCTGTTATTTTGTAGCTTAAAGCCTAGTACGGAGTTCGAATAAAACAGAATGGAGTACAAGTAAAACCTGAGATTTCCATATAAATTTTACTGCTTGTAAAATCCCAAATAAAAATTTTGCTGGGGTCGTTACTAGTCCAGTAAGGATTTCACTGGTAAAATGTGCCATTTTCTCTATTAAAATATAGATGGCGCTTTATAGGTCTTCACCATTTATTTTAAAATGCTGGTAAATTTTTTTTGATTATTGACAAAGGGAATATATCTAGTATTCCCATGGATTTCTTTGACGACAATGCACACATCGACCTGCCATAGCAACAATCCCGTTGGGATTGGGTGATTTATATCCATTATAAAAAATAATCACTTAACATTTTTAAAAATATTACCGATTAATTGTGATTTTAACAGCTGTAACTTCGTTTTCTCCACATAAAACTTACCTCAACCTTTTACCAGCGCAATACTACTATTTTTTGAGACCGCGTTAAATTTTACCAATACTCCCATACTAGGCTTAAAAGTAAAAAGTCCGCCCTAATCGTAGCGGCTTTTCTTGTCCATTCGAGGTTTTGGGCTATTTTAGTCGAAAAAAAAAAAATTGGATGTATGGATTTTCAGTTGCTTTGAAAGTAAAAAGTCCGCGATTTTTCGGTCGGTCTATTCGAAACTTTGAGGATGCTTTTCTTAAAAACGGAGAGTAAGAAGTCTGGGACTTTGAGGAAAATTATACTATTGTCACAGATAAAGTTAAAGTTAAAAAAAGTTGTCAGCTTTTTCAGCTAACCAACAAAGAAGATTTTCAAACTTTTCCTTGTTTTTGCTCGGTTCAAAGTAGGGCTGTTAATAGAATTCGAAGCAGGTGGTTCAAACAATCAAATTATTCTAAGCTTCGAAGTCGAATCCTTCGAAGCATGAACGTTTTGTGGAAGTTTCGAACTTTTCCTAGTGATTGCTCTGTAGTGTTTAGGTTAAATTATAATATTCGAGATAAATTGAAATAATTTTGGCACTCTTCTTGGCTTCTCTTCAGCTAAAATTTACCACACTTACACATCTTGGATGAATATACCTACACTTTTAGAACGTTATATAACATAAAACCAAGGGGGTTCCAAAATGGTGGACGAATTTGATCACTTATGGCTAGATTTGACTAAAAGTGGATATCTGGGGGACTTTTTTTTATTTTAACTTCACTTCATAGTTACGAGTCAGTGGCCAAAGGATTATTCGCAAGCCGTAAGAATCCCTACACCCAGATTACAAATTTTGAATCAAACACGTAATACCAAAATGATGCTTTTGAATTGAGTTATGAAATTTCAGGTACGCATTATTAAATTTTAAGATCCTATTTAATTAGTTTTCAAATAAATTTATCCATTAAACCATTATAAATTTTGAAACATTTTTTACAGTTTGTTTTAATATTTATTAAATCTGTTGGACGTGCCATGAATTGCTCAGAACGTTGATTATATCGCCAAAAAAATAACTGCGCTTTCCAACATTGTGCACTCGCTCGAATTTTCGAAGTATTCAAGTTCCAAGTCCTAGACGATTTTATATCTTCTGAAGTCGAATGCTTAAGCAAAACTAATTTGCAACGCCATAGATTCCATAAATGGCAAAATTTTTCAGACATATTTAAATTCTACGTTTTGACCAAATATTAGTAATCCGTGATCCCGACAATCCTAAGATATTGATTTTTAGTTGAATCTGGTCATAATGACAAAATTTGGCCGCCATCTTGTTGATGCCATCCTAATTTTATATTATATAAAAGTGTTAAAATATATTGTCATTCAAAATCAAGAAGTGTGCCAAATTTGATACCTAAGGTGGCGATTTTTTCGACTAAGTATAATTTAATTTGCCTTTCTGCAATAAACTCTATAAATATAGATTTATTTGAGGCACTATATAGTATATGAGTAAGTTCTAAAACCCAATAACGTACCTTACACCATTGCCGATGACTGAAGTACCTAAAACATTACTGGCTAATCGAGTCGCAATACTGCCAGTTCCAGAACATGTCTCAGAATAGTCTGGTTCACATGAGCTCGTTCTAATTTCAGCCTTAATATCACTTATATTCGAAGATCGATCACTATCCTTACATGCCTTTTCTATTGTATGATGATCTGGAATAATATCGGCTGGCGGAAGTTTCTTTTTTCCTCGCTTCAAGTATAGCAAGGTAATCATAATTATCATAAGCATAATGGCTACAAGTGATATGGATCCAACAACAACCATAAGCATTGGAAGACTTTCTGTAAAAAAAAAAAAAACAATAAGATTCTTATTTCTGGTCGGTACGAAATAAATTCATCACACTTACTTTGTGGTATGAATTCTATTTCCATTGTATCATTGCCATACTCATTTATCACGGTGCAATTATATCGTCCAAAATGTTTTGAACGACTTTCTCGAATTATAAGTGTTGACTTTACTCCTTCTGGCAACGGATCATGAAGCACTGAGTAATCTTGATCATTGCTGACGTTTATCTCATGACCATTAAAAGACCATGAAACATGCTTAGCTTTTGGCACACTGAAAGCAATACAATCGATATGTGCATTGTCTCCAATTATTCCGAACTGGGTACGTTGCGAAGTTATTGTTGGTGGACGTTTTAAATAAACTGTGGCTTCTGTTCCGATTTCTGGAAAACCCATAACACTAGCTTTACAGTAGTATTGACCAACTGTTTCTGGAGTTACGGTTATTGTTAAATTTGGTGATGTTCCAACAACCTGGAAAAAATTACACAATTTAAGTTTGTAAATATAAGACAATGCATTTGGAATATGTTTGTAGATTTGGTCTTTCTATGGTAAGAGGACTGGCATTATTTCAATTCAAATTCAAATTTCAATTTCAATTTGTCGAACTATGGACGCATGTTATAATTGTGAATTAAAATTTTCATCAAAGTGATCTAGAAAAGTCTTCAATATTCATTTTGCGTTCTTTAAATGAATTTACCTTGTCTGAAGATTCCATAACCCATACAATGTCAGCAGGTGGATTTCCATCAACATCACATGATAAAGATACCGAAGTACCGAGATCAGCTTCAACTGATTTTGGATAACGACGAAATATGGGTCCGTCTGTAATTTAAACATTCAGAAATTTCTATTCTAATAGAAAAAACGGTTGTACGTACAGCTTATATCTAGCGTTTCACTCTCTTCACTCTTCCCCACGGCATTATATACCTCGCATTTTACAATTGCATCGTGAAACTTCCGGGTCACATTATGAATTAACTATAAATGGTAGAGAAAAATATAAAAATTTGTTTATACCAGTTTATAATCGAAGCTAATAGTACTCACCATTTCGGTAGTATAGTCACCGATAACTAATTTATCATTAATATACCATTTATAGTTGACGTCATTGGGATTGGCATCAGAATGACAAGATAGTCGAACTTCTGCACCCTCTGGTATTCGACCTCCAGCTAAAGCTCCACCAATAACTGATACAGAAACTTTAGGTGCGTACTTTACCTGAGAATGTTAGATAGAAGTAGTTAGTAGTGTTGCACATTTTTAGAAATCTTTTCTACGGTATACCTCTAAAAGAAGTTTCGCCGATCGATATGTTCTGTCTGCAGTATTTTGTGCTTGGCACGTAAAAGTTGTATTATGATGCTCCTTTTTAGGAGTTAGCTTAAGTATAGATTTGGCAGTAAACCGTCGTGAATCTGCAAGTGGTTCTTTGACATATTCAATACCTTTTGTAAGGACATTTCCCAGTCCATCAATCCATGTTATCTGAAAATGAAAAAGTGTTTAGATTTGATCTTTTGTCTTTCTTTTTAGTGAAGCTAAAACTTAGAAGATGACCAAAGAAGCAAAAGAATACTATGAATAAGGATTTGGAGGATGGATAGAGAGGGAAATATTCTCGAAGTAAGGAGATACACTTGTCACGAGTTTTAAGTTGGTTTAGGAAATGACAGCGATCTTTCGATGAGATGGTCAGAACTGATGAGGTTAGTCTAATTTGAATACTGGTATAGAGGTCTTTGTTGACAATGAAAAGACAAGGCAGCAATGTTCCTAGAAGCTTGTAATGAGGCTATAGGAGTTGATGCCCGCGGCTAAAAGGATGATGCACAATATGTATATCTCCCAGCGATTCAATCTGTATACTAAAACAAATTACAAGCCAAGCTCAGACCAAGGATTTCGTGACTCTAGGAAGATAAGACTTTTATAATAGGTACGTCTTTAATGAATATCTTGAAATAGTTCGCCACACCGAGTTGCCACCTTTGGGGAGCCGCAAAACACAAGAAGAAAAGAAAATATATGGATCCCATCTTCTTCCTTGATGGAGTTATTGGAAAACAGGTAAGAAGATCATTAATATTCTGGTTAAGTTTTCTGAAAGCAGAATGATCAAGGTATACTATCTCACACAATCTTAAGCCTTTACTTATTCGACTATCAAATAAGTAGCTATGCCAATACAACCAATGCGGTCGCATGGGGGCCCCTGATTCAAGGGATCCTAGCGAGCCACAAACGATCGCTAAATCTCGAAAGTAGACCCTTCTAAAAGTGCCGCGTAATTGTATGTTATGTAGTAAGGTATGTTACTATTTAAAATTAATTGAAATTTCAGTTTTAATTCATTTATTGTAAAACCCATCCAGCTTTCAGTTATTTACTGCCAACTAGCCGACCCGACTTTTCGTCCACGTTCGTGTTCAAAGGCAAGGGGGGCATTTTTTGAATTGGGGCCCGCAAAGGCTAGTTACGCTACTGTTCTTTACATTGGGATACATACTCCCTGCGTAGAGGAGACTTAAAATTTCTAAGAAATACTGGGTTCCAAAAGCATGAAGACGACTGGGATAGTATAAATTCTTTTGAATGCTATATCTCTTAGCAGAAGGTGTTGTAGTCAGCACAGGATGAATGCGACAGATCTTCCAGTAAAAAAAACCTTGGAAAATGTCAAATCACGATACCCTGATAAATGAGTGGCCTTACAAGTTAAAAAGGGGTTGAAGCATTGATTTTGAGCAATATGTTCGGGGGACACTATTTAACATGCAGCAGAATTTTTTCTATGCTGGGAAAAATAAATACTTGATTTGAGGTTAAATATGGCAGGGCGACTCTTATGATATGAAGAGCCATCTGGCTTTTGAATACTGATCCGATTATCGGGCAATATCAAGTAAAAAGGCTTCTTGAAAATTTTGGAAGATTCACTGGT
Organism: Dioctria linearis; assembly: GCA_963930735.1. Lineage (NCBI taxonomy): Eukaryota > Metazoa > Arthropoda > Insecta > Diptera > Asilidae > Dioctria > Dioctria linearis. The sequence goes on along the minus strand of OZ005742.1, from coordinate 13,933,885 downwards.
TTATATAAATAATAACATTACGAATATTTACCAAGACGTAGGATTTATAGCATTGGGAAATAATTGCAAGATATCAGACATATGCGGGCAGCCCATTTGATAAGAACCTTCAATAGAGAAAAAATGCTATCATGTTATTGGCTCTCATGACTTTATGACCTTACTACGCACTCTTTTTTCAGGAGTCACTTTTACAGGATAAGAATTGTTGATGATCCTATATGCAGGGGTTGCTGAGAGAAATTCGATACAGTGACTCACTTTCTTTGTCCCGACAGTGACAGCAAAGAGTTACATATTCCTTGGCTCGCACCTCCTAAAGAGCTGCATGAAGCCGGAAAGGAGGGTTGGGGCTAATAGTTAGTTTTGAAGAACGCCCGATAAGTCATAAGTCTTGAGGGTAAGCAATGCCTCTCGTTCTGGCCTACATTTGAAGGACCCTTTGGGGCCCCAACCTCTTTTCAATCCATTATGACAAATATTTGACTAAAATTTATCTTGAAAGATTTTAAGTTCGGGTCTAGAGAGATTAATAAAAGTTTGTTTTAGCATCTTGATAAACTTAGCTTAAATCAAAAATGTCACCTCCGACTAAATTATGGAAATAATCACTGTTACTGCTGTTAAATATCTAAGCTTCTTCCTGGATGATGATCATTACAGCAGACTCCTGCTTTATCTTCACCAAACTAATTGAAGATAAAGCGTTTTTCTGAAAAGATCTTTCGAGGAAATTTAAGGAATTTTTATGTAAAGAGCTTTCGAAGATAGTGAAAGCTTTTTTCAGTGCCCAGGCCATAGGCAGACAGCAAGATATATAGAATACGAGTATTCCCATTACGAACCATGTTCCCCTATTAGGTAAAGTAATATTGTGAAATGTATAGGAAAGTATGGCACAGAGAACACAATACTCTATCTCCTCTCTCTGTCTTTCCTATAGAAATGTATATACATTAGTCACAGAATTACGTCACAGGCTGTCGCAGGTGTCAACATTTTAATAGGAATACTTGTCTTCTATGAACCTTGGGCAGATAGCAGAAGGGGAAGCAAAAGGGAGCAATAAAGAGCTTTCGTCAAACAAAAAGCGAAGTAGTGAGCGACAAATAATCATTTTCTAATTAGGTTTTTCATAAAGGACACATCTCTTGAGAAGATCATTTTATTGCTTACATCAGTCATGTCAGTTGGTAATTAGTGCATCATGTCTGAAGTCCTAGTACCATTTGCAGTAGCTCTCAATATTGTTACGTGCAATAGAAAGAGACAACTGGTGACATCTACTGGCAATAAACAACTTCAGGTTCGGAGAGTAAATGACTTCAGGTTCGGAGAATCGATTATGAAAGTTCAGGAATAGAACAAATAGAATAGTCAAGAAGCTTTTGGAATAGAACACTCCAGAATAATCCGGAGTGTTTCTAGGGTATAAATATAACAGTTGTCATCGCCAGAAAAAGAGTCTTGTTTTAGACGTTGCAGTGTTAAGAAGCGAAAGTAATAAAGAAGCGATAGTGTGTAATTAGATTGCGATTATTGAAAGTACAGTGTTAGCGATAATTAGAGTTGAGTTGATTAAATGAATGTTTGTGAACTTTATATGATTTAAGTGTAATAAAGAACTTATATATTAATTATTTAATATTGTGTTTTAAATAACGAACCAAAGGCCACGCTCGCAACAATATTATAGTTTTGATGTCGGAGGAATGACATCAGATTTCAACACTTGGAATTACTGCAAATGGTACGGGATTTCTCACATGGTAAATTAATTATTATTGTTATAAGGTAAAAATTATCTTCCAGTAGATGTGGATAGCCTTTACGAAAAGCTAACTAAAATGATTATATTTGTCGCTTACAGCTTCCTTTTACATAAAGTTCAATGAAAGCTTTCCGATGCTTTTAAAATTATCAATTTGTTCTGGAATATCCAAAAAATGCTTAGTTTTAACTGAATATGTAAATTGGCCTTAGATAGATTGAAGGCATCTGCCATTTTTGGTATAGGTTTATATGGATAATCATAGATGAAATAATGATCAAAATGATAAAAATGAAAGAGATTCCACCAGGACTAGTACGTTTTCTTAAGCTAATCTCATAAGAACGAAAGTTTGTGTAAGTTATTACATAATATGCAGTTACTTACCTCAGCGGCTGGCTTTCCTCCAACTGATATGCATTCCAATTCTATTTCTCTATCTTCAGTTGTGACTAAGTAATCACCTTGAACTATTTTTGGTGATTCTGGAGGTACCAAAATAGTTAATTTTGCAAATTTCGATCGAATTCCAGGTTGTCCTTAAAAATATAGATATATTTTTTTAAAAAGTCTTTTCTATATTTGTGATGTTGATTGTGTATTATTATTACCTTTAGGTCCAGGTCCCACTTGACATTGATATCGTGCATCATCGTCTAGCATAACTGGATATACATCTAATGAAAAATCTCCTGTAAAGAAAAAATAAAAGCATACAGTTAGAGCAATTATTTCTAGTCATTTTAAGTTATTGCGTTGTTCGGAAAGTAATTTCGTTTTTTCTTAATACCGGAGAATCTAAAAAAAATCCTTCTTGAACAAATATAAGTATACCCCGGTACAAAGTCCTAAAGAGTAATCTCTACTTTTATTTCTTAACAGAGGACTTAATTGTATTTTTTTATAGCCAAGTTCATACTTCAGGGGCATTACCCGCTACATAATAACGTAATAATGGCTCATCAAAGAGATAATTTTTTACTTGAGTTAGAGACGGTCTTGAGGTGGAAGAGGAAGTGCCGAAAAAAAGCCAGTATAAAAGTTTTGATTACTTATATATTTTCGTTTTAAAATTGCTATGTTTCTAGAGAAATAACTATAAAAAATATGGTATTATTGCATAGAAAGTTTAATTTGTAACAAAGATCAAACCAATTTCTGTTTATTTTGAAAAACTCAAATTGATTAGTATAATAAATATAATAATAAAGGAAGTAAAGTCAATAATGTTTTAACCATGCAAACGGCAAGATTTTTTTGTTTTTATATATTTTGCATACAATTTGGCGTTGTTGATTCATTTCATCACCGTCAGATGGAATGATGTGCTTTTGGAAGCTCGCAGCGCGCAGAGCCTGCATGCTCAGAAAATGTATTGCTGTCTAAAGCAGGCCATACACCATCAGTTTTGCCGTGGTTTTACAGTAAAACCACGGCAAAACTGATGGTGTATGGCGAACACCACGTTTTGAGGTTCGGATATCTACTAAAACCAGAATTCTGGTCATGCCAGAAATGTCTTTCTCAAAACGTGGGTAAGACGTGGGCAAGGCCATACACCATCCGTTTTGCCGTGGTTTTACTGTTTTGCTCGTTCATAATCAAAGTTAACTTAATAATAAGCTAAGAAGTAGGCGAGATTTCTGAGTGTTTTACATTTAAATGTACACGGCAAGAAAAGGAAGAAAGAAAGAAAAAAATAATAAAAAAAAATCAAACTCTACTAAAACCTTGCTAGTGCTAATTTCAGAATTTTTTGCTACTGAGTGATACTCTAGATGGCACAAGAACTAGGATGTCGCATGCAATACCAAAAAAGTATACAAAATTTATATGGCTGGGGTGGTCCATTCCGGAATGGACCACAACATTTGAAATGATGTATACGTCGAGTGATTCATATTTTTTCGTATCTGAAGTGTTGAGGAAGTCGATGAAATGCATACAAAATTGGTATTATAAAAACACTTGCTTTGGCACGCTCTAAAACATGTTATGGTCCATTCCAGAATGTACTACCCATTTCACAATTTGTATACCATGCGACATCTAGTTCTTGTGCCATCTATGGTGATACGCATCTTAAGGTGGTTCTACGCCAATTTGCTACACTAAGAAATTTCTAAACGGTCACCCTGAATCACCCCCACCTCAATCTCCAGATCTGGCACCTTCGAATTATTACTAGTTTCTGCAAAAACTTTTTAAACGACAAAACCTTTACTTCAAATGAGGACGTCAAATATGACTTAGATCAATTTTTTGGTAGCAAAGATCAGAAGTTTTATGGCATCATGCTACTGCCAGAAAGATAGCAAAAGTTTTTGAACAAAAAATGGAGAATATATAAATCAATAAATTTTTTTATATCCTATAAGAAAATCAATCGTCTTTCATTTTCACAAAAACAAAAAAAATCCCGAAACTAGTACTTTCCGAACAACCAAATATAAAAATATTCAAACATACCTTCTTCGTCACTACCAACCATTGAGTATCTTTCGAATCCGCTTAAATTTCTATGCTCCCCAAGACCAAAATCATCTTTAGTCCATTGTAGTGAACCTTGTTTATCAATAACACGACAGGGTAAAGTCACCCTTGATCCAACGATTGCTGTTTGATCCTGCGGTTCCATGGCAAATCTTTGACCGCTGCTACTATGCTTTTCGCTGTTGGTAGTAGTAGGGATCACAACTTTTCCAGCTTCTGCTATCCGCACTAATATTAATATAATTGGGAAAAATATTACTATGTATGTCTTTCGTTGCTGCTTCATTTTTCTCGATTGATGTAATTTTTCTAATTATTACATTAGAAAATTTCTCCCAGTTTTGGCTGAGAAGTCATAAGAGTTGTTGTTGTTGTGTCATTGTTCTCTTCATTTTAAATTGAAATTTTATTTTTCTTCTTTTCTTAATTTGGAAGGCAGCAATTGCTGGAGAACTGTAAATAGAAATAAATAAATGCGCAATTAGCGAAAAGGAGAAAAAAATAAAAAAAATATTTCAATTTTTTTGGTGATTAATTATTTTTGATATGAGTAATAAGGAAGAAGAGCATAAAGAGTTTTCTTTTCCAAGACTAATTTTAGTTTTCTAATTTAAAATACTGTTAATTTTTTTTGTGTACACTAAATTAAATACTATTAAAAATATATTTGTTTTACAATAAAGAGTGCAGAGCTCAATTTGTTTCCTTGGAACCTACAGGATGGGTCAACCTGCCCTGACTGTTAGAATGCATATAACTTTTTTATTTATTTTTTTAATGAAAGTGTGAAAAATAGTATCCCTTAAATGATTTCCATTTTCTTGTTGGCAGTTAATGGTTTGTTTTTAGGAATTTGTCAGTACGGTGCGCAACGTTTCTGACTACAAATTTAGAATTTCTGTTCGAATATTCTGCTTTAGTTCTCGAATGCTCATGTAAATCCGTCCCTTCAAGAAAAAAAAAAAATCAGGGGCCGTCAAATGTGGGAACGAGGTGCCCAAGTGAATTTGCATTTTTTAAATTTTCAGTTATCGAAAAGTTCTCGAAGAACCGAAGAATCCCCATTGTCGCTCTTGCGGTATGAGCTGTAGCTCCATCTTGTTGGAAACATATGCCAGGATTATTCAGTCTGCAAACACTTAAAAATCTATCAAAAGAAAAACAAAGGGACCTCATGTGCCATAAATGTAATAAAATTGTTGACAGACTAGCCGAAAGAGGACCAGACCAGAACCATTTTGTGGCGCTTACATAGCTAAATAGCTGGGAGAAAACGCGAAACCAAAAAACTCATTTTTCTCTCAATAGGTCGGAAATTTCTTATCCTTTGATTTTTCGCAAGACATTACTGATTTCTTACATTGTTTCTCGAGAATGATTTTCTGAACGAAAATTCAACGAAAACATTGAAAAGTGCTTTTATCGAGAAATAAAGTATAAAAATAAAAATTTCTTACGAATAATGAAAAAATAAAAATTTCCCGACCTTTTAGTATAAGGGAAATATTCGCTGTTAGAGGGAAGAAAAGTGAAATTTTCAGTTCAGTGTTTTCGGTTTCGACTTTCGATGTGCAACTGCAGTCGCATGAAAAAGTAGAAAATAAACTTTTCTTCACACACAAAGGTGGACTCAGATTTTTTTATTGGGACATTTCTCTTGAATATTCTTACTCTTCACGAATCAAATCACTTATTACCTCTGATTGATCATACTGAAATATATCGGTGATTGTCAGCGAATAAAATCTGAGTCCACCTCTGTGTGTTTATTTTCTACTTTTTCATGCCGCTTGGCCTCAGTTTTGTTTGAAAACTCGTTTTTTACTTATTTTATTTTCTGCCTTTTTCATGTTAACTAAATTGTTATTATGTGCTGCATGGAGATATTTTAAAACAATTTTATGACTGCTGAAAGACACTGATTTACTGACTTTTCCCGATTTTCCATGTTTTCCACAGACTTTTCCTATTACTATGAATTTTTTTTAAAAATTTACATGAATTTTCCTCGATTTTTCATGCAAGTTTTCATGATTGTTGAAGAGATAGTATTAATGCCAGTAGGACGGAAAAAAAATGATTCCGCATAGCTTATAAAACTTTTTGTCGGGAAATTTTCCGGAAAAGTCGGAAAATTCCAGAAAAATTAGAAAATTCTGCACTTTTCCTGAAACAGATTTATCACTAATCATATCGATGAAAATTTTTCCGATGAATTTTCTACTTTTCCGGGTTTTCAACGGAGTTTTCCACAAAAGCAACTTTACTCATTTCGCTCTACAACTTTGTCTTAGGTTGCAAAACGCTCAAACGCTTCCTTGGTCTGAAAAACTCCGGAAAAGCGTTTTACATGACTTTTCCTCGATTTTTTCTCCAAGTTTTGACTATTGTCGGAGAGAAAGTAATAATGCCAGTTGATAGGGAACTTGATCCTGCATAATTTCGAAAACTCTTTTACCGGAAAATTTTCCGGAAAAGTCGGAAAATTCCGGAAAGTTTTTTCGGAAAAAACGGAAAACTGTTTTTCCTGAAACGGATTTATCACTAATCAAATTTGTGCCAAACTTTCAAATGATTTTTCCCAATTTTCCGGGTTTTCCTTGAAATTTCCGGGTAAAATTTTGATAGATTCAATTGTCACGCGACATGAACTTGTGTGCAAAATTTCAGCGCGCTGTGATGACGAAAAGTGGGTCTACGAGAGTGTCGAAAATAATAAAAAAGAAATATATAGGCAGACAAATTCGTGTACGAGTTAAAGGGACGAGCAAAAATGAATGCAAATTTTGAAAGAAGGAATTGCATGTAGCTGGTAAAGAAATTGAGAATGTGTGTGGCAAAGAGAAATATACTTGTTTTTTTCTGAAAGAGAAATATTTATAATTTTCAATAACCAAGCACGTTGTTTTTTGCACACTGGCTAATAAGCGTGTATTGAACAGCTGTTCAAGAGATATCTTTTGTTAGCATACGCTTGCCGGTAAGGCGCTCCCCACCCAAGGCAACCATGTAAATGATTGATAATCCTCACTAAACTCTGGGTCATTTTTTCAAGTTTACTGCCACTTTTCCGGTAGTTTTATGGCGGCACGACTGTGCCGAGTCGTCAATTTCCGAACACTTGACCATCCACCTTGTAAAAGTAGCAAAATTAATTTTTAAATTCGCGCAGTTTGCACATCGAACACCGAAAACCGAAAACTTCTACACCGAAAATTCGCTTTTGTTTACACATCAAAAGTAGAAAACTATTTCACATTTAAAATTTTTATAAAAGTTGGATGATGAGGACTCATACGAATTTTAATGGTATCCCTTAAGTGATGGTCCCTATCCATATTATATAAAAAAAGACATTTTCCTGGGAAAATTTAAGAATGTTTTTGTAAACAGTCCAAAAGTGAGGTTAAGTAAGACCGAAAAAATGTTTCCTCCCGACCGAAAAGAAATTGATAGATGCAACCGAAATTTCGTTTTTCGGCGGATAAAACATAAAAGTTGAGTTTTTCGTAAAATTAGGGGAAAAATATACTATTTTCATAGAAAAATTCTTAGTTTATCCTATTTCCCTATTGGAGCAAAATCTTCTTTTAAAGAGGAATAAATTGAGCTTTTCAGTTTAGATTTTCGGTTCTGTTTTTTGATGTGCAAGTCCTTTTAGCTAGGTATAGGTTTTTGCTGCATGAAAATAGAAAAAAAAATTATTAGTTTGATGTCAACCATACTGTAGAGAAATTAAAAATACTAAAAATAAAAAAGAAAATAATCAGGTCCAAAAATAAGAAGATGTAATAAGGATATAATTCCCGAGAGAGGAACAATCAACTGATAAGCGACGAGGGCATACTACAAGAGAAATTTCTTGAGCAGCTGTTCAATACACCCTTATTCGCCAATGTGTAAAAAACAACGTGCCTGGTTATTGAAAAATGTAAACATTTCTACTTCACATAAAACAAGTATATTTCTCTTTGTCACACACATGCTGAATTTCCTTAAAGCTACATGCAATTCTTTCTTTCAAATATTATAATAATTTTTTTATTTTATTTTTTCAAATGATGTCCTATTCTCGTGGGTAATCTCTTTCTATCGATCAGCTGTTCAAGAAATTTCTCTTGTAGTATGCCCTCGTCGCTGACGAGCCGATGTTTTTGTTTAATGGTTCCCAGATAAGTGTCTTTTCAATGTCCAGAATTTCTTAAGCCATAGATACACAATAAGCGCCGCGCGTTTTTTTTTGCGGCTCCGCCCGCTTTGTGGAGTTTATGATACAATGAGAATGGTGCGTTTTTTTACACTTGACAGTTCGAACTTAACTGAGGTCCGCTGATTATTTTTGTGAAATTGTGAAGTGTTAAAAATGAATAAAAAAAAATTAAAGATAGTAATTAAAGCAAGTATTCTTGCCCTTAAAGCTTATGAAAAAACTGAAGAGAAAAACGGAAAGAAAAGGAAGTGTTGAGAGCGGAGATTTTACCAAGAAAGGAGAACATTGGGATTTTCTGAGATATCATATAAACCACTAATTTCAAACAACGAGGATTTATTTTTTAAAGCTACACGGATAAATAGAAATAATGTTCAAGTATTGTTAAATTTATTAAAACACCCGGCTTGAACAAAATTCTATATCCTTTTTTATTTTTCTGATATAAAATGTCCTCATTTTTTGCTAAATCGATTAGCTTTTCTTCTAAGCTCATCTTAGTTCCCTTTTTAAAAAAAACATTTTTGAAGCAATAACATTCAAATTTATTATGACATCGTTGTCAATATTTCCATTTGTTCTCTTAAAATGAAACAAGGAACAAACGTAGAAAAATACAACGCGCCGCAAAGTTAAAGTTTGATCAAACTTTGCGGCGCCCCAAAGTGGCGCGGCTTACATTGGCTCTAGCTATATATGAAAACCATGGATTTAAACTCATTTTGTGGCGCGGCGCTCATTGCATCTAGGGCTTTAGGCTCATCATAAACGAACTATTAACCTGGTACAGCAGAAGCGGATCCAGTCAGAGTAACACCATCGTAACTGTTGTTTCCACTGCTGTCAAGTCGACATAGGGTCGGCTTGCTCCCAGCACCATTGACTCTCTAGCAGAATAGCACCTGTTTAAGCGGTCATAGGGACTTTGAGTAAAACAAAATGCTGCAAATAATTAGCGCAGATTATTTACATATTCTCAAAAAGTATCGCTTTCTTTATTAAAATAAAAAATTATATTTTTTTTGTATTCTTGGTTTTTCGAACTCTGAACTTTTCTTTTTCTTAATAAATTCTACAAACTAAAGAAGTTTTTTGTAAATTTCAAATAATCCAACAGAATCAACATAATTCACACCAAGAATTTATTTGCTGATCTCATCATCCAGCATCCACTTTCAAAAATAAAATGAATGCATTTTGTGGATTTTACGTCATCTAACCAGAAAGTCATCAGTCGAAAGGGTTTTTTTTCTCCCTTTTTTACTATAATTTATTTTCTAACAGCTCTTTTACTTTGTTTAATGTTTAATCTCAAGAATTGCTCAAGTTTAATAATAATTTTCACAATTTATAAAAGTCGATGTTGAAAACTTCAAAAAACTTGTTCGTTGCCTGCAATTTTTCATTCAAAAGTTAACTGTGAAAAGGTCAGGTCACAAACCATTCTACTCCTCCTCATCCTCCTCCACTATGTAGTATCCAACCATCCATCTATACTAAGTAGTGGTACTATGAAAAAGTAGCGCGTCGTCAACATCGTATCGTACGTATACGCTGAATGTGCAGTGTGCTATCAGTAAATGGTCGTTCTTAATTTACACGAATAAGGGCAAGGGTTACACAAGGCTTTCTTTCTTTTTTGTTCCTCTCTCCCTGGTTCCGCGCTATTCTTATTCTTTAACTTTTTAATTTAAGGCTACGCTGCTATTTTTTTTTTTTTTTGCTTTTGCACAGAAAAGAAAGTTGTGTAGGCGACGACCATTGCCACCAGTAACTTTCGCCAGGTTGGTCGGTGGTAGTAGTACTAGTAGTGGTGGGTAGTATATACGTTTTCGTCTTGAATACAAAATGTGCATTCAAGGAAAAGCTCTTGTTTGCCATAATTAAAATTGCGGGCGTGCAACATGTGAGGAATAAATTTACCCTTGTAATCCAATCAATAAAAACTTTTAAGATTAACATTCTTGTAGGAGTCTTCTTTTGTTCTTTTGTTGGAAAATGCCTATGTTGAACTGTGTAAGGATTTTTGGAGGTTTAGTGAGAAGGTGTATGTAATGTTGATGTAGGATAAGATATGTCTGTCTTTTTTTTTTGTTTTTTTACGAGGTACTTTACATGTATTTATGTAAATATCAACATAGTTAAGGTCGTATAAATTTAGACCCATGTTTGTAACTTTGACCGTAAAGTGGGATCGGGTAACATATCATACAAAAATATATTATAGACTATTTTATTTTATTATGCATGTCTGTCTGTTTGTGTTATACAGGAGAACAAATTTAAAGATTACAGGAATAAGAAGCAAGAGAAGATTTCGGTTGAACGATGTTTCTTTAATATTTATTATAAATAATAATAGCAAATTTTTTTCTCTTTCTTCATACCACACAGCCTAACGAATTCGAAACTTTTCTTAATTTTTTTAAATTGCATATTTTTTTTTAGCTAGGTATATGCCAAGTTATTATCTCGCAATGATGGGACTGCCATCTGTTGATTATTAGGAAAAGCACACTGCTCTAAGGCAGCTGGTTGTCCTCCAAAAATTTTTTTTTAGCTGATTTATAGTAGCTGTGTTCTTTTATGCACGTTATCTAGATCATTGAACTGCTGTGCTGCTCACCTCACGCAACCAACGAATTTAATTTTTAAGCCTTGGTAGCTTTCATACACCACATGTGTCAACAATTTTATTTGGGCTCTATGCAATAGTGATCGGTGAAATCGGGGATTTTGGTGATTCAGATCATACAAGTCATTTGATATATGTGACTCATATTAAAGATTCGGTCATTTGAGTCATTTGAGTCAGTTGGGAATAATGCTCTAAGGCGCTAAAATTATCTAATCATCGAATCGTTAATGTCGGAGCAATACTCAAAGCTAAAATTTCACTTAACTTTTCTGTTTCTCAGCTATTCGCGACTGATTTATCACTATCAAAATTGTGCCTTTGTAACTGCTCATCTGCTGAACTGTGGCGTGGCAGCCCAGTTGCCAGTAAGGTAAGCATTTTCCAAATAAAAAAAACTGCTGCCTCCTGAACAAATCAGTCTCCACCGCTACAGAAATTTACATACTTGTTTCCATTTATTTCATTTTTGAGGCCATTATTCCCTTTAACTCGTACACGAATTTGTCTGTCTGTATATTTCTTTTTTACTATTTTCGACACTCTCGTAGATCCACTTCCGAGCTGAAATTTGGCACACAAGTTCATGTCGCGTGAAAATTGAATCTATCAAAATTTTACCCGGAAATTTCCATGGAAAACCCGGAAAATTGGGAAAAATCATTTGAAAATTTGGTACAAATTTGATTAGTGATAAATCCGTTTCAGGAAAAAAACAGTTTTCCGTTTTTTTCCGAAAAAACTTTCCGGAATTTTCCGACTTTTCCGGAAAATTTTCCGGTAAAAGAGTTTTCGAAATTATGCAGGATCAAGCTCCCTATCAACTGGCATTATTACTTTCTCTCCGACAATAGTCAAAACTTGCAGAAAAAATCGAGGAAAATTCATGTAAAACGCTTTTCCGGAGTTTTTCAGACCAAGGAAGCGTTTGAGCGTTTTGCAACCTAAGACAAAGTTAAAGAGCGAAATGAGTAAAGCTGCTTTTGTGGAAAACTCCGTTGAAAACCCGGAAAAGTAGAAAAATCATCGGGAAAATTTTCATCGATATGATTAGTGATAAATCTGTTTCCGGAAAAATGCAGAATTTGCCAATTTTTCTGGAAAACTTTCCGAAAATTTCCGGAAAATTTTCCGACAAAAAAGTTTTATAAGCTATGCGGAATCTTTTTTTTTCCGTCCTACTGGCATCAATACTTTGTCTTCAACAATCATGAAAACTTGCATGAAAAATCGAGGAAAATTCATGTAAATTTTTAAAAAACATTTCGTAGTAATAGGAAAAGTTTGTGGAAAACATGGAAAGCAGCACGTAATAACAATTTAGTTAACGTGAAAAAGGAAGAAAATAAAATAAGTAAAAAACGAGTTTTGAAACAAAATTGAGGCCAAGCCGCATGAAAAAGTAGAAAATAAACTTTTCTTCACACACAGAGGTGGACTCAGATTTTATTCGCCGACAATCACCGATATATTTCAGTATGATCAATCAGAGGTAATAAGGGATTTGATTCATGAAGAGAAAGAATATTCAAGAGAAATGTCCCAATCAAAAGTCCACCTCTGTGTGTGAAGAAAAGTTTATTTTCTACTTTTTCATGCGGCTTGGCCTCAGTTTTGTTTAAAAACTCGTTTTTTACTTATTTTATTTAGTCATAGAAATTACTTTTATTTTAGAAAAACCCGTTCTAAGGAAATGAAAATTGCAAATGTAGCACAACTCTAAATTAGTTTGCATTAAGTATGTGTGTGTGTATAAATGAACTTAAAGTCGTAAGTCGATCGATACAGGTAGAGCACTAGGAAATACATATATAATATGTAGATAATATTTTCAACTATTCAAATTATCTGGTCCCTTAAGTGCTTGCATTGGACCCTTTTCCACCTTTGTGCATGTGCAGAATGGAGGTAAATACCAAAACTTCGATTTGACGACAAAGTTGCCATCAATAAACATTTATTCAGGAAGGATACATTCCTGGATGCCTAGTAGTAACTGCCGGGTGAACAATTGAGCATTTCTATTTATCTTTTTACTATGGTATAAATCTAGTAGCATGCATGCCCAAATAATAATGTTACACATACAATACAAAAATCTGAAATTGGAAATTGATACTTTGCGTGAAATGACTGTAATTCAGTACGCATATTAACAATTTTTTTACAGAAAAGCGCAAGTGACATCTATAAGGTACGGACATAAACAACTTTGGGTTCGGAGAATCGATGGTTCTAGAATACAATTCTCCGGGAAGGATCTAGGAGAATTTGTAGAGTATAAATATGGCACTTGTCACCAACGGCATGCAGTCTTATCTTAGACAATGAAGCGAACGCAGTAAACAGAACAAAGTGTATTAATTGGATATGCGAATATTTGAAGTATAGTACTAGTGATAATTAAAAGTAGAGTTGATTTGTGATTCTTTGTGAATTTATTAAACAGTAAACAGTGGAGTATAATAAAGAGGACTTGTAAATTATATTTGAAATATTGTCTTTTGACTAACGAACCAAAGAAACGCTTGTAACAACAATTTTATCTATTCTCGTTCGCAATAAGATTTCATAGAGGCTTGAAAGTGTTGAAACTATGTACATTAAGGTTTTGAAGTTAAATGCCTTAAATAGGACTTTAACAAATCACCCAAGAAAAGTTCAGAGAATCAGTTCGTTGAGTGAACGATTGACTGATATGATAGGGAAACGGTCACTCAGGTCTTTTGAGTCAGTGTACTGACCCACTGACCTAGTCAAAACAAACAAATCATTCGCGACCGACTCATCACTACTATGCCAGATGAATCATAAAAGTAGGCAAATTTATGCTAAAACGTTCATTAAATTTGAGTAAGTTTGAGAAAAGGAAAACGTTTTTAGCGACCCCATTTGACGAATAGAACTACATTCAGCAGTGCAGCACAACATTACACTACACATTTTACTACAGTGCAGCGTGCACTGTTCAATGTATAATTCCATCAGCGGACGAGACACAAAAGAACACTCCTAGTGCGGATGTTCATGTGATATTATAAACCTTACAAATGTTTTCAATATCCCCGAGAGCCTATTCCGATTGTTTCGGATGTTGATACTGAGATGAAGGATTAAAGGAATGGGATTATAATGGAAGGTTTCAGAAAATGCGGAAGAAGGATATTAGGTAGAAAAAAGAACAAACTTAAGATGGTATTCGAACACACTATTCCTGGAATGATAGAATAGCGTGTGTGCTACCGAGGCCACAATAAAAGCAATTGCATCGCAATTAAATTATTAGAATATTAAAAGCAGCTCCTTCGCCAACTACTTTATGTCAAACTTCAAACACTCCCCACCAACTCATCTCCCTAACTTTCATAGGCAAGTCCTAACTGAAGTGGAGAATTTTGAGGCACAAAACACCTCAACAATGTCAGAATTTAGCCTTGAAAACCCAGCTGGAAATCTAAATGACCGGCAAATATTCACTAGCCCGCTTCATCTAGCCGACCTTATTCGGTCATTCGAAAATAAAAAGCCGAGTGGCCCAAGATGGTATAACTTCATAATCTGGTAATCATTTAATATACAGCTACACTATCCCACCATTAGCAGAGCTCTACCTATATTTTACAATTGCATAGCTACGTTACGCTACACAGTTGTTAAAATTAAGGGATATCAAATATTAAGAAAGTTGCATAGATTTTACACAGAAAATTTTCGAGAGTAATTTGATTTTGTGATTTTGTTTTACTCATATTGAAATACTATTTATTTTTTTACTTCATATTTGTATAGCTGTCACGCATAATTGCAAAGATAAGCGTTATATAACTTTTCTTAAATAACCTGTTTAAAATCAAAAATAAAACAATTTTGAATGGCTTAAGCTTTGCACAATATGACTGCTGAATGACGATTTTAATCTATGTCTGCGACCTATACGCAGACGCGGCTTCAAATTAGAAAACAATATTGAAACAGACCTTTTCTTTAAAGGCCTTTTCATTGACACGACTACTCATTTTAGTCTTAGTCACTCTAATATCTGCAGGCCAAGAACCAGCAAAAGTCCAAGGTATTCTTTTTATAATATACAAGATAACCGACCTTTATGGTCATAATACCCTAGGCAGATGGGCAAAATTAATGATCATTGGTTCGTAATTTGAATTTTACCTTTGAAATTTAATTTTAATTATTAACAATAAGGAAAAACTAGAATTGGTACAATTCTTACGAT